>CM046950.1:21555539-22155539 GCA_025698515.1 Gossypium sturtianum
TTTTACTCTTACTCAATTTCTCTTCCTACTCCCTTCCCTTCTCTACTTTTTGCTTGCTAGTTACTACCATACCACACCATCTCTTTTTTTTTTTTTTTTGCCTTTTAGCAGTTGCCATTCAAAAATTCCAAGTTGATACTGAATTAACAATACAATTGCAAAGTTGAATCTGTTCTAGGTGCAGTTTATAATCAAAGCTATAGTTCAATCTAATTTTAGTTTGGGATAAATTTCTTTGAAGGGGGTGGGTGGGGTATACTACTTTTAGTGGAAGAACATCTTTACATTTCAAAGACAATGATTGTGTCATTCACCGGGTGCATTCTGTGGAGATTGTACTCGATTCTTGACAAAAAATCTAGTGTTTATAAAAGCTTCTACTTTTGGATTTTCCAGATTTTTAATAGATTCAGCCTTGGCACTTAGCTCCACACTTGTTAACTTTCTTGGCTCTGCTTCTACTTCTGTTCTGATCTAAATCTAATTTTGTATTTAGTTTGTTCTGTTTCCCTTTTTGCCTCTCAAGTCTTTCGTTTCCTCTAAGTTACTAAGCAATAATGGAAGGGGGATCATTGCCACCAGGTTTTAGGTTCCATCCGACCGATGAGGAATTGGTTGGATATTACCTGAAAAGAAAAACTCAAGGACTTGAAATTGAGCTTGAAGTCATCCCTGTCATCGATTTGTACAAGTTTGATCCTTGGGAGTTGCCTGGTACTTTCCTGCACATTTTTTCCCTCTTAAACCTTGAGAACTCAATAGATATTATTGTAAAAGTTGCTCTGTTCAAGATTTTAGGAGATAAATAATCACCCAATTGGATGTAGTTTCAAATATGATTTCAAGTTCACGTTAATGATGAACGTGGATTTCTTTTGATGTTGGGAAAAGCACTTTTTTGTTTGTTTTGTGTTCTTTTATTCCCAAGGGACCTGCAACTTTTTCTTTTTCAATGAATAAGATGCAAATAAAAGTACTAAAACAACTGTTGAATCGTCTAATTATTTTGCAGAGAAATCATTCCTTCCGAAGCGAGATTTGGAATGGTTCTTTTTCTGTCCCAGGGATCGAAAATACCCGAATGGTTCAAGAACAAACCGAGCTACCAAAGCTGGCTATTGGAAAGCTACCGGAAAAGATAGGAAAGTGGTTTGCCAATCTGCGACCGGCTACCGTAAGACCCTAGTTTTCTACCGGGGACGTGCTCCTTTAGGAGACCGAATGGATTGGGTTATGCATGAGTATCGGCTCTCTGATGAATCTTCTCAAGGATCAAACAATCAGGTGAAAACATATATAATTCTTTGTGTTGGCATTTTGATTCATTAGAGCAATTATATAATAAGATTAGTTTTGTACTCTTCAGGGTGCTTTTGCTTTGTGTCGTGTGGTGAAAAGGAATGAACCGAGGGCGAGTGACGCGCATGGAAAACCAAAAGCCATGAGGGTGGGGAACAGGTCGAGCAATGTGGAACTTACGTCACCAATGGTCAGCAATGAGCCATTGAGCAATTCTGGTGATATTTCGTGTCAAACAAGTTACCCTAACAATGAGAGTCGTTATTCAAGCCCCATCACTTCCCCTTATCCTTATGAAGTCACACAAGTGCCACCTTTTGAGCCTGTTTCTGTGGCTACCGATCCCACCAGCATTTGGGTATCACCTGAACTAATTCTTGATTCTTCAAAGGTACAGGAGAATGAAAATGGAGCTTGAAGATACAGTTGTTAGGATTTCTTTAGGTTTATCTGACAAACATTCCATTGGTTTATTGCAGGATTATCCACAAATATGTGAAACAGCAGCCCAGTACTTTCCACAGTATGAGTTTCCAAGCTCACTGACCCGGTGGCAGCAATATGAACAGAGGGACTTCTCCCCTAGTTCATCACACTCAAATTTTGGGGAAATCGAACATGTTGACGGTCTCAGTCACATTGGCTGCATGCCACCGTACTCAGAACATGCAAATTACATGGACTTCTATGGAAATGAAGGCAATGACCAGACTGGTTCATTTAACTGTCCGAACCCTTTCTGAAAAAGGAAGGAAAAAAGCTCATGGTGGTTCTTCTTTTTCCAATGTAGGGTACGAAACTTCAAGCCAAGCTCCAATTTGCTAGTGGAGGTGGGAAGTTGAGAGTATGTGATGATGATCTATGGTTGCAAGAAGACAATTAGGTGATTGTGATGTAAGGACTAAGGACGGTCCTCACCAGTATGATCAATGAATGATAGCTCCTAGTTTGTCATATCTAAGAAGGGGTCTCTAAGACGACGCCTTTTAATGTTGGTTCTTGGAGTTAAATCCGATTCGATTCGAAAAACTTCGTAAAATTTTCAAATTTAATTCAAAATTATTTGGATCAAGTTATTTGAGTTAATCAAGTTATTTAGATCAACTCGAATAAAAAATTAAGCTTTTCTGTTTAACTCGAATATGAATTACACAATTCGAGTTATCAGAAAATCCGAGTAAGAAAAGGCAAAACTACGCCATTTTGATAAATGTTTACCTTTTCTAAAGTTAAAAGTCAAAACTATTAAGTTAAAAGGCAAAACTATGTTGTTTTGATAAATGTTTACTCATTAATTCTATACTTCGTTTACTAGTTAAATAATCGGTTCATGTAAACGCAACATTGAGTATAAATAATAGGATTCGTTAACTCGACTCGACTTGACTCGAAATTTTTTGACTCGATTCGATCCGATTCGAAAAAAATTCAAATTGAGTTTAGTTGCTAAAATAGGATTCATCAACTCAACTAACTCGAAACTTTTTGACTCGATTCGACTCGACTCGATCAAATACTCACCCCTACTTAGAGTAATAAATATAAGAACCCCTTCACAGCTATCAGGGTCCATTAAGATTACTGTGTCTTTGCTATATTCTGAACTGGGGCTGCAATGAAAGCAGCTAAGTTTCTGTTTTATGTTTTTCAATACAAAAATGACCCCCTGGTGGTTAAAATAAGTTTCTTTCATGGAAGCTATGCATTGTGTATTATTCCATTTCCAAGTGCTGAAATTTCATAGCTTTAGGTAACATTTATATGAATATCCAAAATAAGGAATCTTAAACAAATGCTAAATATACACTTGTGAAAAGAAAAAAAATCAGGTGCAAGGCAAAGTAATTTGGCAATGGTAAATGTTTACTTCTTAGTTCTTACTTCAACTTTGATCATCAAGCAGAGTTGTCAACTTCAGTATTGCTGTCAAATTGCCTGAAACTTTTGAAAAAATTGCAATATTCGCCCAAGATTTAAAGCTAAGAACCAACTTTAATCATATGTCGCACACCATTTCTATAAAGAAGTTAACTTTAGATAAACACTTTCAAGTTTTGGTAGGCATCGTATCAATTCGGTGGGGTACTTGATCTGGACTTAGTTTGCTAACAGTTCAATGGTGTCATTCACGTTTTGGAGGCTTGGGTTCATGATACCTCTTTATCCTGTGAACTTCACCAAAAATACCACCACGATAAGAAGGGTGACCCTATTTGTCATTTTCTCCATTTTGTTCTTGGCTTGGCAGATTCTGAGAGAGTCAAAAAAGGTCATCATCAACTACATATACTATGAATGATAGCAATTACGCAGTTAAAACAATTGCCAAAAGAAGCAAGTAGTCTCTACTGGTCGCGAAGGGCCATTGTATTGGAGCTAAATGACTAGCATTAGCAACCCTTTCCGTGCTTAAGTTGCGGCCTTGTTCGTACCAAAAGAAGAAGATGGGAGTAATGAAGCCAAGCCAAACTCTTTTAAGTACAACCAAAAGCTGTCATCCATTAAGTTCTTAATAATTTGCTCCTTCTCCCTCTTTACTTTGCTAAGAATATTGGTGAAAGGAACAACAACCACATAACTTTGAGAAATACATTGTTAAAGGGCTTATATCCCTAAGTTATTTTCATGCAACATAAAGTAAATATTCTCTGAAACCAGACTCTCCCATCCCAAATTGCTTCTTCAGTTGCCCCTTGACCCTAATTTCCAAAAAGAACTCCACCACTGAGTTAAGTGGCCATGAACTTTAAGAAAGTTGACAATGTTGGCATTCTTTTCCCCTTTTGGAAGGTTTCCACAAATTGAGATTTAGTAGTACAGTATATGAAGAATAAATACAAATGCTAATAGGGTTTTTTCCATTTCAAATGATATTATGTTCAATTATTAGAATTTACAAGCTCCATTACTCATCTTAGTATAAGCTAGCTATTTGAGGACTGCAAAAAACTTGCACTTCCTCAAGAGTAACCTTGGAGTCATCCCCAAAGAGGGACTCCTTACCATCCTTCCTCTTAGCATATGATAATCCCAATCTAGACTTGGCTTGCCTCAAGTCCCCAATGCCTGAATTAGTGTCAGGCCCTGCAAACCCGCCCATGACCGGCGCCAGGGGAGGTCCAATGAGTAACCCATCAGCCCCAAACTGGGGACCCCCTCGAGCATAATCAAAAAGCGCTGCACCACTACCCCCTATTTTGGGCAGTATGATAGGATCAGTTTCCCCATTGTCAATCCAGTAAAAGAGGAATGCATCAAATGTATCATAGTAGTCATCTGTGCTTCTATACCCTTCAGGGTTAAATGCTCCGAACTTGAAGGATTTGTCTGTATACCCAATTATCACGCATGGTCCCTTGAAATCACAGCATTCATGAAAATTCGTTGCGCTAAATCCATCAACAGTAGCCTTATAGCAGCATTTTAATTCCCTGCCTGCTCATAAACATATGACAAAGTTCATATCAAGTGCATTTTACTAATTCAGAATCTGAAATCACCAGTAATATCATAATAATAGCATTGTTTTGAATCTAGAAAATGATGCATGTGAATGAGAGAATACCTCTTAAGAAAGTTTTTTCTACCAGAGAAAGAGAGAGAGGAAGATCAGTATCATGGTAGTTAGGCAGTGGCTTAAGATCAGAAGTTTTATTCTTGCCTATGTTCCAACCAAATAAACTATAAGTGCTTCTCCTCCAGCAACACTGCTGGAACACAACAGACTTAGAGATGCAACATGCCATCTTAGTGTTTCATTCACTGACAATCTCACAAATTCCACAAACAGGAAGGTTTCTTATCTAATATCTTATCTTAAATGATCTGTCCTTTCACTTTCCGACTAAATTTGAAGTATATACCTATTTTAAATCATATTTAGGGTTTTAGGTTTTTTTTTATATTTATATACATAAAAGAGTTATTAAATAAAAATGAATTAAAAAATATATTTATTAATTATTAATTAAAAATAAAAAAAAAACATAATAAAAAAAATACAAATGTGAGTAAGAAAGAAATTGAACTTAAGACACGAGATGAAAAAAAATCACTAATATTTAGTTATCTGATCAAAGAAGTTAATATATCAAATTAGTAAAGAAAACACATTTTATATTTCTCTCCAAAATCGGTCTATTTTCTTAAATATAAAAAAATACATAAAATCCTAAATATTATTTAAAATCTGCATATACTCTAAATTTATCCGTCTCTTTCCCCTATTTGTTTACTGGGACAGGACAATGATATTGAAATTTAATTTTACATTTTTCTCCTATATTAAGATGCATAAATATCTCTTATCCAAAAAAAATGCACAAGTATCATATAGGAAATGCATAGGAAAACTTTCATAAAAGGAGGAAAAATAAAAGATGCATAAGTACACAATAATAAAAACCAATTTGCCTCTACAATAACATCAGGGTCTATAGCTCAGTGGTAGAGCAATTGACTGCAGATCAATAGGTCACCGGTTCGAATCCGGTTGGGCCCTAATTCGGTTTTACTTTTTCCACTCCAGTCTGCCACCTCAAATTTTGTTAGGCCTTATTTGGATTAATATCTTTTTAAGTCCCCAATTTCCTATTATTTTGGGTTCCTTTGTTACCTTTGCTGCAATTATAATAAATTACTCGAAGAGGAAAAAAGATCAATGGTTATAACCAGATCTGTTCATGAAACGGATCGAAAGAGTTTGGATAATATTCGAAAAATGAGTTTGGATAAAATATTAAATTTAAATTTTTTTAATCGGACTTCGAGCAAAAAATATTTAACCCAAACCTAGCTCCGCTAACTATATAATATTTATTAATTATATTTTTAAAAAAGAATTAAGTTTATAAAAACTTCAGCCCAAACCTAATTTCCTTCTAACCCACCCAGTCCAAAACCAAATTAAAAATACCTAACATACATTATCTATATATCGGTATTTATGTAATTTGATACTGTCATAACTCAAAAGGCATTATATCATCTATTTCCATTCTTACCATTATTTATATAACTTGATATTGTTCAAAATTCAAAATTCAAAATTCATTTATATAATATTCTAAGAAAACCATTTATATAATGCTTTCTGTTTGCATCCAAAAGAAATTTATTTGTGTAATTTAATCTATAAAAATTATTTAATAAATTAATTTTGTTGGGTATGCCTGAATTTTGATCGGGCTTTGATAAAATATCAAGTTCATATTTCAAGTCAAATTAAACATGAGTAAAGAGAGTGCTTAAAGATACTTTATCTAGGTCCGACCTGGACCCGACCCACCCATGAATAGGTCTAGCTACTACTCCTGTCAAGCCATCTATCTAAAATTATAATGGGTAAACTATAAGAATACTCACCCAATTATGTCTTTGGTTTTATTTTAGTCACCCAATTATACTTTTAGTTCTATTTTGGTCACTCAATTATTATTTTTTTCGATTTAGTCACTCAATTTTTTGAGTAAATATAATTAAATATTATTACTATAATTTTTAAATTAACAAATAACTATAATTATTTTATTAATAATATTTATTAAAACAACATATTGAAAATTATTTTAGATACAAAAATATTACTCACAACTTACAAGATATAGATTTTTTTTATTTTAGAACTTAAAGTATAATAATATATTTACATTAATTTTCAGAGATTAAAACAATAAATAAGGAAGAGTATAAAGTATAGAGCTGCAATATATTCAACTTTTTTATATTATACAAATAAAATTTTTAATATTTTATTTATCTTTTAATAATGATTACTTACCTTAATTTATATAAAGTCTTTTATTAAAAATAAAAATAAGTCCAAAATACATGAGAAGGTGGCCTCCGCTTTTGCCGCCGAAGCCTTGGCTTGTCAGGAAGCAGTTCAGTTAGGGATTGACATGCAAAAAGAAGAAGTTATTATAGAAGGCGATTCACTTACAGTAATCAAAAAATGCAGAAATACTTTGACAGATAGATCTCAGATCGGTACATATATCAACGATATTCTTAAGAAAAAGTCAGATTTCAAAGCGATAAGGTTCGATTTCATTCCTAGATCAGTAAACACCCTAGCACATATACTAGCGACAGAAACATTGAAGAAGAAAGAAGAACTTTACCTGTCTGGGGGAGTGCCATACTATGCCGAAACACAGGCGAGAAATGAAAGTTTAAGGGAGCCAGACTGATCGTCAGGGAGAAAGGAAGGAAAAGTTGGAAAGGAGGGATGCAAATGAATCTGTGAATCAGTTTCATTTTTAAAAAAACCCCTCGTTTAATATCAGGCACTAAAGAAAGAAATGATGGGGAAGCCAGACGATGCGACTGTTGATTGGGCATTAGGTCGGCTGTATTAATTGCTTGCAGCCTTTCTCGGTTTTATTTATTTAAAAGATTTTTTTATTAGAGAGGGCCTTTGGTTATAATCAGATATGTTTTTTGTATGGGCCAGACTATAAAACTATTGTTCGTATTGTTTTTTTTCATTTATTAATATAAGCCCAATCTGTTTTAGGCTTTCCAAATGTTGATTTTTATCTTTGTAGGTAGATCAATACACCAAAGCTTTTTGTAAAAATCATTGTAGATGTGTTGTATTGCATAAGCACTAGGATCAAAACTCTGTAATAGTTTATAGGTGCTCTTGACCGAGAAACCCCCCGATGGTTCGCCCCTCCATGCCATAAGGTCATTATGCGGATACTTTGCTAAAAGGATGCGAAGGATCTTATCCGCCTCGTCAGCTTCAAAGGTATACCCAACCACTTCCCTATTCCATTCTCTTGTTTGGCTATTAATAAGTTCAGCAACTTTATTATCATTTGAACCTGTAAAAGAAGATAATAATCTGGAATTAACAAGATCTGGAACCCACGCGTCATTGCCAATAGAAATGCTAGTGCCCGTTCCAACTTTCCAAATCAGCCCTTTTTTTCTAAAATGCCCCTTGCAGCCCAAATACTTCGCCAAACGTATGAATTTCTATTTCCCAACTGCGAATTAAGAAAATTACTTTTTGGAAAGTATTTTGCCTTGAACAGTTGCGAAACTAGAGAGTTTGGATTTTCTAAAAAACGCCAGCCCTGCTTTGCCAACATAGCTATATTAAATTGGGCCATATTACGAAAACCCAAGCCCCCTTCACTTTTCGGTCTGCATAAGTGACTCCATTGACACCAGTGAATACCTTTTCTTCCCTTACCTTTCTGCCACCAGAACTTAGCAAAAATGCTTTCCATCTTTTTGCATAAAGAATTCGGTAGAAGAAAACACGACATTGCAAAAATTGGAATAGCCTGTAGGACCGATTTGATGAAAACTTCCTTACCCCCTTGTGATAACATTCTGATACTCCACCCTACCCTTCAATGCGCATGGAAATTCTGTCGAGGAGATTTTGAAATGATTCTTTTTTCCTTCTACCAATCATATTGGGAAGTCCCAGATATTTTTCTATATTTGTTGCAATTCTGACTCCTAACATGATAGACACCGCTACTTTATTTTCTTCAGTAGTATTCGGACTAAAAAAGACTGTGGACTTCGAAAACTTCACACACTGGCCTGAACAAATCTCGTAGTCCTGTAGAATGTCCTTCAGAATTTTTGCTCCTCTGTTGGATGCCTCCCCAAATAGGATGCAGTCATCTGCAAATAACAAATGCGATATCTCTGGCCCCTGCCTACTAGCTTTAGCACCTTTAAGTAGTCCTCTTCTTTTAGCTGTTCTCATTAGAGATGAAAGTCCCTCGCTGCAAATCAGAAAGAGAAAAGGGCTTAAAGGGTCACCCTGCCTAAGTCCTCTAGTTGGAAGAAACAAATTCCCCCTCCTTCTATTGATGTTAACTGCGTAAGTGACTGTAGTAACACACCTTCTTAAAAGTTCCACCCATTCACAAGCAAAACCCATCTTTGACATTACCTCTATGATAAACCCCCATTCCACCCTATCATACGCTTTACTCATATCCAACTTGACTGCCATAACACCTTTCTTTCCTGTGCGTTTTTGATTAATCGTATGAAGGATTTCGTATGCTAGGAGCACATTATCTGTAATGAGTCACCCTGGTACAAAAGCACTCTGAACTTTATCAATGCATTTATCAATGACCTTCTGCAATCGATTAGCTATAGTTTTAGCCACAACTTTATAAATAACTGAACACAAACTGATGGGCCTGAAATTGACCAGTTGCGTAGGTTTTTGAACTTTTAGAATGAGAACAATATCTATTTTGTTGAAACCTCCAAAGTCCTGTTTATTATTCAGAATTCCTAAACAGTAGTTAATGACATCTCGTTCTACAATGTGCCAATACCTTTGGAAGAACAATGCTGGAAAACCATCAGCTCCCGGAGCCTTTGTGGGTCTCATCCCTTCCAAGGCTGCCTGAATCTCTTCTTCCCGAAAAGGATCTAATAAGAATTCATTGTCCTCTTGCTTTATCGTTTTTTCAATGCCGTCTAATACCTTACAAGGATTCGCCACTCCCTTCGACTTGAATAAATTCTGAAAGTATGATGAAGCTGCATCCATAATTTCTAATTCCTCCTCAATCTTCTTCCCTTCCTCCGTCACCAGTTTAGATATTGTGTTTGCTCGCCTCCGGGCCAAAGCGCACTTGTGAAAGTATGTCGTGTTTTTATCCCCGAGCTTTAACCAATTTTCTCTTGCTTGCTGTTCCCAATACATCTCATCTTTATCAATTTCCAAATTCAAATGTATTTTAGTATCAATGATTTTTGCCATAGTGACATCGTTCCTTTCTCCTTCTAACAGTACTTCCAACTCCTTTGTTAATTTTCTTTTCAAACCCTCCTTATTTCTGTAATTTCTACGTGACCATTCCTCCAAGCAAAGCTGCAGTTTTCCTAACTTCTACAGTAACGTTTCTTCATTTGCCTCCCAAGATACTCGAATGACTTCTTCTAAAGATTCTTCCATGGTCCACCATGCTTCAAAATGAAATTTTCTACTCCCTGTGAATGCTATGGGCTTTTTTGAATTTAAAAGAAGGGGACAATGGTCTGAAGTAGAATAAGGGAGATGCTGAAGAATACTCAACGGAAAAAGCTTCAACCATTTTTCGTTTGCAACCCCCCTGTCTAACCTCTCTCTTATATTTGTTTCCGGCAGATTTCCCCTTTCCCATGTAAACCAGACCCCCGAAAATCCAATATCAGCCAGCTTATAGTCCTCTAGCGTCTCCCGAAAGGCCTTCATTCTCTTATTATCCCTTTGAATTCTTCCACTTTTCTCAAAAGAATATAGAATTTCGTTGAAATCACCTTCGACAAGCCAAGGATAATCAATCTCTTGAGCAAGTCTTCTAAGCATATTCCAAACTGTATTTTTGTCTTTAACGTAGGGAGAGCCATAAAAACCAGTATATCTCCATTCCTCTTCCACATTATCCTCCTTAATTAGAACATCAATGTGCCATCTGGAAAAGCTTCTCAAATTAACACTAATTTCTTCCTTTCATGCCAGACAAAGACCTCCCCTAGAACCCCCAGCTTCAACTTCGATTCCATTTAGAAAACCACATCTTTTTTTGACTTTTTCCATCCTATTCTTATCCAGTTTCGTCTCCATTAAGAAGACCAAATGGGGGTTGTGCTGCTTAATTAAGTAGCACAGCCTCCAAACTGCCCGTGGACTCCCCAACCCACGAACGTTCCAACATAGGCTTTTCATTATGTTCGGTCGGCCTGCCTAATTGCAGCCGCCGATTTAAAAGTCTCTAAGTCCACATAATCAACCTGGATCTCAATATTTTCACTCCTAAGCAAGTCTTTTTCACCATCTACTTTTTTCCTTTTCACACTTCCCGATCTTAAGCTTCCCTCATCACTTTTTTCATCAAGAAATTTTCTCTTTCCCGCCACCTGTTCACTAATACTGATTTTGCCCTTACACCTTGCATCCACTCTTTTCCAGCTCATTCTTTTGTGTGCTTCTTTATCTTTCTCCAACGGCTTGATTACCACTCTTCTGATTTTGCCCTCCTCCCAATTACCAGTTTAAGACCCTCCTCTCAATTAGTCAGTTGTCATCCATTTATTAAATTTCCTGATTTTGCCATATATTCAGCCCTTTTGACATGACCAACGATCCCCTCTTCCGAACATCCTGTGTATGAACATTGGACTCCCTGCTTTTTTGTGAATGCTGTGAATTTCATACTTTCTTTTCCCATTGCCTTAGGTTCTGCTTTTAGTGCAACAGAGAAAGGGGGTCTTCCTTAATGCTGTTTTTCTCTTCCAGACTCATTAGCACACAATCATGGAGGCTATGGCCCAAACGCCCACATCCGAAACAGAAAACTGGTAATTTCTCATATTTGAAAGGAACCCATGCATTAACACTATTACTACTAGAAGCAAATATGCCTCTCCTTAAAGGTTTCTGGACGTCTAACATAACTTTAAGTCTGCAAAAGTCATCATAAATCTCCGATCTAATAACCCCACCAAAAGTACTACCGATTGCATGTAAAAGATCTTTTTTGTCGAAATCTGGTAAGCAAGGGCCAATCTTGATCCAATAGGGCGATGATGTAAGACATATTAAATCTCTATTAATTGGACTAACTAATCGGTCAAATAAGATAAGATACTTACAGAATAACCAGGGGCGTCCTTCCAGAATCTGCTCCAAATCTTCTTCTAGATAAAAAATTACAGAGAATAAATTTTGCCCTTCTATTCTGATCTCAAACTTCTTCTTTGTCTTCCAGATGCTCCTCATTTGCGCCTTAAAGCTTTCAGAATTAAATTGCTTTTTGGTCCACACCGAACAGATCAAAGTGGGTTTTTCTGTCGGTACTACCAAGGATCTCTTTATTGACAGTTGGACAAGTTCTTCTGCTAACAGTGAGATCTCTTCGCCGGAATCCCTTTCTCCGCCACCACTCTCCTCCATTCCAAGCCGCAACAGAAACTGCTCTCTCTAAGACTCTGTGGACAGTACTCTTGGTTTCAGAGGGACTCTATTTTTTATTTAAATACCTTTTTTAGTTTAAGTGAAATAATATTATGAGGAATTTAAGAATTATATAGTATATATAACTTTAAATATTTATTACATAAAAATATATATATATATATTTTAATGTGATGAAAAAGAAAAAAACTAGCGAACACTTGTCAAGAAAACTAATATCTTAAAAAGGTTTTTGTCTCTCTTAGAATGCATGGGATGGCAGCTGATTCTTAGTAACATCCACTGGTGGTCTTTTACATGTCACACTAATATCATCATCATCAGGATTGAACTCCTTGTAGCAAGCTATCCTCCCCAATTCTTCAACTTCTTCAATCACATGATCAAGCCTTGCCACTATCTCCACTAGCAAAGATGCAAAAGCAGCAAAAGGAAGTGCTTCCGAGAATTCTAGGCTTGTTATTGCAATTTTGCTCAGCTGTGGTCTCAAAGCCTTTCGTTCATTCTCTTTAGCTTCTTCCCTGCCCACCCTTTTTCTTTTCCATTCCAAAAACGCAGATGATTCTGTTTTCACACTTGCTAATGACACGCCATGATCCTTTTCTTGTTTATACCGAGCGGCGTGTGCAGCTGCCAACGCTAGCATGTTGGAGGTCGTCTGGTTCTTTTTTGAGCCTAGGAAGAGCCTTGGTTGGGATTTAATTGCGGTGTCGAGGTCTTGCAAGGCTTCATGAAGATGATCGGAGAGTATTTCAGGGGAGCAATGACGACGTCTTCTGATGCTGTTGGCAAGTTCCATTAGTGCTTTCGTTACTTCTCCGGCAAGTCGAATGCAGGGGTCTTTGAAGCGGGCACGGACTGATCGTGGGGTCTAAATAAAAAAAAGAAAACAACGAAAATGAACTGTATGGCACTTGGCATGTTGATATTTAGCATCATATAAGAAATTATCGGTGTTCATATCTTAATGAATATCACATGGAACAGTGATAAAAGCATAGCCAAAACATGTAACCATGTTCTTGCTTTCTTTTTTTTTTATTCTGACAAAGACAAGTTGTGTTTGAAGAGTACCTGAATTTCAGTTTGCAAGCATCCATGCAGAGCTACAACAGTATATCCAAATTGGCGAAGAACAGCTCCCACTTTCACATATTGCTGCCAAGGAAATCTGTAACAGTGCCTCGAATGCCTTGGTTCCCAACTTGCATACAGTGCCTGCACAAAACCAAATATTTCTTTATATTAGCCACAAACAATATCAAAGGGCTTTAGATAGTACATTAATGAAACATGTAAAGAACTAACCAGAGTTTCATCGATAGATTTGGAATCCAGAACTGCTTTATAACCTTTATAGATGGGATCTTCTGATGATTTGTCTTGGTTTTCTTTTATCTCAGGATCATTAAAGTACTCATTAACACAAGCTGTGCATCATTTTTCAGGTAAATTAACATTAGCGTTTATTAACACACACAAAAAGTGGATAAGTTCTCAAATTTCATTACCTTCTATAGATTTAGCTAGCCCTTCGAGCTTGCCTACAGTGGAGTTATGGAGGTCTTCACCTGACCAGATTGGGAACACCAGAAGACTCATGAAAAGACAAATGGCACAGCCAATGGAAATGGCGTAGAAGCGATCATGCACAATCTTTAATACGTTTTCGACTCGGTAGCTTGACACAGTGATCAAATTGAAGGTCAAGAGGAATATCACAACACCATAATCGTAGTTTTTCTTTATATAGGGAAAGAACCTCATGTATGTAGCTGCAGTTCCTGTTGAACAAGATACAAGCCTTTAGAGGTTAGAGTTGAAAAGGAAAATTTCCCAATTCCCATTGAAGTCAAGCTACTTACCTATCAGGAAAACAGCAGCTCCTATGAAAACGGCTCGAACGACGCTCTCGGATCTAGTTGCAATATAGTTAATGAGGAAAGCCAATGATCCTGCTAAAACTGTTCCTAATCCTCTATTCAGTCCTTTGCATAATGTTGCTCCTGTTAAAACACGAACAATATTGAATGTATTGCTTGATCATCAGGAAAACTAATGCATAGTAACAAATTCAATAAGTGGGATTAGGCCAACAGGAATTTAACAAGAAAACAGCACCTGCAGTGAATTCTAAAACAACCACCACTGTCATGACAGCCCAAATGGCACTTGTTCCAAAACTTTTGAACAATGGCTCTATCAAATACAACAGGGAGACTAGTGTCAAACATAAACCAACTTTGAAAGCATGAATTATCCTCCTAGGGTCTTCTCGACCAGCCTTCCAAATGGTTCGCCACGAACAACCAGTAAATCTTTTCATTTTCCCTGGAAAATCAAGCAGGCGTTTCTTCCAGCTGTTCTTAACCATTTCAGGCACACCATTTCGTCCATTTCCATTCATTTCAGTCTCCATTCCCACATGAACTTTGGTAGCCATTTCTTGAGAGGAAATAAACAAGCTTTGATAAATGGAAGGAGGAGCAATTGACCAACAGAATGTATATAGTAATTGAGACTACACAGACCAGAAAAAAGAGCTGATATTTTTGTGGGTGGCTGGTGGGGGAGTTTTTGGAGTTTAATTTGTGAGAAACCCGACGTGTGGACAGGGATGGAGAGAGGTGATATTGCTTCTACAGTCACAAGCTTTCCATTATAAAGTGAAAAAAGAAAATAACTTGAAAGCTGGTCATTTTCACAGGGCTAAAGTCAGCGACAAGATCATTGTTTTTCCTTATTTATATCTTAAAGATGACGGTTAGAGTGGTTTTAATGATCATTTGAATGCATGGATAATACTAATCTTGCCTAATTACAAGTACACAACAGATTGATTAATAGCAGATTAAACAGCAATTACCAGAGTTACTGCCAAACACGGTGAAAGTTCAGCTGCAGTGCACCAAGAAAAACATAAAGAAAGATTCACCGTCATTTAAGGCAGGTGTCGTTTTCAGAACTCCACTCAAGCTGCATTTTTTCTTTTCGTGCGGTCAGTAACCATCGTAAACACAAAATTTGTGGTTCAATCAACAGCGCACTACCAGCCGGTTGACCAACCCAATAAAGTACTGCAATCACAAGAGATTATTGATAGGAGTAGCAAGTGTAAAGGGAATTAGCTTTGTTTTGCTATAAAAATGATAATGTCAAAGCTAGAAGGCAGAAGTGTTCTGGGGTCACAGGCCTAAGCAAAAATAATGGCATTGAAGCTAACTTGGTCGAAAAGGTAGGGATAGGGTGTTCAGATTTCGTTTTTGGCTTGAAAATCATTTACATCTAAAAATAACATTCAACAAATAACGATATGTATGATTTAAAACTAATAATAATAATATAAATGTAATGTAATATAGGTTTAAATCCGATCATTTGTATATTTTTCTTGAATTTAATTTCTTTAATAAAATCATATAAATGTGTGGAAATACAAAAACACCCTATAATAATATTTATTAATTGTTTAAATTTTGATTCTTTTAGTTATTTCTCTGATCGAATAGTATCGAGTTAATCCATGACACCAACTTAATTACACACTTAAATAATACTATAGATATTACCTATTTAATGCAACATGGTTTTGATCATAGTATATATTTTTTATACAATATGGGGTGGAAATAGAGATCGTGCGGTTTGAATCCGTATCAAATAATTGTCGGATAGAAATTTTAAGTATCGCTGTACATAAGTTAAGACATATATAAAATTGTTTTAATCATTTTAAAATGTTTAAATATAATATTATGGTTTTGCTACGGAATTTTGGGAGGACGTATAAGAATTTAGAAGTTAAATGTGTTGAAAAATTTAGTTAAACAAAAGCCAAGTGAATTAAATGAAATTAATGAAGATTCAATTATAAGTAATAAAAGTTGAGTTCATTTATTAACCCAACCAACTGTTTGGCAAAATCTAAAAATGCTCAACATCGAATGACATTTTTCACATGAGGTCACCTGTTGGTGTTCCTAACCAACAGCTGTGCTTGATTTTTAACAAAGCCCACACTTCTCGTGCATTCTCAACTCTTTACATTTGCAGCTCAGATTTTTGCCATCTGCTTCCTTTCTTCTGCTAACATTTGGCCCATCCACTAGAGTTTGGTTTTTGAGGGGTTTTTTTTTTTTTTTATTAGTATTATTATTATTATCACATTTTGTTAATGACAAATAAATAATAAATGATCTAGTATGTGAGTGAAGAAATAAAATATATTAAAATTTTGAAAAATAGTGATAATTAATAAACGTTATAAAAATGTAAAAATTAATTATTAAATGCAAATATTAGGAAAATTGTTGAGAAATTGAATTTGTGAAAGTTAGTGTTTTATTTGATGTTAGTAAATTTTTTTCTTCAATTATGTTTAAGTTTCTTTTAAAGAAAGGAGGGAGAAGTTAAAAATATTTAAAATTTATTAAAATTTTAAATTATTATTATTTTAATTGAATTGATGCTTGATTAATTAGTCGTATCATCATAATAGACTATTTAAATAATAGTATAAAAAATGTATCCCATAATTTTAGTGTAAAGTATTTAATTCCTATACTTTAAAGAATATATTTGACTTTTGTCATAGAAAAAATGTAACACCCTTAACCTCTCTCTCTGTCGTCAGATTAGGGTTACAGGCATTACTATCACTTCAAACAATTAATCAATCATAATTACACATATACATACTAGCCATTAACAATATAATATACAGGGGTAGGTCACAAACAATCAAATTATATCATACTAGAATATTATACAATCGAAAATGATGATTCATGCTATGTAATGTTAAACTTGGTCTTCCACTGTCTACACTCTTATCACTATTTATCCCTTCTTGAATGTCAGAATTTGGATACATACAAGACTATTCCAATTATTAGCATCATAATATTGGTCCATACTCCGTCTACGATTATCTTTTTAATTTATCTTCGATGATGTTAGTGGAATGCACTTAACTTAGGTTTATTAACCCACCCCAATTCAAAGTAAAAGTTACTCTTACAGCCCCTATTAAGAGTCTACGGGACCCTAAAAGTAGTTTAAAAATAGGCAGGGACTAATTTGAAACAATTCTGGAAGTTTAGGAATTAATTACAAAAATTTTGATTTCAAGGGTCACACACTCGTATGGCCAGCACACGGCTGAGACACACGCCCATGTCTCAGGCCATGTAACTCTCTAACTTGGGTCACACACCCATGTGTGTTTCCCGTGTGTGACACACGCTCGTGTGGCCAGGCCGTGTGCACCCAAAAGTACCTTAAAAACTCAAGTTTACCATTTCTTACTTACTTGGGCACTAAGCAACTCAATTACCAATCGTTTAACCTATTCAAAACACAATTTAACATGCCCAAAATACACCAAATTCATCACGTAATATGCCTAACCAATGTACCCTCATTAGTACCACATTTTATATGTTCAAATACATTAACAACACACCAAACATTCAAGACTTTCATTCATATCACATTTACCATATTTGAACTAACTTTCAACTTCTAAAGTTACCAAATATGAAGCTAAGCACATACCAAGCATTATGCTAAGCTACCAAACTTTAAACTATCACATACCAAAATATAAACTAGGCTAACATACCAACATAGCCTCAACCACAACCATATACACATTTAATCATCATTTCACTAGCAACTAAGTTAACCACACCTTATAAACAATATCAACCAAAGACTTCCTAGGTACATGTCATTACAAAATAAATATCACCACACTTGAGCTCGGGATTTGTGATTTGATACTGAGTCAGCGATAAATCGAATAGTACCTAACTTGCGCACGGAAAGCAAAACCGCACGCTAAGTAAAACTTAGTGGTATTTCTATAATTCGAATAACATAAACTTGATATAAGTATTTAAAATGTAAAATGCAAAAAGTAAGCTATGTTCATGTGTTTCAATTCAATAGTATAATTTTTGCTCATTCCTTTTTCACATCTACTAAGTTTTTCACATGTTCAAATATATAAGTATATATCAATGGCATTTCATTTAACATTTGCATACATCATCTCATGCAATGGCATGATTCTTATCTTTGATCAATACTTGAATTCATTCAAGTTTCACATCTCAATTCATCATTTCATATCTCATATCTCATTTCATAATCATTTCTCATATTTGCCATTTCAATATTTTCTCATCTCATATTCATTTCTCATCTTTTCCATTTCAATATCAATCACATAAATTATTATTTTACTTTCCCCTATTAACACGACACAGACTCAGACGAATACACGGATCCAACCAACACACTAGTTTGGCACCCAGTGTCTCATCGGAATAATCCGAAGTAATAACTGCGCTCAGCGCTATATAAATTGACACCCAGTGTCTCATCGGTTAAACCGAAGCAAATTGGCACCCAGTGCCTCATCGACTCAAGGTCGAAGTAATCCTTGAACTCTTCCTATCCTATGGCATGCCATCTATATCAGACTCAGTCTGATATAGTTAATAGGGATTCATTTCACTTTTCAATACAACCAATGTCTCAATTTCATGAATATATATCATCACATATAAACATATATTCAATTTGATAATAATCACATTTTTCTTAATACACATATATTCATAATCAATATATTTCATAATATATAAAATCATTCCATTTCATTTCAATTATGAATTTAATTCAATTCCCAAGTACTAAAGTACTCACCTCAAATGCTTACCATATGCAAATAATTAATTTCCGAGCTATTCAACGTCGATTTTATCCTTCCCCTTTTTACTCGAGGATTTCGAAACGACATTAGCTACGGAATAAAACAATTAAATCACATTAATATTACACATTTTAATTTCACATTAATTTTAAATTTTCACACTATATTTTGCTTATTCTTCAATTTAGTCCCTAAACCGAGACTAATTTTAACCTTCACATTTAACTTCATATTTGTATACTAATTTTACTCTAGACCACATTTAGCTTCCTCTTTTCCAATTCAACCCCTTAATTTTGAATTTTCACAATTTAGTCCCTATTGTTCAAAATCAACAATTAATTCCACAATTTAGTCATTTTCCATTTCTAACTTAAAAATTTATTTATTTAATCCTTAATACTTAAACTATTCAACAATGTCAACATTTAAAATCTTGAACAATACTAAAAATTACAATATGGGTCGGATAGCCCTAAGTACCGAGATTCCAAAAATGTAAAAATTACAAGAAAATGGGACAAAATTAACTAACCAATTAAAATTTGAAAGTTTGTAGCCCTTGGTGCCGTCGGCCACTTTGTTTCTTTGTTTCTTTTCTTTAATTGGCATGCAATTGTTTCATCTTTCTTTCTATTTCTTTATTATGTTTTCATTTTATTATCTTTATTATTATTATCATTATTATTAAAGTTACTTTAATATATAACATATACACATGCAAATTCCGTCAACCTCCCACCATTTTAATAAATGGTAAATTTGCTACTTTAGTCCATTCTATTTTTTTCAATCTATAATTCAACTTTTAACCCTTACGCGATTTAGTCACTGTACCTTAATAACTCCTAATTTCACGAAATTTACTAATCCAAAAATTAATTAGCTACTAAGTTAGCCTCTAAATATTTAATAAAAATATTTACGGATCTAGTTTACGAAAATAGAGTCCCGAAAATACATTTTCCAGCACCCCTGACTATCGGGTCATTACAAAAAAATATAACTTCAATTAAAACTAAGTATTTTTTTTAGTGAAAAACTAAGTATTTTAAATGTATATTTAATTTAGTTATATATCAATGTTGTGATAAATTTATTAAATTATATTATATAAAATTAATTAGTTATAGAAAGTTTTAACAAAAATGAAATTAATTAAAATATAATAGCAAAAAGATAAAAAGAAAAAGAAAGAAACAAAATGAGTTTATCTGAAATTTAATAGCATTGGCTTAATGGGAAAGTTAAGACCGGCCCCGTGAATTTTAAGATTCAATATCTCAGTTTCATTCTATGTAAAATTATATGTGAGTTATCTATCTATATATATATATATATATTTATTCTATATTAGTTTAGGTTTGAAGGTTTTATGGATATAATACAACCATATAATTTATAATGATTAATTTTTATTATAGTTATTCAAATGTATTTTTTTTTAATTACATTGTAACTTTGATTTCAACTTAATAAACTTACATATATTAATTAAAAAAACAATATATTACTATATTAAAACATAATGCAACTTGTAATGTTATTTAATAATAGCTAAAACATGTTTATAATCAATTAGATTTTTTTATTAATTTTAATTAGAAATTATTGAATATAAAGATAAAAAGACAAGAGAAATAAATAGAATAATAAATAATGTCAATTTTTAAAAAATTAAAATTCCAATATTTCACCAAACCTCACTGAATGAACAAATATTTTTAAATTATAAAAATAAATGAATGAAAATTTTACCGAACCTCAGCTGAGTACTTTCACAGATAAAAAGCACTGTCTAACGGGATGCCTAAAGTTATCATGTCAATAACTTTGTGGAGGGGAATAAGATACTCTTACATTATACATATGTCCAGAAAGAACAGAAAAAAGATATAAAATGTAATAAATTAAATGTAGATTTTTTTTTTTTACAATCTCGTTATAAGTTTTGTTATTTTTTAATACAATGCTTAGAATTATTTATAATTCCCCAAGTCATGAATAGGAAAAGATAATGTACTTTAACGTACTAAATTTCACGTTCTCCTGCATTGGAATAATGTTATGGCTAATGTTGAGAAATCTATACATGAGCTTAAATGCAAAAAATCCCTGGTTTTTAAGTGCTTTACACCAATTCACGTATTCAACTGCAGTCATGATATTTTCTAAAAGCACCAACCTGTTGAGAGGAGATTGGGTTTTGTCTATGTCGAAACCTTTTTTTTAGTTCGACTTTTTATTTTAAAATAAAAATGGGAGTAGCCACCAATCTTTTTTATGAGGTGTGATCAGATCACCTCTTGATTTGATCGTTTTAATAAAAAGTTTGATTTACTAAAACAACGATTTTTGGTCTACAAAATTTAGAAAATGGGTTCGGGAGTCGGTTACGCACGAGGAAGGATTAGCACCCTCGTGACGCCCAAAATTGGTACCTAGTTGATTACTTAGTGTCTTAGTGTCGAGAATTAAAATTTGAAGAGAATTTAAAACACGGCCCCTTTTTGTATTAAGGCATTAATTTTCATGAAAATGACTTATTTCAAGTCAATCGAGAAGGAAGGATCATGTCCCGTAAGTTAGGACACAATGCCTTAAATGCTCGAAATCAAGAATAAACGTCATTTGATCGTTATTTGAATCTCGTTTTTATATTTTTGAAATGGATATTCGATTATTTTGGTTTTAAAAAGAAGTCATATCCCGTAAGTTAGTGACACTCTCTTCTAATTCCAAAAATAATGAACATTGCCTCGATTTTTAAAAAAAAAATTTATGCATCGTGCGAAAAAACGAATGCAATATTTAAAGTAATGTCTATTTAGCTTACTTGGGCATAGCATAAAAATGGATAAATACATTTAAACACAACTCGTGGCATTGTTATAACAAATAAAATAAAAAGGGAAGCGTATATAAAAAAAATGAAACGGTGATGTATAAAAAATATAAAATGCCATACTAACAAACGACAAAGATGTAACTACGATAATGCTAAAACTCCAATTTGTAATGACGATGGCAAAGATCATATTATAATTATTATTCTAATACTAATAATAAATAATCGAAGAAAGGTAAATAATAATAATAATAATAATAATAATAATAATAATGAAAACAACAAATGTGCAAATAAATAAAAATAAAAAATGCAAGCAATTTGATTTTTAAATATGTATAAAAATAAAGAAGTAATAAATAATAATAATAATAATAATAATAATAATAATAATAATAATAATAATAATAATAATAAAGACATAAAAAGAAAATAAGAAACAACTTTAAATATTAAAAAAGTGAAGGAATAATAAATAAGTAAATAGGTAAATAAATAAATAAAAGAACTAAAATAAGTAAATGACTTAATCTTAACTTAAATGAAATTAAAAAGGGTAAATCGGGATAAATAAATAATAAATGGGCTAGACTGTAATAAAATAAATGAGTAAATAAATAAAGGACTAAATCAAAATTTAAATGAAATTTAGGGGGATAAATTGTAAATAAAAAACTAATAAAACAGGATAAAGGACCAAAAAGAAATGCGCGAAAAGAAATAGGGACAAAATGGGAAAATATCCCAAACCCTATTAAATGCACCGTTCCTTTGGCAAAACGGGGGACTAAATTGAAAATAAAATAAAATTAAATGGCATAAATTTTAAATAAATAAAAAAGAAAAAAGGACTGGATTGAAAACCGCCTAAAAAGCGGAAGGATTAAAACTGCAAATATACCCTCTTAAGAAAAACACGCGGATCCTAGAGGTGGATCGGGTCGGGCCACGGGTTGCGTTAAAACGACGCCGTTTTGGCGTCTGAAATAACGACGCCATTTCGCATGGGTTATATAAGTAAAAAAGGGTTAAAAAAATCATTTTTACTTGTTTTTTTTTTTAAAAAAAAACTTTCAGCTCTCTCTTTTTTCTCTCAACCTTACTCACGCGTCCGCCATCGCGCCGTTGTTCGTCGCGCGACCATCGACCGCTTTGCGCCATGGCTGCCACGGCTGCGGTGGCGTAAAAATTTAAAAAGTCTATTTTTTTATTTTATTTAAAAAAACAAAAGAAAAATGGAAAGGGGGTTTCGATCTCTTGGGCATCCCTCTCATGCCTTCTCCTCCGACGGAGCCCCAGCGAATCCCGAGGGAATCAAGGGCTCCTCCACGTCGGAGATGGGTCGTTTCTCCTCGAAGGCGACGAATCTGTCCACCCACAGTGATGGCGCAACAAGACGGTAAGTTTTTTTGTTTTTGTTGTATTTTTTTATATTTTTCAAAAATAAATAACGAAATGAACGGATATCTTTTGAATCTTTTTGTATTTTTTTATTGCTCCTTTTCTTCGTATTTCTCTCTGTCTAAAAATTACATTGATTATTATGGCTTTATAGCCAATTTACACTATTGTTTTCACTATCTGCTCTACTATTTTTTGTTACTGTTGTTGGTGTGTTTGTCTTTTTTCTTTCTCTTTTCTTGTAGGTGACGGAGTCAACGGAGAGGAGAGGTAGGCCCTTTGCTCTTTTGGTGAAATGGCAGCCAAGGTGTGTCAATCTCGGAACGAGGAGCTTCGGGCGGTGTGTATATGGAAACGGAAGTGCGGCGCATTAGGGTTTCTAGTTTACTGAAAATAGTTTAGGTTGTGGGTCATTTGGGCCTTAGGGTTTTTAATTATTTTGGGCTATTTTGGGTCTGATATTTTTTGTCAATGGACTGTTTTTTAATTTTATTTTGGTTTTATTTATTTGGTCTTGGGCCCAGGCAAAATTGGGCTTCTACAGCTGCCCCTCTTTGCTCGTTGTCGTGTAACGAGAATGGCGCAAAGACTTTAAGAAGGGCCAATTTTGTCTGGTCTTGCTGAACCTCAACTTCAATGGTGCTTCTCTTCTTCAAGTAGCCTCATTCTAACCCACTGCAACTTTAGGGGTATAGGAAGTGTAGTTTCAATCTACTCCACTACAACTTCGGGGAGATATTCGTATCTTTAACCTATTCCGCTGCAACTTCAGGGAGATAAGATTTGTAGCTTGTAGCTTTAGTCTATTCTGTTGCAACTTCAGGAAGATAAGACTTGCTATGGTAAATTTAATCCAACCCACTGCAACTTTAGAGGTATAGAACTTGTCGCTTCAATCTGCTCCACTGCAACTTCAGGAAGATAAAATTTGTAGCTTGTAGCTTTAGTCTATTCCACTGCAACTTCAGGGATATAAGACTTGCTATGGTAGATTTAATCCGACCTACTGCAACTTCAGAGGTATAGGACTTGTCACTTCAATCTGGTCCACTGCAACTTTAGAGAGATGAGATTTATAGCTTTAATCTACTCTACTGCAATTTTAGAGAGATAAGATTTGCTATCTTCAATCTGCCCCATTGCAACTTCAGGGATATAAGATTTGTTGTCCTCAATCTACTCCACTGCTCCACTGCAACTTCAGGGAGATAAGATTTGTAACTTGTAGCTTTAATCTGTTCCACTGCAACTTCAAGGATATAAGATTCGTTATCTTCAATCTGCTCCACTGTAACTTCAGGGAGATAAGATTTGTAACTCGTAGCTTTAATCTGTTCCACTGTAACTTCAGGGATATAAGATTCGCTATCTTCAATCTGCTCCACTGCAACTTTAGGGAGATAAGATTTGTAACTTGTAGCTTTAATCTATTCCACTGTACTTCAGGGAAATAAGACTCGCTATAGTAGATTTAATCCGACCCATTGCAACTTCAAAGGTATAGGATTTGTCGCTTCAATCTACTCCACTACAACTTTAGGGAGATAAGATTTGCTATCTTCAATCTGCTCCACTGCAACTTCAGGGAGATAAGATTCGCTATCTTCAATCTGCTCCACTATAACTTTAGGGAGATAAGATTCATCACAATGACTTCAATTCGTCCCACTGCAACTTCAGGGGGATAAGGTTTGTGGTTTCACTGGTCTGTTACACCATTCTCTAGGGAACATAACCTGTAGAATTCGTTTCATAGGCCTATATTTATGCCAAGCGCTTAGGATGTTATGATCAGAATGAATCAAATGCTCCTAGCTAGATGTATATGAATGATATTTGTATGAATGCAAAATGTCATTTTTTGGGAATGATCCCCTTTTTTGTGCTTAAGTTGACATTGCTCGTCGTTAATCAAGGTTCTATCACTGACGCATTACCTTGCCTTCTTGTTCAGCTGGTATCTTTGACAGAAAACCCGAGGAAATTATCACAATTTAAACTATTTGTTCCCAAACCTTTCCAACTCTTAGATTTGGTTAGTTCCGACTAGTGGTCCTATTTCAGGTCCTTGTACTATTTAGAAAATCTTTCAGAGCAATATGCAAAAATCCTTTTACTTGAATATTATTAGTCCATTAATCGTTATTTCAATGTAAAAATGCTTGAAAAAGATTGTAACAATGGACAAGATTGAAATTTATTGGGAGCAAAGCTCGAAATGAAAATATTAACAAAGTAGCAAACATTTCTAAAACACAAAGTGAGTGAGATAAAATTAGGTGCCCCAGATATCGCAATATGAGCTTCTCCTAGCAAACTTGCTGAGGATCAATCTGAGCCTGGTATGTTTTTGGGAGACCTAGAGTACTCTGTCAATGCCCCAAGATGTAAAGTTTCTCCTCTTTGTTACTTCTGAGGGGACAAGACTACCACATGACCCATCTTCGATCAAAATTTGAGCTGCCCTTTTCTGGGTTTTCAACTCAAAACCCCTTTGGTCTCAAGGCGCCCTTTGCGAGTTTTCACATTGGCCTCTCCTTTTTTTTGGGTGAAGTATTTTTTGACTGAATCCAAATTCACAGGATTAGGCAGATTCTTGCCATCCATCTCGATCAAAATCAATGCTCCTCCGGAAAAGGCCTTCTTTACCACATAAGGTCCTTCCCAATTTGGCATCCACTTCCCTCTAAAATCTTTTTGTATGGGCAGGATCTTTTTCAATACTAGGTCCCCCTCATGGAATTCTCTAGGACGAACCTTTTTGTTGTAAGCTCGCATCATTTGCTTTTGGTACATCTGACCATGACGAATAGCCCTTAGCCTCTTTTCTTCGATCAAGTTCAATTGATCATATCGAGATTGGACCCATTCTGCTTCATCTAACTTCAGTTCTGACAAAACTCAGAGAGAAGGAATCTCAACATCAATAGGCAGAACCGCCTCCATTCCATAAACCAATGAGAAAGGCGTTGCCCCGGTGGAGGTCCTGACAGACGTTCGATAAGCATAAAGGGTGAATGGTAACTTCTCATGCCAATCTTTATAAGTCTCAGTAATTTTCCCCATGATCTTCTTAATGTTCTTATTGGCTGCCTCCACTGCACCATTCATTTTTGGGCGATATGGTGACGAGTTATGGTGTCTGATCTTGAATTGACTACAGACATCTACTATCGTGTTGTTGTTCAAGTTAAATGCATTGTCAGATATAATCTTTTCTGGCATCCTATACCGACATATGACCTATTTCTTCAAGAATTGGCTAACTGCTGACTTTGTGACGTCGGCATAAGAAGTGGCCTCTACCCACTTGGTAAAGTAATCAATGACCACGAAGATGATCGGTGCCCATTAGAAGCTTTTGGTGAGATCGGCCCAATGACATCCATGCCCCACATAGTGAAAGGCCATGGGGAAGTCATAACATGAAGAAGTGAAGGAGGCACATGAATCTTATCTCCATAAATTTGGCACTTATGGCATCTCTTGGCATAACTGATATAATCCCCTTCCATGGTGGACCAATAATACCCAAATCTCCTGATCTGCCTGGCCATTGTAAATCCATTGGCGTGTGTTCCGCAAACACCCTCATGGACTTCTCCTAAGCTTTTCTTAGCCTCAACAGCGTCCACACATCTTAGTAGCACTTGATCCTTTTCTTCTTTTGTATAGGATCTCTTCGTTTAAGACATAGTCACTGGCCAGCCTTTTCAACGTCCTTTTGTCGTTCTCAGTTGCTTGGTCAGGGTATTCACGATTTTTCACATATAGCAGTATATTGTGGTACCAAGGGTGATCGTCATTTTCTTCTTCCTCACTATTGTAACAATAGGCTGGAGCCTCATAAATACTCATTTGGATAGGTCTTACATCCTCTTGTTTGTTCATTTTGATCATGGAAGCTAAAGTAGCCAAGGCGTCAACCATCTGGTTTTCATCTTGCGGGAGGTAGCAGAAGGTGATGTTATCAAACTCCTCAATTAACTCAAGAACCAGCCTTATAATTGATCAATTTGGGGTCTTTCACCTCTCATTCACCTTTGAGTTGATAGATCAATAATGCAGAATCCCCACATACTTCTAGTACTTTGATCTTGTGTTCTATGGCTGTCGGATACCCATGATGCATGCTTTGTATTCTGCCATATTGTTCGTGCAATCAAAATCCAATTTACTAGTAAAGGGATAATGATCATCGTTTGGGGATACTAGGACTGCCCTGATTTTGTTACCCATAGCGTTTGAAGCTCCGTCAGAATTTAGTTTCCAAGGATGTCTTTCTTGAGCGCATTCTTCAGTAGTTGCAACATACATCAGATCTTTATTCGGGAAATCAAAGTTCAAAGGCTCATAATCTTCTAGAGCTCTACTAGCTAGAAAATCTGTTATTGCGCTCCCTTTTATTGCCTTCTAGTTTACATAGACTGCATCAAATTTGGAAAGTAGGATTTGCCATCTGATCATTCTTCCATTCAGAGTCATCGACTCCGTCATGTACTTTAGGAGGTCCATTTTTGAGATAAGCCAAGTTGTGTGGTACAACATGTACTATCTTAGTCTTCGGGTTGTCCAGATTAAGGCGCAACACAACTTCTCAATTGGCGAATATCTTGTCTCACATTCAGTAAACTTCTTAATGAGGTAGTATATTGCTCTTTCTTTTCTCCCTAACTCATCATGTTGGCCAAGCACGCATCCCATGGAATTCCCAAATACTGCCAAGTACAGTATCAGCGGCTTATCTGGGCTAGATGGCATCAGCACTGGGGTATTGGACAAGTAATGTTTGACATTGTCGAAAGTTTTCTGGCATTCTTCATCCCATACACCTTGATTGTGTTTCTTAAGGAGACGGAATATGCGGTCACATTTCTCAGTCAGTTGTGAAATGAACCGGAAGATATAATTTAATCTCCTTCAGAAACCCCGGACGTCCTTTTGAGTGCGCGGCGGAAACAACTCTTGTATAACCTTGATTTTGTCTGGGTCAATTTCGATCCCCTTTTCACTGACTACGAATCCTAGTAATTTTCCCGACCTAGCCCCGAAGGTACATTTTGTTAGATTGAGCTTTAGCTGGAACTTTCTCAACCTCAAAAACAATTTCCTCAGGACTTGTATATGCTCTTCTTCTGTTCGAGATTTTGTTATCATATCATCAACATAAACCTCGATTTCTTTGTGCATCATATCATAAAACAGGATTACCATGGCTCTTTGATACGTCACTCCCGTATTTTTTAGTCTGAATGGCATCACTTTATAGTAAAATGTTCCCTACATGATTATGAATGTGGTATTTTCCATGTCTTCAGGATGCATCTTAGTCTGGTTGTATCTGGAGAAACCATCCATGAAGGAGGACAGTGAGTAACCTGCCGTGTTGTCCACTAAGTTATCGATGTGAGGTAACGGGAAATTATCTTTCGGGCTGGCCTTGTTTAAATCTCTTAGTCCACGCACATTCGTACTTTCCCATCTTTCTTAAGAACGGGGACTATATTGGCTACCCACTCTGAGTATTTGACCACTTGTAGGAAACCAGTGTCAAATTACTTTTTTGACCTTTTCCTTTATTTTTAACAGGACGTCTGGCCTCATTCTTCGAAGTTTCTATTGAACTGGCTTGCATTCTTCCTTTATGAGGAGCCGAGGTACCACGATATCAGTACTTAGCCCAGGCATGTCTTGATACGACCATGCAAAGACTTTGTTGAATTCTTGGAGTAACTCAATGAGGTCTCGCTTTGTTTCCGCAGTGATGTAAGCTCCGATCTTCACCTCTTTCTTTTCTTATTCGCCTTCTAAGCTCAGAATTTCTATTGACTCTTTGTGAGGTAGAATCTGTTTTTCATCTTGCTTTACCATCCTTAACAAATCTGGAGACAAGTTACAATCTCGCTCATCTTCAAAGTCCTGAGGTTCCTCTAGACACATATCTTGCTCGAAAGGGAATTCTAAGTCAGTAGCAGCGTCGCTCATATCATTGATATCTGATGACTTATTATAGGAACGAAAGAAGACCAAAGAACAAATGAATCTAAGAATAACTATCTGTGTAGTATGAGTATGAATGAAATGAAAAAAAAATAGAAGAATATTTGCCAAGTGGGACACAAAAATGCATTGTTTTTATTAAAATAAAAAATAATGGACATGTGCCTTTTTCTCAAAAGGATTCCTATTGCTCCCAGACTTAGAGTAATAGGTGTGTTCTGAATATTACTCTAAAATGGTCCTAAAAACTACAGGGATCTCCTCCACAGTCCAGTTGATCAGAACACTTCCAAGGATGTAGGAACAAATTCCTAATAGTTTTTTTTTAGTTCCTTATTGTAAACGGAAAAATATATAGGATTTTTCCTATGTAATTTATCACCTTTTTACTTAAATCCATTGTTAAAACTAAGTAATTGTTTAATAAATTAATGAAATATGTGAAAATATGATATTAGGACATAGAAATTATTAAAATGTAATTTTATGCTTTATTATATAGTTTTCATGCAATAAATGGCTTATTTTATATTAATTTGAATATATTATATTTTTTAAGACATAAAGTGGGCCATGCATGACTAAATTAAATACTAAAATATAAAATTATATTTAATAATTCATTTTAAAATATTTCATTAATAATTTGGGTTTTAATTAATTAATTAAATTGGATAAATTTTATTCTTTGGTCCTCTAACTTGTTGATTTATTCTGGATAAGTTTGATAGCTTTGCTAGATTACAAAACCGTCCAAATTGGAGACCAAGTCAACCCAATATTCGGCTACACATGGCTGTCCATTTAAACCATTCTTTGGTTTAATTACACAAGGTCCTTACAGTGTTGAAGAAATTAGAGATTTGCCCGAAGATTTACGATTGACCGAGTCTCAGTTCTGAGTTGTGTGGCATCCAAAATTGCTTAAAAATCAAGCAAAAATAAAGTCAAAAGCCACTAAGCATGGCCGGCCACAATTTGAGGAGATTTGAAGAGGTTAACATCCACTATTTTTAGCAAACTATCCCCCTCTCCTCACCTATAAATAAGACCCTCTCATTCCCTCATTCATCATCCCTCAATCATCCCTCAAGCATCCCTCAACCATTCCTCATTCATTCTCATCATTCATCATTCTCTCTTCTCTCCAAATTCTCTTAGCCTTTTCCATTCCCACGCCTAGCATCATCTCTTCATAGAGATTTTAGCAATTAAGCCTCTTAAAGAACCCTTGGTCGGCCACCTTAGAGAGCTATCAGCAAAGGAGCAAAGCAAAAGAACGAATGAGCCTCGTCAATCAGAGTCTTGGGTGACAACCACTCTGAATTGGGTTTAATCTTTCTTTTCTTTAATTTAATCTAAATATGTTTGCTATGTGTTCTTTGTTCTTGTTTACAAAAATGTTAGCTTATTTTTATTTAAGCTAGGATGATTGCTTTGGTTAAATAATATTTATTTGATTCATGCTTATAATGTTTGTGCCTCAATCGATCATGTTTTCAATTAAAATCAAGTCTGTATTTCATTCATACATGATTGAAATGCACCTAAATTAGTTGAGTGATCCTGACCAGACGACGGCTAATGGACACATAATTGAAATGTGCATGCTCAATTTAGATCCTAACCCGATTAAATTGTAGGTTGCATAACAACTCTGACCAAGCTCTGTTATCTGCATAGTTTTTAGATTTGTGTGATTAAACTGTTTCAAACCTTACACGTCCCTGTTACCTCACACGAATGCTAAGAAACCTTTAGTAAATAAGGATCAGTAAAATGCGTATTTACTAAGTAAAGGATTCCAAAAGGACCTAATGTGGTTTCCAAACTCATGAAAGATCGAGTTGCCATGGAATGTTTTTCCTAATGTTATTAAGCATGTTGATAATAAATTGAGTTTAATTAAAGTAATTGTCCTAGTTTATTTATGTTATAATTGTTGCAAATTGTGTTTAATTTTACTAAAATCTATTTCATTCATATAGTTTGCATACTTAGGATAATTTGCATTAGGGATCATTGCATTTAGTTTAATATATTTTAATCACCACTTCTCAACTATATTGTGTTTTTATTTACCAAATTGTTAATATAATTTTACAAATTAAGTGACTTAGCACAAATACAATATCTGTGGAGACGATAACTCGATACTTACTTATTACTTGATAACGACTGTGTACACTTGCACAAACCTACACGCTACAAGTTTTTGGCGCCGTTGCCGGGGATTGTCAACTGTTGCCATAGTCATTTCTTTCGTGAAATTATTTATTTTCAATTTGATTCATTCCTAACATTACTAACTTATTCTTTTTTAATTTTTTTGATTTTCTTTTCAGGTGTTTATGAGGATAGATCGGATTATCGATTTACTCCCTGTAGACCTTGAAATTGAGCGAACTTTCAGACAAAGAAGAAATGAACGAATAGCTCAAAGACAAGTCGAGATGGACCTTGGAAATCAGAATCAATACCAAGGTAATGAAGCCGATCATGTACGAAATCCCATCCTCATTGCCGATGATAGGGATCGATGCATCAGAAAATAAGTTGTGACACTTTTCAGTGAGTTAAATCCAGGAATTAGAAGGCCAGATATTGAGGGAACCCAATTTGAATTGAAACCAGTGATGTTTCAAATGCTACAAACAGTGGGCCAATTTAATGGTATGCCCACGGAAGATCCACATCTCTACCTTTGATTGTTTATGGAGGTGAGTGATTCATTCAAGATAGCTGGTGTGACTAAAGACGCACTGAGGTTGAAGTTGTTTCCGTACTTGTTGCGAGATCGAGCACGAGCATGGCTCAATTCATTTCCACCAAGTTCCATATCTACATGGCAAGAATTAGCAGAGAGATTTTTGGTTAAGTATTTCCCACCTAGCAAAAACGCTAAGCTGAGGAACGAGATCACAACTTTCCAAGAATTGGATGACGAGTCTTTGTATGAGGCTTGGGAGCGATTCAAGGAGTTACTTCGTAAGTGTCCTCACCATGGGATTCCTCATTGTATCCAGTTGGAGACATTCTATAATGGTCTCAATGCACATACAAGATTGATGGTAGATGCTTTCGCGAATGGTGCAATTTTGTCTAAGTCTTATAATGAGGCTTATGAGATCATCGAGAGGATCGCCGAGTAATAACTATCAATGGCCAACAAATCGAACAGCTTCATGAAGACGTACAGTCGGAGTTCATGAAGTTGACGCCCTCACTTCGTTATCAGCTCAAGTATCGTCTATTTCCTCTATGTTAAAACAGTTTACCGCTAATAGTGCTAATAATTTTGCAAATCAGCCACCAAGTCCGTTTGTAGTAGCTTCCTATTGCACTGTGGGGAAGGTCATTCTTTTGAGAATTGTCCATCAAATCCCGAGTTAGTGTACTATGTGGGGAACCAATATCAAAATAGTAGTGGACAAGGACCCCAGTCCAATTTCTACAATCCTTCATGCCGTAATCATCCTAACTTTTCTTGGAGTAACCAAGGAAATGGACCGAACAATAACTTATTGCAGCAAAGACCCAACCAATCTCAAGGGTTTAATCAGCAAGCTCCAAAACCACCTAAAGCTGAGGCATCAAACAATTTGGAGAACTTGTTGAAAGCGTACATGGCAAAGAATGACGCTTTGATCCAAAGCCAAGCAGCAACACTGAAAAATTTGGAAAACCAAATGGGTCAGTTAGCTACGGAGCTACGTAATAGACCGCAAGGAACCTTGGCGAGCGATACTGAGAATCCAAAAAATTTGGGTAAAGAACATATCAAGGCAGTGGCATTGCGAAGTGGTAAAATTCTGAAACCCCGATTGATTGATGTCGAAGATAAGCCCGTTGAGAAGAATCAACCAGCTGTTGAAATTTCTACATCAAAGAAATCAGAATCTGTAAAGTCTGACAAGGTAAACCCTAACTTAGTGAATTCAGATATTTTAACATCTTCTTTGGATGCAGATTTACCTACTCAGAAAAGTTGTCTAGTTCAACCGAAAGTTCCACCTCCATATCTGCAAAGATTGCAGCAACACAAGCAGAAATAGGAGGTGCAATTCAAGAAGTTTTTTTATGTTCTGAAGCAGTTACACATCAATATTCCGTTGGTAGAGGCTTTAGAACAAATGCCGAATTATGTGAAGTTTATGAAGGATATACTGTCCAAGAAGAAAAGACTGAGTGAGTATGAGACTGTTGCCTTGACAAAGGAGTGCAGTGCGTTCCTGCAGAACAAACTGCCATCGAAATTAAAAGACCCAGGAAGCTTTACTATACCCTGTAACATTGGTGAATCTTATTGTGGTAAAGCTTTGTGTGACTTAGGAGCGAGTATCAACTTGATGCCTAAGTCTATTTTCAAGATGTTAGGGATAGGTGAAGTAAGACCAACAACTGTGACGCTTCAGCTAGCGGATCGATCTTTAGCATATCCCGAAGGAAAGATCGAAGATGTTTTGGTAAGAGTCGACAAATTTATTTTTCCTGCTGATTTTATTGTCTTAGATTTTGAAGCAGACAAGGAAGTGTCGATTATCCTTGGGAGACCTTTCTTAGCCACGAGAAGAACGTTAATTGATGTGCAGAAAGGTGAACTCACCATGCGAGTTCAAGACGATCAAGTAACCTTTAACATTCTTAAAGCTATGAAATTTCCCGATCTGGCAGAGGAGTGTTCAGTTATGGAAGAGATAGAAACCTTGATTTCTATGGAAAGCAATTTTAAAGAAGACCCATTGGAGAAAGCGTTAGATCTTGACCATTTGGAGGATGAAGAAGGTGAAGAAAACATGGCTTTGATGGAAGCTAATCAGAGAAATTTTATTCAATCCACACGGTTTGAACCGTTGGAGTTGGAAGTTAGAGAATTTGTGCAACCCAAGTTGTCAATTGAAGAACCACCTAAACTCAAACTAAAGGTACTTCCTTCCCATTTGAAATACTTTTGTTTAGGTGACTGTTTTACTTTGCTTGTAACTATTTCAGCGGAACTGACGAAAGATCAAGAGGAGCAACTAATTGTTGTTCTAAAGAAATTTAAGAAAGTAATTGGTTGGACCATAGCTGATATTCGAGGTATAAGCCCTTATTTTTACATACATAAAATCATTTTAGCAGAAGGTGAAAGAGCTCGAATTGATGGGCAAAGGAGGCTCAATCCTATTATGAAAGAAGTTGTGATAAAAGAAGTGATCAAATGGTTAGATGCAGGAATCATCTATCCTATTTCGGATAGTTCATGGGTAAGTCCGGTGCAGTGTGTACCGAAGAAAAGTAGAATCACGATTGTTGAAAATGAGCGTAACGAGTTAATTCCAACGAGAACTATTACCGGTTGGAGAATCTGTATTGATTACAGAAAGTTGAACAAAGCCACTCGGAAGGACCATTTTTCGTTGCCTTTTATGGATCAGATGTTGGATCGACTGGCAGGTAATGAATTCTATTATTTTTTAGATGGCTATTCGGGATATAACCAAATAGTTTTAGCCCCAGAGGACCAACATAAAACAACCTTTACTTGTCCATACGGTACGTTTGCTTTTAGGCGAATGCCTTTTGGTTTATGCAATGCACCTGTAACTTTTCAACGATGCGTGATGGCAATATTTACTGATATGGTTGAAAATTTTGTTGAGGTTTTCATGGATGATTTTTCTGTTTTTAGTAACACTTATGATATCTGTTTGAGTAATTTGGCTAAGGTACTGAAGAGATGCGAAGAGACGAATCTTGTCATTAATTGGAAAAAATGCCATTTTATGGTCAAGGAAGGGATTGTCTTAGGTCATAAGATCTCAAAGAAAGGAATTGAAGTCGATAAAGCAAAGGTGGGCGTAATTAAAAGATTACCGGCCCCAATGAATGTGAAAGGAGTTAGAAGTTTCTTAGGCCATGCCGGTTTTTACCGAAGGTTTATCAAAGATTTCTCGAAAATTTCTAAACCGTTGTGTTTGTTGTTAGAGAAAGATACAGTGTTTGATTTCAAAAAAGCATGTTTGGAAGCTTTTGAAGATCTAAAGAAGCGGTTAATCTCAGCCCCAATAATCATTACACGATTGGAACTCACCTTTTGAGTTGATGTGCGATGCAAGTGACTATCTTTGTTGGAGTGTGATGGGTCAAAAAAAGAAACAAAGTGTTTCACCCTATTTACTATGCAAGTAAAACTTTGACGGGAGCCCAACTCAATTATACGGTAACCGAAAAGGAACTCTTCGCTATAGTTTTTGCTTTTGACAAATTTCGCTCATATCTTATAGGTACCAAAGTTACAGTATTTACTGACCATGCGGCCATTAAATACTTGCTCACGAAGAAAGATGCAAAACCAAGGCTAATTCGTTGGATACTTTTACACCAAGAATTTGACCTTGAGATCCAAGACAGAAAATGTGTCGAAAATCAAATAGTTGATCATCTGTCGAGGTTGGAGCAAGATGAGGTAACTCAATCATGCGTGCCTATCAACGAGAATTTCCCATATGAACATTTATTTGAGGTAAATCAATTCATGAAATACCCTGGTTTGCTGATTTTGCCAATTATCTTGCATGTGGAATAATTCCTCGAGAAATGACATACCAACAAAGGAAAAAATTCCTTCATGATAGTCGGTATTATCTTTGGGAGGATCCGTTTTTGTTTAAACAATGTGCAGATAATATAATCTGAAAGTGTGTAGCTGAAAGAGAGATTGTTGAGATCTTGTATCATTGCCATTCATCTCCAAGTGGGGGACACTTTGGTGGTTCACGTACTACAGTAAAGATTTTGCAAGCAGGTTTCTTTTGGCCTACACTATTTAAATATGCTTATGCTTATGTGAAGAACTGTGATAAATGCCAAAGGGCCAGAAATATATCAAGGAGGAATGAGATGCCCTTGACAAACATTTTAGAGATTGAATTGTTCGACGTATAGGGCATTGACTTCTTAGGTTCGTTTCCTTCTTCGTATGGGAACAAATACATCTTAGTTGCTATGGACTATGTATCCAAGTGGGTTGAAGCTGAAGCATACCCTACAAATGATGCTAAGGTAGTCATGCGATTTCTACATAAGCATGTGTTTACACGATTTGGGACACCAAGAGCTATTATTAGTGATGAATGTTCTCACTTTGTGAACAAATGGATTAAGTGGTTGCTTGACAAATATGATGTGAAGTACAAGATTGCTACTGCCTATCACCCCCAGTCTAATGGGCAAGTTGAAAGAGTGAATCGCGAAATCAAAGGTATCCTTGAAAAGGTAGTACGCCCTAGCAGAAAAGATTGGTCTCGAAGGCTCGATGATGCATTGTGGGCCTATCGAACAACATTTAAGACTCCGTTAGGAATGACTCCTTATCGGTTAGTCTTTGGAAAGGCATGTCATTTGCCAATAGAGTTGGAGAGTAAAGCTTACTAGGCTTTGAAGCAGTTGAACTTTGATCTTAAGTAAGCTGGTGAGAGAAGGATGTTATAACTTGATGAGTTGGAAGAGTTGAGGTTGTTTTCCTATGAGAATGCCAAAATGTGTAAAGAAAGATCAAAGAGATGGCATGATGGTCATATACAACCTCGCGAGTTTAAAGAAGGTCAGAAGGTTTTATTGCTTAATTCAAGGTTAAAGTTATTTCTTAGGAAGCTTAAATCCCAATGGAAAGGACCTTATACCATCTACCGAGTTTATCCTTATGGATCTATTGAATTATACAACAATTACGGAGGTACATTTAAAGTTAATGGTCAACGTCTCAAACACTACTGGGATGGTGAAGTTGAGCGAGTTGAATCCTCGTTCAAATTAACAGACCCTTAATTTTTCATGAACTCATTTTGTAAATAAATAAATAATTAGAACTTATTTTCTTAACTTATTACATTTAATTAATTCTGTCTAGAGTTCTGAACTCGACGCACTTTTGAATTTTATGAAATTTATTGCATGCAATGAAATGTAATGTTAATGAATGGAAAAGATGCTTGCAAAAAGGCGTTGATTCTAGTTCAATTCCATTAGAACAACTTTACTAGAAAACAAGTTTCTTTACATAAAGCGGATACATATACGGCCTCGCTTTCACACTCAAAATCTTAACTTTCCAAAGAAACAAAGCTAATTCTCGGCCCCGATCCAACTCCGATTCGGATTTCAGACTTTGAACGGCTGGGGTCTGCAAGTGGTCAGCCACTTCTCGTACTCGGACCAAAATTTCGCTCATAACGTGGTCCATATCTCTGACCTGCCCCTCTCACAAGCTGTCACCTTTCTCTTGTTGCCTTTTCTCGGACCATATTTGCGCGGCCGTGTTGTCTTCCACTTTATCAAGAAACTCATTCTCCATGGCAAGCTCTCTACTTAGTAACTGAACGTGAATCAACACCTTTTTTATGATGAAAATGTCATGCAATCACAGTTAAAGCAAAACAAAACAAGTCAGTACATTTTATACAAAGCTAAAATTTAAAGTAAGCAAGAAATAATAAATAAAGCACCTATTTGGGTGACCACTAGAGGTTCGGTATGGTTCTACCTAGGGTAGGCTCTTAGGGCTCATTATATGCGGTTCAGTTCTAAAGTAAGGGTACTTAAATCGGCAGATTCCTCGATCCTCACCCATTATAGGATAATTCAGATCGAGTTCAGTTCAGGAGAATACATTTCCCTATGGCTATACGGAGATGAAAATCTCACGAAGACATAGGTACGGATGTATCCCGAAAGCGATCCACTATCCTACACAGAGGTGAAGACCTCACGAAGGAATAGTTTCTCACTCCCACTTAAGAAGGACAAAATCGAACAGTTATACAAATGCAATATGCAGAAAACACACAAAAACAAAATTTTGAACCAATAAAATAGATATACTAGATCGCTATACAACCCTAGATATCAAAACATGAATGATGAAATACAATAAAGGGATCATAAATTTAAACCAAATTATCAATTTTCGACAAAAATACCAAAAAGTAATCAAATCGCGCCTTGACTCTCTTATTTTATCCCCAGTGGAGTCGCCAAGCTGTCGAAACCTTTTTTTTAATTCGAATTTTTATTTTAAAATGAAAATGGGAGTCGCCACCAATCTTTTTTATGAGGTGTGATCGGATCACCTCTTAATTTGGTCGTTTTAATAAAAGGTTTGATTTACTAAAACAACAATTTTTTGTCTACAAAATTTAGAAAATGGGTTCGGGAGTCGGTTACGCACGAGGAAGGATTAGCACCCTCGTGACGCCCAAAATTGGTACCTAGTTGATTACTTGGTGTCTTAATGTCGAGAATTAAAATTTGAAGAGAATTTAAAACACGACCCCATTTTTTGTATTAAGGCATTAATTTTCATGAAAAGGGCTTATTTCAAGTCAATCGAGAAGGAATGATCATGTCCCGTAAGTTAGGACACAATGCCTTAAATCTTCGAAATCAAGAATAAACGTCATTTGATCATTATTTGAATCTCCTTTTTATATTTTTGAAATGGATATTCGATTAATTCGGTTTTAAAAAGAAGCCATATCCCGTAAGTTAGGGACACTCTCTTTAATTCCAAAAATAATGAACATTGCCTCGGTTTTAAAAAATTTCTTTTTTATGCATCGTGCAAAAAAGCGAATGCAATATTTAAAGTAATGTGTATTTAGCTTACTTGGGCATAGCATAAAAATGGATAAAAACATTTAAACACAAGTCGTGGCATTGTTATAACAAATAAAATAAAAAGGGAAGCATATATAAAAAAAATGAAACGATGATGTATAAAAAATGTAAAATGCCATACTAACAAATGATAAAGATGTAACTACGATAATGCTAAAATTCCAATTTGTAATGACGATGGCAAATATCATATTATAATTATTATTCTAATACTAATAATAAGTAATCGAAGAAAGGTAAATAATAGTAATGATAATAATAATAATAATAATAATGAAAACAACAAATGTGCAAATAAATAAAAATAAAAAAATGCAAGCAATTTGATTTTTAAATATGTATAAAAATAAAGAAGTAATAAATAAATAAATAGATAATAATAATAATAATAATAATAATAATAATAAAGACATAAAAAAAAGAAAAAATAAATGCTTTATAAAAACAAAATAAGAAACAATTTTAAATATTAAAAAAGTGAAGGAATAATAAATAAGTAAATAGGTAAATAAATAAATAAAAGAACTAAAATAAGTAAAGGACTTAATCTGAACTTAAATGAAATTAAAAAGGTTAAATCGGGATAAATAAATAATAAAGGCGCTAAACTGTAATAAAATAAATGAATAAATATGTAACGCCCCGTTTTTCTTAATTTCGGCTTTTGTAATTTTGACATGTATGAGAGTCTGCTTCAGTGGTTATGTATTCTGGGTGTGTGTGGGAGGTCCCAAGTTCAAGTCTCAACTTAGGTAAATTTTGGTATTTTTATGAATAAAGCCCAAACTCTGGTTGGTAGGCTTATAAGTTAAAGTGTGTAAGTAATTAACAGAATGGGCCTGCTAGTCTAGTGGCTAAGTGGAGTGTTGAGGTTGGTAGAGGTCTGGAGTTCGAATCTCTACGTGAGCGTTATTTTTGCTTGTCACGTCCATAGTGTTTGTGTTGGACTAAAAATCTGATAGTAGGGAGAGAATTAAGGGGAAAAGTGGGTTAATAGTTTCTGTTCAGTACTGCCTCTCTTTTTGAAAATTCGACTAGCCTTTTTCTTTTTTTTTTCCTTTCCAGTTGCTACCGAATTCCCCTTCCATCTCCCCTTTTGCTGTTGAAATTCTGCTGCTTTCCCCTCGTATTTTGGTTCTTTTTTATCCAATCGTTTCTGTTATTGAGATTTAAGACACGCGTTTGGTAAGTTGTGGGTTGAATTAACCTTAGCCGCTCCTTTGAATGGTTAAGTTTTTCTAAAGGGTTTTTGTTGCGTGTAGGAGTTATTTGAAAGGCTGGAATCAGCGTTGCGTCGATTTGGCTCGAAGTAGTGATCGATTTGTTAGCGGTAAGTCGAGTTTGGGGGAATTCCTTAATGACGAATTCGTTAGTTTTAGTCTCTAAATTGCTAAATCGAGGTTGTGTATGCTGATTTGTAGGCTTTGGAGGGCTTAGGAGTGTGCGACACACGGGCTCGACCAATTGGGCGTGTGGTCGCCCGTGTGGTAGGCCGTGTGCGAGACTGTTAGTCACCACATGGCCGTGTGAGGGCCGAGCGAGGCCGTGTGCGACACACGGGCTCGACCAATTGGGCCGTGTGGGCCACACGGGCATGTGGGCCCATACGGGCAGGCCACTGGGCATGTGAGCCCATTGTTCTAGAAAACTCCGTAAGGTTGCACGGGTCGCCTGAGTTGACTGTGGACCTACCGTAGGGTCGGTAAGCAATACTAGACCCCTAACTGAATGCTCTGTCTGTCTGATTTCTGTACTAAGTATGTATGCTGATTGAATATATGAGTTTTATTTGCATAATAGCATTTCATTCATGTATGTTGCATTGCATCGGGGTGGGTGGATTATGATTGGAGGAAGTATCTGTAAGGCTCTTAAGCCTGTTATCTGGTAGCTCAGCTGCAAATTTCTAATTATGTGCCGTATTCGGTACACTATGGTGTGTAGGGCTGGGTGGGTTGATTTTATCCCCACATGGTGTGTAGGGTTGGACGGAGATGGTGTGTAGAGGCTGGTGGGTATGACTCTGTTTTCTGCATATTTTGTCTGAAATGGGCTAAGGCCCTAAAATATGTCTGAATCTGTATCTGAGTGGGCTAAGGTCCATACCGTTTCTGTAATGGGCTCAGACCCGAACTATGAACTTGTGTTTATTTTCTGATATGACTGCGTGTATGTTTTCTGTGGGGATTACACATCGAAATGCGAAAAACTCACCCTTTTCATTTAACTGCTCGGTGTAATCCCCAGTAGACGGATCGGTGTGGCGGAGGACTTGGCGGTGACCACAGTTCCGGACTTTTAACGGTTTTTACATTTATAGTTCTGATTATATTTGGGCGAGTTTTAACATGGCCTTTATGGATTTTTTTAAAATTTGGGATTATTATTTTATAAACTGCTAGCAATAGGATAAGACGCGGGTTTTCAAAATAAATAAATGATTTATCAAATACACACGAACTCGCAAATTATTTTACAAGCTTCCGCAACATATAATGTTTTGAAAATGGATAATAAATAATTAAACGACACGCTTTGACAAAAGCCAAGATATCTACAAATGGTTTTAACGTAGTTATGTTTTCTAAAAACACTATCATGTGACATCGCCAGATTCGGCCATAACGTCTAGGCCGGGTTTGGGGTGTTACAAAATAAATAAAAGGACTAAATCGAAATTTAAATGAAATTTAGGGGATAAATTGTAAATAAAAAAACTAATAAAACAGGATAAAGGACCGAAAAGAAATAGGGACTAAATGGAAAAATATCCCAAACCCTATTAAACGCACCGTTCCTTTGGCAAATCAGGGGACTAAATTGAAAATAAAATAAAATTAAATGGCATAAATTTTAAATAAATAAAAAAGAAAAAAGGACTGGATTGAAAACCGCCTAAAAAGCAGAAGGATTAAAACTAAAAATATACCCTCTTAAGAAAAACACGCGGATCCCAGAGGTGGAACGGGTCGGGCCACGGGTCGCGTCAAAACGATGCCGTTTTGGCGTCTAAAATTAAATCCCAAAATGACGCCGTTTCGCAAGGGTTATATAAGTAAAAAAGGGTTTAAAAAATCAGTTTTACCTGTTTTTTTTTAAAAAAAAACTTTCAGCTCTCTCTTTTTTCTCTCAACCTTCCCCATGTCCGGCCATCGGAGCCGTCGTTCATTCGCCGTAGCCACCGGCCGTCGGCGCCGGCTGTGGCCGAAAAATTTAAAAAGTCTATTTTTTATTTTATTTAAAAAAAAACAAAAGAAAAAGGGAAAGGGGGTTTCGGTCTCTTGGGCATCCCTCTCACGCCCTCCCCTCCGACGGAGCCCCAGCGAATCTCAAGGGAATCAAGGGCTCCTCCACGTCGGAGATGGGTCGTTTCTCCTCGAAGGCGGCGAATCTGCCCACCCATAGCGATGGCGCAACAAGAGTGGTAAGTTTTTTTTTTGTTTTTGTTATATTTTTTTTATATTTTTCGAAAATAAATAACGAAATGAACCGATATCTTTTGAATCTTTTTGTATTTTTTTTATTGCTCTTTTTCTTTGTATTTCTCTCTGTCTAAAAATTACATTGATTGTTATGGCTTTATAGCCAATTTACACTGTTGTTTTCACTATCTGCTCTATTATTTTTTTGTTACTGTTGTTGGCGTGTTTGTCTTTTTTCTTTCTCTTTTCTTGCAGGTGGCGGAGTCAACGGAGAGGAGAGGTAAGCCCTTTGCTCTTTTGGTGAAATGGCAGCCAAGGCGTGTCAGTCTCGGGACGAGGAGCCTCAGGATGAGGAGCTTCGGGCGGTGTGCACATGGAAACGGCAGTGCGGCGCATTAGTGTTTCTAGTTTACTGAAAATAGTTTAGGTTGTGGGCCATTTGAGCCTTAAGTTTTTTAATTTTTTGGGTTATTTTGGGTCTGATATTTTTTTGTAAATGTAATATTTTTTTTAATTTTATTTTGGTTTTATTTATTTGGTCTTGGGCCCGGGCAAAATTGGGCTTCTACAGTCTACATACAAACTCACCATTTTAAAAGTACCAGTAGGATGTTTGTTTAAAGCTAGTATACGTAAAACTCAACAGTCTCAGTCTCTTCATTGCTAGGATAACAAAATTAGGGGCGTGAATGTTTGGTTGGATTAATTTCATATTTTTGGGATAATATAAGTATTATCCTAAGTCCATAATCTTATATCTCTAGGGTAGAATTTAAGTTGAGGAATAATCTAACAATCTCAGTTTAAAGTAAGATTTTGAGAATAACATTTTTCATTTGGGTTTAGTTCAATTCAAAATAAACCGGATAGATTATTTATCCGTAAACATTTCTAATTTTTTAATATATTCTTCAAGTAACATTCCAACTATATTATTGTTATTATTATTAATATTATAAGTTAAGAAAATTAACATTTTATCTGTTATATAATACTTTATTTATTTCATTTTACTTCAAACGGATATTTGTAATAATTTTATCATTCTTTATATATATATATATATATATATATATATAATTTTAGTCACATTTTCTCTTTAAACCATATCAAATAACATGTTTTAATAAAAAAATGTATTTTTCTTTTTTTTTGCCATTTTGTTCAAAGATAAGCTCTAATTACTTATTGTGCAATTAAAAGTAAAAGCAAATTCTATAAAGACAATATAATAAAATGTGTTGTTAGATAAATTTACAATCTATCGATTAAAGAACAAAATTTTACATTCCAACCAAATAAACTAAATGAGGTAGTGTAACATATTCAATAATATATTAAGTAACCTTGTATTATGATAATCTTATTACAAAAAGTATTACATTCCATTAACTAGACTCTTGATCACAAAATTTTGGAATATAAGAAATAATACTAAAATCACCTCTTGCTTAGGTAATGTTAACATTACCTTGCCATCATTTTAGTGACTCTGATTTAAGTATAAATCAAAGGAATCAAATGTTTGAATTCTTATTATATATTACCACTTGATGAAATTTAATATTTCGTTTATTTTATTACGGCTAAGTTTGGGTAAATATCCCATATATATCAAAAAATTGAATTATTTACGGAAATGGGCCAGTTTGAAGAATATTTACGGAAAATTGCCGTTTCCCCCAAAAACGCGTCCACGTCAGCGCATTTTGGGAAATACAGCAAAAGCGCTACGAGGACGCGCTGTCGCTAAATAACTTTCAGAAAATGCGCCGACGTGGGACGCTGCTTTTTGCCCTCCCTTTCCGTCCACTTACGGTATGAAAAATTAATTGAATTTTTGGGCTAGGAAAAAAATTAATTGAATTTTTGTGACAGTAGTCTCCGGCAAAATAATTTTGAGAAGACGTTTCTGAACAAACAGTGGCCAAAAATGCTTCCAGTAGGGTGCATCGTCGCCAGAGTGCGAAAAAGAGCTCCCACGTGGACGCTCTTTGCTACTCTGATAGTCTCGGAAAAATTAATTTGAGGAGACGTTTCGAACAAACAAATGGCCAAAAACGCGCTTCCAACAGGGTGCTCGTCGCAGGAGTGCGAAAAGAGCTCCTACGTGGGACGCTCTTTTGCTACTGAGTCTCCGCAAAATTAATTTGAGGAGACATTTCGAACAAACAAAGTGGCCAAAAATGCTTCCAACAGGTGCTTTGTCGCTAGGAGTAATCGAAAAAGAGCTCCCACGTGGACGCTCTTTTGCTCTGAGTCTCCGGCAAAATTAATTTGAGGAGACGTTTACGAACAAGCGATGGCCAAAAATGCATCCAAAGCAGGTGCACTTGTCAATAGAGTAATCGAAAAGAGCTCCCATGTGGACGCTCTTTTGCTCTGATGAGTCTCGGCAAAATTAGGCTATAAATCACCAAATTTCATTCTCAGGTTGCATAAGGGAAATTGAGGCAAAAGAAAAAAAAAACTGAAAATGAGTGAACGTATTAATGTTGTTATTTACTACGATGGTGAAGTTCGTGACACCAAAAATGGTGTTGTTTTCTTATCGGAGAACACAGCGCGACTGAGTTTTAATCGAAATGTCGATTTGGTAGAACTTCGCAAAAGAATTAGGCGTAAAATATTCGGAACAACGCCAATGAAAGTTCAGTCTATTAAGTATAGATTTTGCGCTTCGGTTGATCCGGTGAGATATGACTCATTCGACATCAAAGGTCCTCGGAGCTTTGAGGCAATGGTGGAGACTCATCTTGCAAGTGGATCACCCTATATCGAGGTATATGTAGAATTTTCATCTCCAAGTGATCTTTCTGCGACCTCAACATCTACTGCCATTCGAGGGGAATAGACGACCCCAAGCCGACACTCTATAAGTGGGAGGCAAAACACAGAAGTGCCCGTGTGCGGTGGTAGTATGGAAAACATAACCCCTGCATGACACTCGGTTGGTGGATGAGACATGCATATCCGTCCTTCGACGTCCGATGATAGAAATACGTATTGGGGGACATCATCAACTTCTAGTGGTTGGCAATCCACATATGATTGGGATCTTTACGAAAGATGTTTAAGGAGGGATGATGTACTCCCGACGACATCCACCGGTGAGGGGCCCTCGTTTGTTGCAGGTTATGGAGGGTCGAACGATGAATCTGATGTGGATCCACCTCGGGAGCCAGGGTCCGACGGTGCAGAAGTTGGATTATTTTCTGAACCGGAGCCCGTTCCAATTGTACCTGAAGACGTTGAGAGCGGTTCAGACGAAGAAGAAGAAGATCCGCTATTCAGGGCGTACTCGCCTCCAGCCCACATGCATAATGTCGATCTATCTCAAGATGATGTATTGGAGTTTCCTGAACTACCACACCGGACGCGTGACCGTACAAATTCTTTGTTGGATTCGGACCAATTAGAAGTTGGTAACCAGTTTTCTAACAAGAATACTTTTCTTGCTGCATTGAAACAATATAGCATCAGGAACGGGGTTAACTACAATGTGGTTAAATCCAAGCTCGATAAGTACGAGGCGAAGTGTGCAGTGCAAGACGGCACATGTTCATGGAAAATCATGGCGTCGTTGAAGAAAAGGATAGGGTTGTGGGAGATCAAAAAGTACAAAGGTCCACATACATGTCTTGCCGGTACAGTACCACTATGTGTTTAATGATTTTGAATAACACTAATATTATGTAATGTTGCATTATTTAACGTACTTCGTTGAAAGGTGTAACACAAGATCATCCGAGGATGGATTCAGACATGTTGACTGACTTAATAATCCCGACGGTGAAGGCCGATCCCAAGACTACGGTGCCGGCCTTAATTGGCAATATTCGTAGCCAATTGGGGTACACGCCCTCTTATAGAAAGGCTTGGATAGCCAAGCAGAAGGCATTAGAAAAGTTGCACGATCGGTGGGACGCTTCATATAATGAAGTGTGGCAGTGGTGTCAGGTGCTGGAGAGATATGTCCCAAGCAGCACAACAGACCTTGAAACGAAACCGGCGTACTACAACGATCGTCTGCTCCGCGGATGCGCAGTGTTCAAGCGTCTGTTCTGGACATTTAAGCAATACCGAGATGCCTTTATATACTGTAAGTCATTGGTACAAATTGACGGTACCTTTATGTATGGTAGATATACGCATCGGCTATTGCTAGCTGTGGCACAAGACGACTGTGGGAGAATCCTTCCGATTGCGTTCGCAATAACACCGGGGAAGTCAGCTGATGACTGTGACTTCTTCCTATCTATGTTAAGGAGGCATGTCTGTCCCCAACCTGACATATGCGTTATATCGAATCGAGGCACTGGAATATTTACGGCAATAGAACGCCAGGGAAGCATGTGGCATCGCACACACCATCGATATTGCCTGAGGCATGTTTCATCCAACTACTATGGGCAACATCGATCTAAAAGACAGAAACAGCAAGTGCCCGATATGGGTATGAAATATCTATTAATATAATTTCGTTTGTAATATTTAATTTATTCTCAATTGAAGAGTGGTATGTAATATTCGCTATCAACGTATATTGGCAGGGTACGAGATCAATAAAGACCATTTTCACGAGATGTTGGCCAGTTTGCGCTCAGATAACACCGAAGGCGCAAACTAACTGTGCAATATTCCTTTCGAACAGTGGACACAAGCATACGACGGCAGCCTACGATATGGTCATATGACCACAAACCTGGCCGAATGCATAAATTTCGTTCTAAAAGGAACCCGTCATCTGTCGATTACATCGGTTGTGCGAGAGACATATTTTTATTTAGCGGCACTATTTCCAAAGAGAGCAGCGAGTTATAGAGGGCAGATGCAAGGAGGCCATGTATGGAGCCCGAAGGTCTTGCAAGAAATAAACCGTGGGAAGGCACAGGCCAACACCATGCACACAGTGTGTTACGATCGCGACAAACCTATGGTTTCGTGTCACGAGTTTAATGACCGAACCAAGGTATTGTTGGCGGGCATTATCGTCTACAATTGACAAATAGGACTCGCGATCGTGGATATTTGATGCACGCCGTTACCCATGCGCTCATGTACTTGCGGCTTGTCGTAATCTCCGTCTTGATCACATGAGCTATGTCGACGAAGTGTATAAATTAGAAAACATGTACAACGTGTGGAGACACGTATTCCCACCCACCCTAGATGAACGTAAGTGGCCGTCGGTATCGCTTGCACCGTATAAGTCATTGTCGGATAGACAATTGAGGCGCAAACCAAAAGGTCGACCTTTGCTCGAATAGAATACGCAACAATATGGATATCCAGAAATGAGCAACCAAAGCCTACTGTGCGGATGGTGTAGGAACCCGCCATACATCTCGCTTCGTGTCCAAATCGAAATAGTTGACCGTGTTCTTAGCTTTTTGTCTCCGGTGGCTATGTAATTTCTATTTTTTGGAGGAAAACGGTGAACTTTTGTACAAGAACTTTTATTTTATTCAAGTTATTAAAATTAAATTACAAAATTAAAAAAATTAAATCATTTCTATTTTATCAAAGATATTAAAATTAAATTACAAAAAATTAAATTACAAAAAAATTAAATTACAAAAAAATTAAATTACAAAAAAATCAAAGATGCTGGTGGGAACCAGTGCCATACGGGGCGGTCGGCGATTTACGCGCTAGATTCCTCCTTCTTCTAGCTTCCAGTGGGGTCGTGGAACCTCGGCGGAGAATCGGGTTCTCCGGCGGTGGGTCCTGGTTCGGGTGTTGCGATGATGACCCACCTTGATAAAATAATGACCCCTGAGGTGTTTGCATAAACCACGGCGGGGTGTCGTGATCTCGCGTCTGCCGAAGGAGCCTGGTAGAAAGAAGTGCTCCCAAGACGCCTCCTCCGATCCCACATGTGACGTCGGCCTCCACGATCGGTGGCGTGGAGAGTAGTCGAACGGACTCGAACCCGATCATGCATTCCAACCGGGTGGACTGGGAAATCGAAACATATATGGGTTAGGAGGATACATATATAAGGGTAGGGTACGACCGCATAAACGGTAGACACCTTGTGATGTCGGTGTTGTCAATTTGAACCGATGGGCCCGGTGATTGTGTAGGTGCCGTTCTCGGGCCCGGCGGATCGTGGTTTCGCTACCGTTGATGGCCCGTCTCATCACCCCTTCTCCTTGGATTTAAAGGGCCCGACGTTCCTTCGCCGCGGTTACCGTCGCCTCTCTTCTTTCCGACAACATATACGGCTTGCCATGGATCCTAAACCATGGCATGTACTCCGGCATGCACGCTAACTCAGGAACGATGATCAGTTCCCGGATAGGTAAAAAGTCATACCGGTTCTCCCACGTCTCGATATGACCTAACCAAATTCTTGGCCAATCCGTGTGCGACTGCCGTAAGTCCACTTTGTGCTCATCATCGAGCACCTCAGGTGGCACGGGAATCGGTTGTCGAAATCCAAATTGCCGCAGAACCCGATCTGACTGGTGCATCTCCACGGTCGCGTAGGTGATCAATGGGACCTTAACGTGCCAACTGTTCGAATTTTCGAAGAACTCCTCCGGAATTACTGCCCGAATTTCCGGATCCTCGTACGGTGTCCATTGAAACTATATTAACATTACCAAAATATTAGTTATATACATAATACTAGACACTACATACGAAATACTAAATTATAATAACGAAATTCGAAACTTACTTGTGATTCCGACCGTTGGTCCAATAGGAGCCGTATATCCTCAAGCGAGTTAGGTATTCCAACATGACTCGCCGAATGGTTCCACTTAATTAAATAAACTTTTAGCATGCAATTATATTATAAATCTACAAAATAATTGTAAAATATAATATTAAATTTACCTCGTTATCAGTGGGAATGAATATGGTCGGTCGAGTCGAGGACGTAAAAATGGAAATCGAAACCATGCCCATGATCGCAGGTAGTGATAGGCAACCTCTCGATTTTTGCTTTACTCGGCCGCGTCGCCCGCACATCTCCTGCACATAACTCGATAGCACGCATGCACCCCAACTCAATTCACCTACGCTCGAAATCAACAAGTTTCAGGAGCCATCTTAGGTGGACGAGGTTTCTAGAGAGGTCGTCATCGATAGCCTCAAATTATCTCGAAAAATGTATGCCCGAGCATACCGTATTCTTTCTACTTCGGTCGAACCCTTGTTCGACTCCGAGAATGTGTCTCGTAACCAGGCCATATCGATCCGAGCTCCTTGAATTTTATTCGAAATGGCACCCAGAAGCTCGTAGCATACGACCATCCAATCGGTAGATGTTGCGGACCGGTGACTACCGACCCGCCCACCGGTAATCCCAACCGCAATCGAACATCTTCTAGAGTGATGGTACACTCTCCGCATGGCGGATGGAAAGTGTACGCCTCGGGTCTTCACCTCTCTATCAACACACGATCAAAGCGGCTCCAACTTAAACCCCTACTATCGTGGCCATGTGCCAAAAACCCGCTTCTCGCAGTAATTTCGATCAACGGCGATGGGGACCATGCATGTTGCGAATATAACATTCCAACACCCGATCTATGAGACTATTTAAAAATTATAAAATTAAAAATTAATTAAAATTGCATAATTGAAAAAAAATTTAATCATATTGAAAAATTAAAAATTAAAACTTACCATTTTCATTTGCTCGATTTGAGATGTGGTTGTTGTCTAGGCTAAGTAATTCCCGCCATTGTAATCCGATAAAAATTTAATAAATTTTCCAAAAAAATATATTACAAAAATTATAAAGGGCTTTTTCGTAAATAGTAAAGGACTATTTTGAAATTTGAGCGTAAATTTCAAGGACTTTGAGAGAAAATTGAGAAAGGATTGAAGTGTGAAAAATAAAGGTTGGGGGTTTTATACTTTTTTTACCGTTTAGCCCCAACGGTCAAAAAAATTTGCCGCTACTGGTTTTGACTGTTGCGAGGAGCTAAGCGCGCGCCACGAGGGCGCGCTTTGTGCCACCTCTCAAAGAAAGCGCACTTACGCGCGGGCGCGCTTTTTGTCGAGGTGGCACAAAGCGCCGCCCTCGTGGGCGCGCTTTGTTGTTGTTCCCAAAAACGCTACCGACGTGGACGCGCTTTTTGGGGGAAACGGCCCTTTTCCGTAAATATTCTTCAAACTCGCCCATTTCCGTAAATAATTTAATTTTTTGGTATATATGGGATATTTACCCGCTAAGTTTAGCATTATTTCTTAAAATTGCTTTTGGGTTAAAAAGTATTTTTCTATAAGTAATACTAAATAGATAATATTTTTTGGAGTCAAAAGTGCTTTTGAACCCAAAAGCAAAAAAAAAAAAAAAAAAATTCTAGCGTCTTCTTTTGGCAAAAACATTTTTAGAAACAAAGGACAATTTTAACTCTTATAAAGTATTTTATAAATATTTATATTGGGTATGTAATTATTTTTCTATTGAAATTTATTTTAAATATATAATATTATATATTTTAATATTTAAAATTTAGTTTACATATTCGAATTAAATTTTATAAATAATTAATATTAATTGCTTAAAAATATTTAAATCGATATTTTATATATTAAAATATTAAAAATAAATTATAATAATTTTTTTTATATTCTTACTAAAATATCATAATATTAACTAATTTGAATATTATTTAAATGCATATTTATTACTTTATAACACCATGTCTAAAATGAAAATTTTATTTATCAAAAATATTTTTTGACAGTAATACTAAACACTTAAATCTTAAACCAAATATTTCAAAAGTTCTTCTCAAAATCACTTTTCCACGTCACTTTTTAAAAGCACATCTCGAAAACAATATTAAACTAACCCTACGTTTCGTCCCAAATGATACTTTTGTAACAATTTTACCATTTTTTAAAAAAAATTTGGTCAAATTTACTCTTAAACCATAATAAGTAATATGTTTTAGTAAAAACAATGCATTTTTTTTTTCTTTTCCATGTTACTTTAATCAAAAGAGAAGCCCTAGATATTTATTACTCGTCCCCAATTTTAGTTTATTCATTGGAGAAATGAGATATGAAACTAAATTACTAGATAAATGAATTCAATATTTAACAATAAAATAATTGCATAATGACAGATCTAATCTTCAGTATTTACATAATTCTTTTTTTTTAATTAAATTTGGTTATTAATCTTTCAAAACAAGTTAGATCACTTTTTTTAACTTGAATATTGACTAAAACATTATTTTTCTAAGGATGTTGGCATGACAACTGATAAGTTATAAAAGTAACATATTTTAATCCCATTCTTGATGCGTTTTTGGATGATTTATTATTTAATTTAGTGAATTTGATGCTCCTAATCCTTTAATTTCATGTTTCTATACTTAGGAGAGCATAGGGGAGCAAAATGAGCAGAAAACAGGCCAAAATCGGACAAAACGAGTTACTTTCAGGATCCACACAGCCTGGCCATCCCCACACGGGCTGAACACACGCCCATGTGCCAGCCCGTGTCAATATCGCTCCCTGTTTCTCTTTTACGTAGAAAAAGCCAATTTTTAGGGTTTCTTCCTCCTAAACCCTAGTCACCGTCAACCCCAACCTTCCTCTACTCCGGCCACCATTCCCCAACCACACCATCCTTTTTCCTCCCCTTTCCCTTCCCTTTTCCCTTCTCCCCCACCGCGCACCCCAGCACCATTTCCCACGCCCACACACACACGCACTAACCCCACCCCCACCCCCCTCGGTCTTCCTCTTTTCTTCTTTCCCCCTGCACACAAACCCATTTGACCCCTCATCCCTTTTCCAGCCCCTTCTTCCTATTTTCCCCTCATTCACACACACACCTCTTCCCCGTTCCCCTCCCTTGCGCCGTCCCCAATCTCGTCGTCTGCCCGTACTCCGGTCACCACTTTTACTGCCGTCGGTTTCCCTTTTACCCTTGTCTTTTATTTATTTATTTACTTGATTATTTATTTTTATTTATTTTAGTTTATTTTCATTTTTCCTTTATTTTATAATTATGTTTTTGTTATATTATTTCATGTCAGTATTCCTTCTATTTTAGTAATTTTAATTATGCTGATTCTATTTGGTACAAGAGTTTAAGTTAGTTATTATTATTATCCCTATTATTAGTAATTATTGAGCTATATTATTTTATTCTACTTGTTATTCTTATTTTCAGTTTTATGCTTTATCTTTCTCATCAAATTCGTATTATTCATGTCACTATTTTAGCTTATTTTTCTCATCAGTATTCTGCTTCATATTTAGCTTATTCTGTTGAAACAGTTGTTTAACGCCTATATTACTATTCCTTACTTTTCATATACGACTACTTTTCAGTTTAATAATATGTTTATGGTGCGAATTTTTGATAAGTGGATTATTTTATTTCAGGAACATCATGACGAACACTCGTGGAAAGTCCAAGATCGTAGTCCTCGCTTCGAAAAAGCGGAAGGGCCCTGAAGTGACCTCCTCCTCGAGCGCATCTGCCGAGGCTCGCCACCCCTTCCTCCGATTTGTGGCGGGCCCCCAGGAGGATTTATACCAGCTCCATCGCGTACGACCACTCGGCCTAGGCCGCTGCATCGATTGGACCGCGTTGGAGTAGATCTGATTAGCTGATGACGTACGCACCATTATTGCCACAGCTCCGTGGGATAGATTCTTCGACATCATCGAGCCCACATACACGGAGCTTATCTTGGAGTTTTCTGCTACATTTTCGGTACAGCAGGTCATGACAGTTCATGACGAGTCAGGCACCATCACTTTTTGCCTAGGTGGCTTGGTGCGACATATGAGCGTTCCAGAGTTTGGTGCTGCTATGAGACTCTACACAGAGGAGTTCATGAGCGTCAAGGATTTCCTTCAGCTTCATCGGCACATCCATCACTCACCATCGCGGTGTTGGACCAATCTTACAGCGAGCCAGATACCATATGATGCGAGTCGCTTGAAGGCAACTTCTCTCTCTCCGGTCTTACGGTACATTCACGCACTCTTAGCTCATACTTTGACAGGTTGGAGAGAGAGTACTGGAGTCGTTAGCACTCACGACACATACTTCCTTTAGAGCATGGCCCACGGCCATATTATTGATTTGGCGTACTTCATCGCTTTATCTTTCCACCATCAGATTGACCGCCATAGGAAGGGCCCCATCTGCTTAGGCTCTTACGTGACTCGCCTCGCTCGACACTTCGGTCTCCTAGACACACCGGAGTAGTCCTCCACACTCACACTTGTTGGCCAGATGTCCCCTCAAGGAATCTCGAGCATGATACATATGAGGATGATCGAGTGGCGTCGTGGAGTAGATCCTCCTCAGTACAGATTGTTTTATTCTGATACTCAGAATGAACCCGAGGACTTCACTGATGATGTTCCTCCCTCTCACGAGGACCCACCACAGCCTCCACCTTCGAGTCACCGACCTGTTCCATCTGCTGCTGGTTTCTGAGGAGTATCCACCGAGGAGTTCACTAGCTTCCGTCAGTACTGCGTTCAGAGGTTCGACAGTATTGATGTAACATTGCAGCAGATTTGTCAGCATTTCCATATTGCTCCTCCAGCGCCGACGACTCACAATGATGATGCGTCTGATGATGAGGACCATTGAGTCCATTTATTTTTATTTTATTTTATTTTATTTTTATTTTTATTTTTTATTATTATTTCTTTATTTATTTGTATTTTTCTAGACTTTTTCGCTTTTATATTTTAAACTATATTTTATTTATTATGATTGTTTCTAATCGAGTAACCCTTTAATCTTATTCAGCGTTGTGTTTATTTTCTTATCAGTTGCTTAGAATCATTCCCTACATCTACATTTATCTACAATTCTGCTTTTCACTATTCTGGGCATTTCATCCAATATTCAGGGCAGTTTCAATTATCTCCCTCTCTTATGATATTTTGTTTCTACTGTGATTATCTATTTTTGTACATTGAGGACAATGTACATCTTAAGTTTGGGGAGGTTATTTATATGATTATTAGAAAATCTCTGAATTATGTCTTGTATTCAAGTAAATTTCTCATTTTACTATTAGAATGATTTCTTATTGATTTGTGATTTTTATTGATATGTTTTAGATTAAATTCATAGGTAATTGTGCATTGATTGTTTAAACTTTAAGACATTAGAGAATCAAGCATGATAAGTCTATTTTTAGAATAATAAAAAAATTGCTAGGTTGTTTCCCTAAATTGAGGTATTACCTTGAAGTTTGAGATTTGCAAGATTGACATCAAAAACCGTAATTTTTGTGAGATTTTGAGCCTTTAGAGCATAAACTTTTCTTGCTCACTTTATTATTGGTTATGAGTGTGTCAATAATGATTGGTTATTCTAGAACTTGCTTCGATTATACATGACGAGACCACACCTTTGATTTGATATACTGAGATGATAAAGGCACCTAGGTTTTAATCGACTTATCCCAAAAAGTCTACCTTCATAATTAACCCTTAGTGAACCCTTTGAGCCTAATAAACCGTTTCTTGATCTACCCTCAATATTAACCCATAACTCATTCTTTTTGATTCATTGAGAATTTTTCCTATTTTATTGACTCCCTTTTTATCAAGATTTGATTTGGATAGTTGCCTAACTATGTTCTTTTGTTCAGTTGTTAAATTATCTCTTATTATCTTTATAAAAAAGAAAAGAAAAGAAAAGAATGAAAAAAAATTATTATTATATTCATTTACATTTATTGATTATTACATAGTTATATATCGATTGAGCTTGAACAGTTATATTCATATTTTGAGAAGAAGCTCATGTATTCTTTAATAATTTCGATTGATGTAATTATTCAACATTAGTTTATTTTTTCTAGTTAGGTAATTTATCAATTCAATCTCGATTCTAACCCTCTACTTCAACCTTTATCCACACCTTTAACCCAAGCCCCATTACAACCCTTTAAAGACCTTTTGATTTGTGTATAATCTCATTTTATAGTGGTGAAGATTTGATTTTCATGCAAGCCTATGGTAATGACTTTTCATGTTTGACTTTTGAGTGCTTATTTTTGAACCTTAAACACTTTGAGTGATTTGAGTGAATCTTTAGTGAGGATGTCAAATCTTGTTGGTTTTGAATTAAAGGTAATTACTTAGATAAGGGGAAATACCTATATTTTCGTACTTTAAAAATGTGTGACTTGGATTGTTTGAATCTTTAGTGTTCTTTTAGTTAAATTATGAATGTATGATTATTTGTGAATTATGACAAAACACTATTGATGAGAATTACGAATTAAGAAAGTTTAATTTTTAAATGTGAGTTGAAGATTTTGCTTGAGGACAAGCAAACGCTTAAGTGTGAGGATATTTGATAAGCTATAAAACTAACATATTTTAATCCCATTCTTGATGCGTTTTTGGATGATTTATTATTTAATTTAGTGAATTTGATGCTCCTAATCCTTTAATTTCATGTTTCTATACTTAGGAGAGCATAAGGGAGCAAAAGGAGCAGAAAACGGGCCAAAATCGGACAAAACGAGTTACTTTCAGGATCCACACGGCCTGGCCATCCCCACACGAGCTGAGCACATGCCCGTGTGAGCCACACGGGCTAGCCACACGCCCATGTGCCAGCCCGTGTCGATATCGCTCCCTGTTTCTCTTTTACGCGGAAAAAGCCAATTTTTAGGGTTTCTGAGCATTCTAAAGTTTATAAATACACCCTAGAAGAAGATCTAAAGGAGCACGCAGAGAAGAACGAAGATTTTACTCGAAGAACGCTGTCGAAATCAACTCAGAAGCAGGATCTCTTTCAAGATTGAAGATCTCCATTCAATTTCTCTAGAAGTTTTTGGGTTCTTTATGTCTTGTTGTTTTTCCTAATTTTGATATGTTTTCTTCCCAAATTATGAACTAAATTCCCTAGATACCTAGGGAAGATGAAACCTATGATGAATATTATTATTTGATTTTTCTGAGTTACATGATAAATATTTGTTCTTGATCTCAATTATGTGTACTTAACTCATGTGTTAATGTTTTCAGGATATTAATTCATGATTGATGTACTTATTTCAGTGGAGCAAAAGTCCCTATTTAAGAGAAGATCTGGCATAATTGAGTGGAGTTGCATGCAATCCTAGAAATAGGACGACATAAATCTACCGGATTAGAGTCAAATCTAATAGGGGAATCCATAGATCGAGTTAATGCGGCAATAGGGGTTTTAATTAGAAAGAGATTTCAATTAATCAACCTAAAGTTAATTATTTTTACTCTCGAAAGAGATATTAATATAATTTAGGAATTTCTACGGATCAAGGCAAGTGAATAAATCATTTAACTCAGATTCAGAATAATAAGTGAACTCTAGGTGGATTCTTTCCTAGGTATCGTCTTTATCATTGGTTTTCTTCAAATATTTTCCCAATTCATTCTCTGTCGAGTCTTTAGTAATTAGTTTAATTTTAGATTAAAAACAACCCTTCAATTTATAGGCTAGATAATAGAAAGATAGTAAGTACTAGTACTTTTAGTCCTCGTGGATGCGATATTCCCGACTCACCAGCTATACTATTATTCGATAGGTGCGCTTGTCTTTGTCGTGATTTTAGTTAGTTAAGTGAATCAACATCAACAACCCGCGTGGCAATCTATGTGTATTTCATGTTGACTTGGCATCATACGTCTTATAAATCACGTCAAAAAATAATTTAAAAATTATAAAATACTCAAAACAATTCAAAAAATAAAAATAGATAAATAAAAAAATTGGTATGAAGTACACTAGAATTGACATGTGGTCTACTATTTTTAAAAGCTTAACGCTTTATTCAGTATTTCTGTTAATAAATAATAATAATAAAAAACCTATTCGACTTTGTTTGAAATGTTGATGGTCAAATTTAACTCTTTTTAAAAGGTTGAGAGCCAAATTTAGTTTTTTTTTTTAAAGGTAAACCAAATTGACAAAAGATGTAAATATTAAGGACTAAATTTGTCATTATACCTAAAATAAAATACTACAAACTCTACCTTCATGTAGTAAGGAATAAAAAAAAAAAAATTCTATGAGGAGGATTTAAAAGAATATGCTTTTAATTTCCTGTCAACTAAATAAAAAATTTTTAAATATCAATAAAATAAATCAAACATGATAAAATAATTCAATTAAATTTCATGTATGCTTTTTTTTTTTTTTGGCCCTGGATGTATACAATACTATTTTATTAGTGAATTTAACGATTTAATACTTATATTCTTTTCGACAAGGCAATATATTTTCTTTAAATTTCACTAAAATTATAAAATAAAATAAAAAAATTTACATTACTTAAGAAATAGGTAATATTAAGACAACCTCATATACTACTAAATAGGGGTGAGCATTCGATCGAATCGAATCGAATCGAATCGAAAATTTTCGAGTTAATCGAGTTTTCGAATCGTATTTTATCATCCTAACCTAATTTGAAATTTTTTCGAATCGAGTCGAGTGAGACAAAATTCGAATCGAATCGAATCGAATATATTTGTTCGAGTTAAGTTTTAAAAAAAATGACTTTAGTGTTTTTTTTATTTTTATGTAATTTTTCAAAAAAAAATTCTTTAAAGTTTTTAAACATGATCATACAACAAAAAATTGAAGTAAATAACTGAATAATCAAAAGCAACACAACATCAACCTAAATTAACCAACAACAATAACAAACCAAACCAAACTAATAACAATAACACATCGGTTCAAAACCATTATAGAATAGTTTAAGTTTCTTCTTGTGCTTCAAACACCATTGGCATTGATAATCTTGAAACATCTAGTAAAAGTATTGAATGAGTTAGTTAAATGATAAAAATGTTCGCAAAAAAAATTAAATAAACATCTAACTTTATAAATTAATGCTAAGTATATTACCTTCTTGATCTTCAGGTATTTTTGACAAGTCTAGCAAATTTAAAAACAAAAGTGTTAGTTAAATTATGCTTACTAATATAAATAACACAAAAGCTTATTTTATAAATTAAAATTTATATATTACCATCTTCCATGGTTTGAAGTTCATCAACATAATCTTCAAGATTGATGGCATCATTAGATTTCGAAGCCAATCTTGTGTGCAAACCAAAGCCTCGACCATGAGAGGGGTTAGAGAACTTCTAAAACTATCGAGAACACGTCCACCCGTGCTAAATGCACTTTCCGAGGCAACTGTTGAAACAGGAGTAGCAAGAATATCTCGAGCCATTTGTGAAAGAATAGGGAATCTAGGACTGTTCATTTTCCACCACAACAGTAAATCAAATGAACTTGAATTGTTTACTTCTTCATCCTCACCCAAATATCTATCCAACTCAGATTTGCTTTCTAATCCAACTTGTTTCTTGTTCTGAAGGTATTTTTGTTTGGCCAAGCCCGTTTTCATTTCTGAATGATCTATTTCCATTGAACTACAAAGATCTGTCGAAGAACTAGATCTACCTTCAAACTGTTGAATTCTCCCGGCATTAGAAGAATACTCGTTGAACAAGCAATGCAATTCTCTATCAATCATTTTAATAATGTCATTAGCAACATTAGGAAAAAGCAAGTTGACCCCAAAGTCCAAAAAACTCATTTTACATCGTGGATCAAAGATGACCGCCAAGTAAACTAGCATGTTGATCTTGTTTCCTTCACCCCAATACTTATTATATTTATCTCTCATTTTGGAAGTCATAGAAACTATGTCTAGATCTCCACAACTTTGCCACCCATCAAAAAGACAATGCACATCCGTCAATACTTCAAAAAGTGAATGAGAGGTAACATGTAAAGATCCGAACACCTTCAGTGTAAGATGATAAAAGGCTCTAATACTTTTATAACTCTTGAACAATTTCCCCAATCATCAAATGTAGGAACTCCATCTCCAAAGAAGAAGGTCAAGAAAAAATTATGGTCATCACGCACATATGATTCAAATGCACGCTCATATTTTTCGGCCACTTTTAACATCATATATGTTGAGTTCCATCTAGTAGGCACATCTAAACACAATTGAGCCTTACTATCTATCATTTCTTCTTTTACCCGTTGGTTGAATTTTATCAACCTCGATGGTGATGCTCTTATATACCTCACAAAGACCTCTAACTCGATCCATGCACACACGTAAACATCCTTAATACCGTATTGCACAATGAGATTAAGAATGTGTGCAACACATCTCATATGAATAAATTTTCCATTTGCAACAGAAGCATTTCGATGATTCAATTTCTTTCTCAAATATTCAATGGCAACACTATTGGCGGATGCATTATCAACAGTAATAGTGAAGACCCTCTCAATCCCCAATCTCAAGACATTTTTCAATAGCTTGACCTATGCTTTCACTTCTATGAGCGGATATTGGGCAAAAATTTATAATTCTTTTTGCAACCTCCACTCATCATCCACCCAATGTCTTTGTTAAAACCATGTAAGATATCCTCTGCAATGAAGTCCAAGTGTCGTCGTCAAACAAACTCTACTTATATCTTTTCAAAACAATTCTTCATCACACTCTTCATGGAGTTAAATAAATCAAGACAATCCCTTCTAATTTTCCAACGAGATGGAAGACTAAAACGTAGGCATGCTATAGAAAGAAAGTATTTAAAACCCTCTCCCTCTACAATTTTAAAAGGTAGTTCATCCACAATTATCATACGAACCAATGCTTTTCTAATAGCATCTTTATCAAACACCCAAGTTGATAAATCCGTTGTTTCTTGGCTAACATTCACAAATGTTAATTCTGATTGCTTCGGATCAGAAGTATTACCTCGAGGTCTTTTTAGGCATGTTTTCAAATGGTTATTCAAATTTATTGTAGAACCCATAGTTGTTTCCATGGTGTAAGTAACATCACATGCATTGCACCTTGCTCTCTTCTCCCCCTCTTTAGTCACATACTTGGTGAAATGGTTCCAACAAGCTGCCCTTGGAGTAATCTTTTTTCGAACATTTTCCTTGGTTGTTGTTTGATCATCTCTACTTGGGGAAGAATTTTGTGAACTTTGAGTTGAACCATCTCGCTTTGGATCACTCATCTACAAGTAAACATTTGTTGCAATCACTAATGATGACCAATAATTGATTCAAAATCAAACTTAATAACATTTATGCTTTAATTCATTTTCTTAACCAAAGTTATCATTCAACTAATTCACAAGAAATGAAAAGCAAGTCAACTCCAACCATTTAAAAATAAACAAATGAAAAGTAGTTTAATTTATTCTACAACATCTGTAGTATGACAGTCATACTACAATTGAAAAGTTTTCTTTAATTCTTTGCATATCTCTGCTGCAATTGAAAAGGACAAAGAGGTACACAAGACTGTAAAAATATACAATATTACAATGTGGACCGTGCTGCTTGTGGTCATGTAGCAGGTGTGAGCACCTAAAATTTGACCTTTTGACCGTTTGACCACCCAAGATAAATATATTATTTAATTGATACTAAAATTTCTAATGGAGCACCAATATTTTTAATTGATACTAAAATTTCTAAGGGTATCTTGTTAGATATTTTAGTATACCAGAAAATTTAACCAAATACTGAAATATATAAAATGATACTAATGTTCCCATTGGTATTACTTAAAAATTTTGGTACACCTTAAAGAAACTTTGGTACCCTTCAAAGATTTCAGATATTTTAGTTTCCTTTCAGATTTTTGTATCCCTTGAAAAATATTGATATCCTTTAGAAATCCTGGTATAGGATATATGAACCAAAATTTGATCCATACTAACAAATTCTGGTGTTATGATTTCATAATTTTATTGAAAATAAATTGTGATATAAGAAGATTTCCTAGTATGTAAAAAAATTGTTACACATTAAAAAAAAAAAAATTTTGTTGTATCAAAAATTTTAATACGTAAAAGAATAAATTTTGGTTTGTTGGTAAACAAATTTTTTAATCGTATACCAAAATTCTATCGTGAACCAATATTTTTAAAGTAATATTAAAATTTTAACATTAGAAGTATTAAAATTTTTAAGAGATACCAAACTTTCTATTATAGTAATAATTTTTAAAACAATACCAATATTTCTAACGCAAAATTTCAAAAGAATACCAAACTTCTAATACGATACCAATATTTCAAAAGAATACCCAAAATTTTAACGTAATATTTTCAAACTTTCATGAGGGTGCTGGTAATGGGTCCCGATCAGAATTTTTAAGATAAGGGTTTCCTATCTAATGACTGCCCAGCATTACAAGTAATAAATCTATGGACAACAATAAAACTATTTTAGCTTGCATGAATCACACCGAAAGTAAAGCAGGAAGAAGAGAAACTCAAGAACAAGAAATATGGAATTGAAGAGTAGAAAAATAGATTAGACAACTTAGTGACATACCAGGGAAAGGTGCAGCTGAGAGCCTGAGAGAAAGAAAATTAATTTGGGGTTTGGAGTTGGAGTGGTGGAGGAGACGATGGAATTTTTACCTGCTGCTGCTGCTGGTGCTTGGGGACTGGTTGGGGGTTTGATTTGGGGGAAATAATTAGGTTATGGAAAATAAATTTTTGGGCTGATCACTGATGGGCTTGGGAAATGGGATAAAAATAAAAATTTGGGCTTGAGGGAAATTGGGTTAAAATAATTAAGTAAAAACTTTAAATTAAAAAAATAAATAAAAATATATTATATTTGGTTTATTCGAATTATTCGAGTTATTCGAATTCGAAAATTCAACTCGATTCGAACTCGAAATTCGAAACTCAAAATTCGAGTTGATTCGATTAACTCGATTAACTCGATTCGAATAATTCGAAATTTGAAATTTTTTTCGATTTTTTCGAATCGAATCGAGTTTTGCTCACCCCTACTACTAAAGTTTAACACTGTTGGTAATGCAAGATTATGAAGAACGTAATTTCGAATTTTGAAATTACGACTAGAAATATAAGTTTTTTGAATGAAATAAATCTAATTTAGTATTATTGTTGTAGTTGAAAAATAATTTTGAAAAATTTGATTCATAAAAAAATACTTTTGGGAACTATTAAGTGTTGAATACTGTTGACAAATAGTGCTATGCAAATATTTTGTTTTAGACATAATATTTGAAAATAGGAAATAAATGAAATATGAAAAAATTAAATACTTTTTGAACAATTGATATAAATTATATGCAATATATTACCGAACATACCGATTCCACCATAGCAATGTCCATTTCTCAAAATCAGCAGGGAATGTGAAGAGAGACTAAAATTCCAGATTTAAACTTTAAACTTTGTTTTGTTTCGGTATTGAGGAATTGAGCATAGAGATCTATTTAAGTGCTTTTGGGTTCCTGCAAGATGAAAAATAGTTATGTGTGTTGAAGCTTTGTTGATGGATTTTTCCTGTCCCTTTTTTATGGAGACTATCTTTCATATTTATAAAGTATGGTTTTTTGATGTGACATATTAAGGGTAATTAGATGTCATGCACAACAACACATTGCTCCTCTTAGGCTCAACATATATCCTTAGAGTTATCATGGTGCGGTGAGTATGGACTGAACCCACCAAACTTATACTTCAAGACACTTTTTAATGTTCAAATCAATGAGAGAGTGAGCAATATAAGGTTGAAGATAATAAAAATGAAACAACATGAGAAAGATAAACTCTTGTAAGGGATAATATCTCTTGTCCTTATGCTTGGTCCGAGCTTGATTCTTACTGGTTGTTGATCTAAAAGTGTTTCCACGTTACACTAAATTGGATTTATCATAGTGTTTGACAATTAGTATATTTATTCTTATTCACATCATGATATAATCATACTTATCTGGTTTTTTTTTATATTTATATTTTCTCAATTAACTCTTAGAAATTATGTTATCAATGTACCTCTAATTAAAATAAATTAAAAAAAACATGTGTAAATACATCAAATACCAACTTGTTGAGAGGAGTTAGGTAAGACATAAGGTTTTAGTTGATGATTTGATCCCACAGACGCATTTTCCATAATTAATTTCTAACGATACTGACATATCTTCTAATTATCTGTCAAAATATTCCCTCGAGTGAGAGAAAAAACCTTTAAATGAAATAATACCTTTTGTTGTGGGTTCAACAGATAGTGTTTTATTATTCAAAAGGGAAGAACGTCTGGCTATTGTATTCACAAGATTGTGATTTTCTTTAGTGGGTGTGTGGCAATGGAAATTAGGCAAATGTGTGTTGGGTTAAGGTCAGGGCCAAAACTTTTTGTGGGATTCGTGGGGTAGTCATTAGGAATTGGTGGATTATAATTCAACCTTTTTTCCTTAATAAATTATTTTAATTTCATAAAATGTATAGTCAAATTGATTGAATTAATTAACTTATAACAAATATATTATTTTTAATATTTAAAAAATACTTACAATATATAATATATTTGAATTTAAAATTTAAAATTATCAATCAATATATTAAAAGAAAAAAAAACCCAATTAAATGGATTTTGAATTTTTGGGTTGGCTTTCAATGCATAAATAACAACGTAGCATTCACCACATTTTTCATCATTGATGAAATTGAGAAATTAAGGATCTTATGACGGCTTTACATTGATGAAATAGTTGTATTTTTTAAAATGTGAAATTAGTTTATACAAAACAAATTTAATTGATGAATTCGAGGGTGAATTCAATCTCTCTTTAATCAAACTATATTTCTTCACATAAAATAATGAAAGCTGTTCAAGTCGTTCATTATTTCACTTCCAAAGCTGTTCCAAGTTGTTAATTATTTCCTTTTTAAAACCTAATATTTAATACGCATTCACTTCTTTTCCCCTCCAATTTTATCAAAAAAATATCATTTTAGTTTTTAAATTTAAATTTTTTTGTCAAAATAATGAAAAAATTAATATTTGTTGATTTTTACTGATGTTAATATTTAATTAATTTTTAAAATTTTAAATGTATATTTTTATAACTTTTATACTTTTTAATTAATTTTAATTTTAAAAATATTTCTATAAGTTTTTGAATTTTTAAATTTTAAAAATTAATTAAATATTGATGTATCATTCACGTGACAATTCATATATATGTCATATTAACAAAATTAAAAAGTAATCATTTTTCTATCAATTTTTGAGTGATTTCAAAAAAAAATGTAAATTTAAAAAGTAATTTTTTTTTTATAAAACTAGAAAGCCAAATAAGTAATTATTCCTATTTAATAACCTTAATTTTGGTATTTGTTTTCGAGGGGCCAAAAACATTCACCAAATCCGTAATTTTATTTTATTACTACTTGCAAAGAAATCGATACAAAATTTTCTTTTACTACTTCCAGCAAATCTCTATAACTGTATAACTATATATTAAAGTAGTGACCAAACCATGCCTTTTTTGACACTTCCTGAGATTTTAAAATAGTGGTATAATTTCAGTTTTAGTCCTTAAAATATGCTAAAATTTTAAATATATTTATATATACCTCTGACACGTGGCACACCAATGATGCCTCTTTTCTCGCCTTCTTTTTCATTTTATAAAATGGTTAATTTCCAGTTTTGATCCTTCTAATATGCTTTAAATTGAGATTGAATCCTTATACTTTAATTTTTAAATTCAATTTTTATATTTTTATAATATTATTAATTAATTCAAATAGTTAATATAGTTAAATTTTCAATTAGAATGTTACGTGATTATATATAATTTGAAAGCAGATTTTTAAATTGTAAACATAAAGAGATTAAATTCTTGAAAATAGAAGTAGGAGGACAAAATTTTAAATATACAAAATGTAGAGACTTAGAGTCATAATTGTTTGAACAGGCTAGATTGACCAGAGTATCGGTCCAGAGAGAGGGATTAGATCAATTAAGCCGTAAACTAGTACAAACCGATTGAATTAAGCTAAAAATGAATTGAGTTATATTTTATTTTTATAATTTTTAATAATTTATTTAATTAAATAGTACAAACAAGTGGCATAATCAATTCCACCGTCAATTTGAAAACTTTATTTTAATATTCAAATTTTAACTTTATAATTTTACATAATTAAATAACCAACCCAATAAACCATACTAGTCGTTAACCAAGTGTTAGGTGAAATAACATTTTAATATTATCAGTTAAAGTCTAAAAGGATAATATTTAGAAAAAAGTAAATTCCACATGATTTATAGGTTAAGTGAAATGATTACTTATGCAGTTTTTTTTTTTTTTTTAATTTATCATTCATAAAATCAAGCTATAATTTAAAGATTAAATTTGAAATTAGTGTGGAGTGAATTGTTTAATGAATTTTGATTTGAAATTTTTTTATTAAAAAAAAAAGCATAATGATCAATTTGATTTTTAAATTATATCTATTTTTTCATTTTAATATTTAATTTTTTAGATTAGTATTTAAATTATCATTTCGTTACTTGTTTCAATTCATTTTTTGTAATGGTATTAAAAACCCGTTTGTCACGTGGTGTCAATAAGAATGTGTCACGTGACATCTTTTAACCAATCACAATTGTCATGTGACACTTAAGTTTATTTAAAATAAAAACATTGACTCACTATTGATCGAACATTGACTGACGTTGACAGATGTTATTTTTATATTATATATGATTTATTTACATTATTAAATAATATATTATATATAATATTAAAAAAAAAAAGAGTGTCATGGTGCATTCTAATAGCATCACGTGGACAATCAATAGTCGATCAACAACCAATCAATGGTAGGTTAATGTTTTTATTTTAAATAAACTTAAGTGTATGTGACAAATTGTAATTGATTGAAAGGTGCCACATGACATATTCATATTGGAGTCACGTGGCAACTGATTTTTTTAACACTTTTAAAAAAATGGGCTGAACCGGATAATTAAATACTAATCTGGCATAAAAAAAATTTAGGTGACAGAAGTGAGAAAATAAATATAATTCAAGGGTCAAATTCAGCAATAAGCTAAAAAAAAGAAAAGAAATAGTGGAGTAAAGGCGGAAGTAGACTTGTAGACAGAGGAGAGGCGTATTAGCCCATTGTTTAAGAAGGTCCAGGGAACTTTATAATTAGGAAAATAATATGCATTATGATGAAAATATAATTAATTGTATAGAAAATACAGAAATGGCAGCCAACTATTATAAATAATTAGTCTAATCCATATAGTATTTGATTATGAAGATCAAAGACCCTTCGCCAACACTCAAGATAAACTTTCTAAAACAATCTCTTTTCCTCGTCTAAAACCAAAAACCACCATAGCCATGGCGGTGATGTCAAAGCAAGATCCATCACCAGCTTTTGTAGAAACGGTACAAGAAATCATGAGACTTTACAGATCACTTCCACCAAGGCCTTCAATTGAAGACGTTGCAGCAGCCAAATCCGTTCTCAAAACTGTAGAAAATGAAGAAAAAATCAAGCTTGAGGAGATCTCAATGCAACGACCACCTGAAGATGTCCCTGAGGAACTCTTCTCCGTTCTGCAACAGGTGAGGAAGACCATGGTGTTGTTTCAAAGCCACCAACAAAAAAAAGAGGCCCTTTACTTGGTTGAAGCTGACAAGATGTTTGAGACGTTTGATGGGTTGATTCAAAGGGCGTCTTTGCTGGTTTCTGGGGATACCCAAGATGAAAAGGTGACTACTTTTAGGGAACAAGTAAGGAAATTTGATAGAGAAGCTGTTATCGGTGATGACAGTTTGGTGAAGAGAAAGGAAGATGGTGATTTGGATAAAGATGATGTAAAGGGTTTGGTTAGAAGTTCTTCTTCAAAGGCTTCTTTCTTTTCAGGTAAACCATGAAATTTCTTATTATTTTGTTGGGAATTTTAGTTTCTTGTGAAATTTTGTGCCTTATATATTCAATTTTGAGAATATAGTTTAAACAGGTTCATGTGTTTTTCACAGTTCAACCTATTGTTGCATGTTTTAATATGATGAAATGAAAGGAGCTATTATGGTCATTTCAACTTATTGTTTTTCTTCCTATGCTGCTATTAAGAGTCCGAAAATGAAATCTGTATATATAGAAGAAACTAGAATTCTGATGACGATTCATTTTCAAGTAATATTTTGTCTTGGTTGAATTGAGAAGCTGGGATTTGGCTCTTTAAAAGGAAAGTTTCTGGATTTCATCAATTAAGCTGATCATATTATAATTCCAGCTCTAGTGCTTTTCCTTTATCATGCTATATATATATGTCTTATATGGATTAAAATTCATGAGTCTGCAAGATAGGTAGATATAATTGATAGGCCATGAAAATGTATTCTTAAAGTAAGGCTTTTGGCGTATTTGCAGGTGAAAATAGCAGTGAAAAACTAAACCTAATGAAGACAGCTGCGCTTATAGAAAATACTGCTAAAACAGGAGGGATAGTTCTTGATCTTAGAGGCAAGTTGATGGACCAGATTGAGTGGCTCCCTGTATCAATTGGGAAATTAAAGGATGTGAGCGAATTGGACTTATCCGAAAATCGTATCATGGCACTACCACCCTCCATTGGTGGCCTTCAAGCCTTGACAAAGCTTGATCTTCACTCGAACCAACTTATAAACCTTCCTGATTCGATTGGGGAACTTGTGAATCTAATAGAGCTTGATCTCCGTGCGAACAGGTTAAAGTCGCTGCCTGCTACTTTTGGGAACTTGACAAACCTCATGAATCTAGATTTGAGTTCAAATGAGTTCACCCATTTGCCTGAGACAATTGGAAATTTAACGTCTTTGAGTAGACTAATTGTTGAAACAAATGAGCTTGAAGAACTTCCATACACAATAGGAAATTGCTCCTTACTTTCGGAGCTAAGATTAGATTTTAATCAGATAAAGGCTCTTCCTGAGGCTGTTGGGAAGCTTGAACGCTTGGAGATTCTCACTGCACACTATAACAGGCTCAAAGGGTTGCCGACAACAATGGGCAACCTCTCCAATCTAAAGGAGCTCGACGTAAGCTTCAACGAGATTGAGTTCATTCCTGAGAACCTCTGTTTTGCAGTAAGTCTCAAAAAATTGAATGTGGGGAAGAACTTTGCAGATTTAAGAGCCTTACCAAGATCAATTGGAAACCTTGAGATGCTTGAAGAGTTGGACATAAGTGACAACCAGATCAGAGTTTTACCCGATTCTTTCAGATTATTGTCGAAATTGAGAGTTTTCCGAGCTGATGAGACTCCCTTGGAAGTTCCACCAAGAGAAGTAATCAAATTGGGTGCTCAGGTAATGCTAATCTGACTGCAAATTTAACTTGCTGGGACCTTTCCTGTTTGATTTCTTATGAGCTACTAACCCATTCAACTTCTACATTAGGCTGTTGTTGATTTCATGGCTGATCTTGTTGCCAAGAGGGATACCAAGGCAGCACCACCAAAGGAGGAGAAGGGTTTTTGGTTCAGGATTTGCTCGATTTGTTGGCCGTTCCGGACCGCAAATACGGACGACAACATGTAACCAATGAATTACTACTACAGTTTTTTCTTTTTAGCCCCTTGTAAATATCTCAAAAATGTTTTGGTTTCTTGTCAAGATGTGTGTGTGTGTGTGTTTTTAATGCCAGTTCCATTACTTTGTAAATTATTTGTGAGATTGGTGAGCTTTTCTGCAAAGTCCAAAATCCTGATTGCTTGCAAGTGTTTTCAGCTTCAAGTGAAGTGAAAAACTTACAATTGTAAATCTTTTGGCATCTACTCTATAGCATCCAAATTCTACTTTTAGTATAAATTTTGCTTCTAAATGCATCTGTCCTATGTATTGCTGTTGTACAAAGGAACTGAGTGAGGCATGAAAAAACATGTGAACAGTTGGAATGGAATTTACCCACCAAGAACAAATATACATAAAAAAAAGGGAATATTTATTCTTTTTAAAGAATTTGTTTAGTTGTTCCATGTGGTTTCTTCTATTCTTAAATAAATGAACTTTTTTATTTTAACTACTGAAAAAGGTTACATCTTTTTGGTCTCCAAGGTAGTTTAAGCACTCGTCAAAACACAATTTTTACTTTTCTAAACCCTTCAAAAAATCCTCATTAAAACACAATTTTTACTTTCCTAAACCCTTAAAATCTGATTAAAAATCCCAGGACAACTTTTTTATTTTTATTTTTTTGTGCATAAACTTTGAGAAAAATGTTAATATTATCAAAAGTTGACTAATTAATGAGCTTTCCTAAAACAGGAAAAGTTTCAAAACGTAAAAAAAAGAATAAAAAACAGTGGGTGTCAGCTGCAACTTGGCTGGTTTTTTAAAAGTTGTAAACTTGTTTGCGAAGAATTTTCTGGAAAATGCCATTTCTTTCTTCTTCCTTCCATTAATTGTCTTTTTACTCAAGATAGAAACCATAGGGTAGGGAGCCAGCTTTTAGAACATCGCAAGTGTGGAACAGGTTGATTTGCATGCAAAAGAAACCATGATACTGGGAGCAGTTAACTGCTTGTATTTGTTGTAAAAAGGAAATGAAGGAGCCCCCAAAGCATGTCAATGGGATACCTTCTTGGAATAACATAATGTTGCCGTATGTGATTCTTCCATGATGTAAATGTTCATTTAAGAAGAATGAATGATAATGTCAAAATATGAGAAAAAAACTGATATCACCACTGAAAGCAGCCATGAGCCATCACCCCAAAATCATAGAACATTCAAGGACAGCAAATACAAAAAAAAATTGTTGTGGCTAGAATGATGGGTTCTTTTTTTATGGAACTGTTGTTAAAATACATTAATTGATACAAAAATCTTAATAGAAATTATTTTGCTTGGTTGAGTTTCATAAATTGGTATTATCTTACGCAGAATAGATGCCAATTCCTTTGTTCATTTTATTTCTTCTTACCAATTTAAAAAGAATAATCTAGAGGGATATTCCTCTGCTTCTGGATCTAGACCTTTCCTTTCATGTTGTTTTTAGCAAAATTTATTATAGGGCTAATGCATTATTTATCGTTTAATTGCGCCCAATTATTATTTTTTGTATCAATTTGGTATCTAAAGTTTCCGATCATGTATCATTTATCCTGGCTATTAACAATTTCTTGATTACTATTTTTTTGTCAAATAAATTAAAAAACAGAAAATAAATAAAAAATAAAAAAACAGTAAATTTTTTCAAAGAATCTCAAAAATTATTAAAAATCAGAAAAATATATAAAATTCCCAAAAATAAAATACAAAATAAACAGAAAATCTCAAGAAAAAATAGAAAAATAAACACAAAATAATAAAGATATATAAATACATATGAATTTACAAAAATATTAACACTAAATTTATCTTTATTCCTTCTAAAAATATGAATTATTTATATGTTAATTTATCTTATATATCATTTACTATTAATATTTTAATTGTATACTATAAATTACTAGTATACTATAAATTCTTCATTACTATATTTATCTTTATGCTATTAATTAGTTACGAAATATTAATTATACATCATATATTATTAGGTTATAGTTACACGAGAGTTGGTTGATGTTTTCTAGGTAAATAAACATTCAAACTTTAGATATATGGTAAGTTAGTAACGGGACCAAAGTGATTATTACAAGTAAAAAACAAGAATTTGTTTATGCAATTCAAAATTTGTCTACGTTTGTGAGTCTTGCTCGAGAGTTGATCCACTGTACTTCAAGATTTAAGTCTCATTTACCATGTAACTGTTGGGAAATGTGTTCATATTGTAGTAAACATGTAATTATTTTCTATGTATTTGAACGATGAATAAATAAATAAATAAAATTAATTTCACATTTCACTATTATATCTTTTGTGTTTCTATCTATCATGTTTTGCATACACAGCGAAATTATGACAAGTAAATATTAACTCATTGATTGTCTAAGTTCAAATTAATGATAAGTGAAACTGTAAGAATGTTTACATTGCGAGAAAGACAACTTACTTCAATAGATAATTTAAATAAGTATGTAATCCCGTAAAAGAATTAAAGCGAGCATTTGATTCAAATACTCGAAAGGATTATTATATCGTCTAAAATTCCAATTATAGAGATGACTAGTCTTGGTTATCAAAGTAGTTGACTTCACAGGTAGAGACATAAATGTACTACTCATTAGAAGGATGATACATTAAACTGGACCAAATTTTAATTAATTTTGAATCCACTTGTGAATTAATCCACTTGTGACGTTCATGGTGTAACTTACATAAATCCTGAGTTAGTCACTGATCACCATCACTGACCATGCGTATGTGACTCATTTGCTTTGATATAAGTGATGTTTATGCTCTAAAGATGATCGAACTGATAGTCGGTATGTTGAGTACATGACTTGTATATGGCATAACTTTACTAGTAACAATGAAATTCATAACTCGATTAAAGAGTTAATGATATCCTCTTATTGGCATTGTGTGGATTGATAAATATGGAATATGGCCATGGGTTGCTTGTTCTTGAATGAGTAATTTATCACAAGCATTAGTTGACAGTGATCGTATTAATCATTAAGAAGATGCAATGGTGACAATAAGATAAAACGAGATTGTATTGAGTGAACGGATTTAACTCAAAGAAATTAAGATATCATATGAGGTTAACACACACATGGTGATGTCATTAAACAAAATAGTTGGATAAATTGCTTTCGTATAGAGTATATAAGGAGTTTTCAATCATGGTACTTCTTGTGGACTAACTCCACGATTAAGTAAATTGCGAATTATCAGAACAATGCTTCTGAATATAGTTGCAATTAATCAAACATAATTATATATGTCCGACTGGTCCATCCACTAGCTCAACAAAAGCTCGACTGGACTGCATCTGAATTAGAAAAAAATTCTATGACTTTGAAAATAATTTAATTGAGGTCGATTTATTCACTATGGAATTAAATTAGATGGTCGTGAGAATTTGTTCAACTAGAGAATTTAATTAAAGAATTTTATTGAAAAAATAATTTGAAAAATCTCAGTGATTTTTGAGAAAATTAATTTTGATCAAATAAAATTAAATTAATTAAAATAAATATGATATTTTTGGAAATTAATTTTCAAGTTAGACAATTGACCCAATGGGTAATTGAACTCGAAAATTGGACTTGAATTCGAAAATTAAACCCGAGAATAAAAACTCAAGATCGCAACCCAAAAACTGGTTGAACCGAGTCCTGTGTATGAAATTGGGTCAACGGTCCAATTAATGGCTGGACCGGACCGGTTGGGTCGTCACTGGCCTGAATCGAACTAGTCAATCCCATTCGGGCAAATCAACGAAGTTCGGGGTGCCGGGGGAGTCACGCCGGTGATGACAATGGAAAAATTAGTCTCCTAATGGGACTCTACCGAGTAACTTGATTTCAAATTAACTTTTCCAAAGATAATATTTTTTTAATGAATTTAATATTAAATTTAGTTTAATATTTATTTAGATACTAATATGATATATTGAATTTAATTTAATATTTAACTAGATAATATTTTATTAATTTAATATTAATATGAAATATTGAATTTAATTTTATATTTATCTAGATAGTATTTTATTAATTTAATATTAATATGAAATATTAAATTAAATTAAATATGAGATATTTAATCTAAACTTTTTTTTTTATAATGTGGAATTGTCAAGTTTATGACCTAACTTGGAAACGTTATAATGTGAAAAATTTTAAATTAATAATTTAATAATTTATCTTAATACTAGATTTGAATAGCTCGAGTTTAATCAAGCATTTTATTTATAATATATTTTTAATTATTAAATTATTATTTTATCTATTATATATATAGATTTAAAACTTAAATCTTATTTTGTTTCCACATGGGGTGAAGTTAGAATTTTTTATTAAAAGGTGAAATAAAATTAAAAATCCTTTAAGTGCAAAGCATGAATCTTATATTTTATAATTTTTTTTTAGAATGATTAAGAAAATATTTGAAGCAAAGATAACTAAGTCACTTGCTATCCCTTCAATTTGCGTCTATTTACCACACTACTTCCTCTCAAAAAATTAGACATTCACTTTTACCTTCAAAACCAAATCTCCAAAATCATATCTTGAAATAGGTGAACTATTTTGCTAAGTCACCAAGTCATATGCATCTCTACTTGCAATATGTGGGGTTTGCCTCGCATTTTCAAGCAAATCAGAGAAGAAATAGAATCGACGTCACAACGAGGAGGAACACAACATCGCAACGAACGACATCCCAACAAGGCAATATGCCACGTCACAATATGGTGACGTATATTCAACTTGATTAGTCTAAGAATATTTTAATCATATTAAGACTTTAGTATTAGCCTATTTAAAAGGGTCTAATTTGTAACCTTGTTTAGAGGTTGACAGAATATCTCTAATGTGAAATTTGATGAAGAGTTTTGAGAGTATTTTTGAGAGAGCTTTATATTCAAGTTTTGGGTTTTGCTCATTTAGGTTATTTTATCATCTTATACTCTTCGTTTATTTTCTTATTAAGTGAAGTCTTCTTTGCCCGTGGTTTTTTTATCCTTTTCGAATGAGTTTTTCCACGTAAATATTTGTATTCGTTCTTCTTTACTTTTACTATCTCGTTGTTTATATAGATCGATCCCCAACACAACCATTAATAAGAGGTGGATGCGTGTCATACCAATTATAGTTTACTCTTCTTGTTACTAATTTTCCTTTTAACTTTGTATTCCTCATGCTATTAATAGGTTTTTAAGTTCGAGTTTGAATAAATCAATTATAATTTAAGTGAAACTCAAGTGTAGAAGGCCCAAATTGCCCGGGGCCCATTTTACAACCCCCCAAAAAAAAACAACAAAACTGAAATCACCCCTAACCCATACAAATCAAACCCGAATAGCCCACCTAAAACCTAACCCGAAATCCCAAACAGCAAAAAAAAAAAAAAATCCAAATAACAACCTAAACCTACCCAAGCCCATTAACCTAACCCAACAGCTAGCCCAATACCCAAATTAACCCTAATCGGAAAAAAAACAAAACCCTAGCCCCCTAATCCAAGTGGCGCGCGACTAGGGTCTTCCACTGCCGGACCCTCCGCCTAGCCACCGCCACTGGCCACAGTGCTCTACTTGCGCCGAAAACCTGCAAAACAAAAAGGGAGAAATGACAGAAAGCAAAACAGTAGCAAAACGTATTGTATTTTTTATTTTTTTCTCTCTTCAATCTCGGTTATAAAAACCGAAGAAACACCAATGTAAAGGGGGGTGGAATAAAAAGAAAAACAAAGAGAAAAATACAGAAAATTCGAAATAAAAAGGCTTTGAAACAGATTCGAGGATTAAGGTCATTACCTTTGTATAGTTTTTTTCTTTATTTCTCCTTTTACTTTTTTTTCTTCCTCTTCGAAAATATACCTATATGTGCATTTATCTTTATTTTCTTCCAAAAATACAGTTTATATTCGAATATAAAAAAAATATATAAAAAAAAAGAAAGGAAAAACTCACTGAGAGATACGACGCCAGATATCGGCGTGTCGTCGACGATTTAATAATCATGGCGTGAGAAGGGTTTGAAACCTAGCAGAGAAAAAGGGTATTTCCCTTTTGTTTTTTTACTACAGCAACAAATAAGAAAAAAGGGAAATTTGTCCTTAAATAGCCGCCTTTGAAACAGCTGCTGTTTCACTGGTTCTCAGCGCCAAAACAAAGATCGCTTTGGGGAACCAAGCGACCACCCAACTTAGAAAGATCCGCGTTTTTTTCATCAAAGGGTTTATTGCCCACTTGGTCCCTCCGCCCTTTCATATTTTTGCAATCAAGTTTTCAAATTTCTTAATTTGGCCCCAAAATTTTAGCGCAGCTTTAGATTCAATCTTTATTTTAACGCTGCGTTCAATGAATCGGGAAAATTGCGCTCCTCGTCCCCCACCATTTCGCGCGTGCTTCAGTTTAGTCCCCCCTATTATTTATTTTATATAATTTGCCCCTTTATTTCCATTTTAAATTCAATTTAGCCCCCTTTTTTTATTATTTTGTAATTTTCACTTATTACTATTATTAATATTTATTTATTATTATTATTACTTTATTATTACTATACTATACTATTAGTATTAGTATTATTACTCTTATTTTATTTATTATTACCATTATTTTCTTTTATTTCATTATTTAACTATTATCACTATTATTATTTTATTTTCATTATTACTGTTATTACCATATCATTATTTTTATATACCTATTTTCTTTTATTATTACTACTTTAATAAATAATAATAAGAATATTATTATTATTAGTATTACTATTTATTTTATTTTTTTATTTACTATTATTATTATTATTTATTATTTAATATTTCCATTTTTATACTTGTTACTATTTTCACTATTATTATTCTTGTTATTACTATTATTTATTTAAATACTTTACTATTATTTATTCTTATTACTATCCTTATTATTATTATTTATAATATTATTATTTTTACCATTATTATTTTAACGTCATTATATTACATTTAATAATTATTTTAAATATTATTCTTAACATTATTTTTACTATTTTATTATTTATCATATTTATTTTTGTTATTTTTATTATTATACTCATTATTATTATTTACTTTATTTCTAATATCATTTTTACATTATCTTTGTTTTATACGTTATTATTGTATTTCTTATTTATTATTGTTATCACTACTATTATTTTCATTATTATATTTTCATCATTCTATTTTATCACTAATATATTATATATATTGTTCATACTAATATAGTATTGTTACCTCTTTAATGTTATTATTACATTTCTTTATTTATTTATTGAAACTTACGTGATACATATTTTATCGGCTCATTTTATCTTCAAATTTTATATCATTATTTTGTTAACGCATTTATCCATCACGCATGCGAGATCGTATTTTCATATGATCGTTTGTCACACTAATCTCTCTCAATGCATCAGGTTTTTTAAAAAGCGATATTTCGTATTAAAGATTCAAGGAAATCGAGCCCTAACTTACTGGGTTCCGGTTTCCCTCATTCAATCTGAATAACGGAATGTCCCTTTTAAAATCGTAATACAAGTTTTAAATAAAATACTTGTTCTCGGAAATTCGAAATGTTGTGCCCTAACTTACTGGACACGACATCTAGATACTCCGAGATAAGTTTTTTTAAAATAGAGGCAATATTTCGTATTTGGAACTTCGAGAAATCAAGCACTAACTTACTGAGTTCCGGTTTCTCACTTGACAAATAATCGAATATCCTTTTGATATTTTCAATGCATGAGTCTCGGGAATCATGAGATGATCTTGGATTCGAGGATTTAAATTGTCGTGTCCTATCGTGCTGGATGTGACATTTCATTCCTTCAGAGCGAGAGAATCTTAATATTCAATTCGAGTAAATTCAAATATTTTCTAAAGGATTCGTAATTTAAAATCTTTTCAAATTTTTAACATTAGGACATTAATTAATCAATTTGGTACCAATTTTGGGCGTGACGAGGGTGCTAATCCTTCCTCGCACGTAACCGACTCCCGAACCCGTTTTCTCAAATTTCGTAGGCCAAAAGCACTGTTTTAGTAAACCAAAACGTTTTGTTAAAATAAAGGTGATCCGATCACACCTAATAAAGATCGGTGGCGACTCCCATTTTTATTTTTCGTTTTCAAAACCAAAGTCGATCCCCGTTGTTTCCAAAAAAAAATGGTTACGACATCAAGTTTAGAAAATATTATTCAAATAATCTAGAGTTAAGTATTGAGTCATGAATTTTGAATTAAACTTAATCTTGCCACTATTCGGACTATACTCGATTAAACCTTTATTGGCTTGTTTCAAAACTTAAATTATTGATGGTTAGAATATCCAATTTAAAATGCGGAGAAAAGTCAAGAAAAGTACAAACAGAGCGGTCCCCTTGTGTCTTAGCATGCTTATCTATGGACCTGTTATGGTTCTCTGGAGAGAGACTTCCGGTTCTTGTAAGAACTCTTGCCCATACTTCCATGGACAACTCTTGTTCAGACAATAAAGTCTTTTGTCTTTCCCTCTCTTTTCTTTTTTTCTTATTTGTATAGTCCAATATCATTTTCCACTTTTCACTTCTTTTTTATTTCTCAATACACAGATTGTTCTTTGTTCATGCATTTGCTGCTCTTCATTCCTACAAATCAGTTTAGTCTACAAGAACAAAAAAAAAGAAAAAAAAGAGAAGAAGTTAGCCCTGATTTGCTGAAGAATAATGAACTTTCTATTTCAATAGACAACTAAAATGTTGTGTGATAAAAGGGACATGACTTGGCCATCTTTTTCTTCTTTTCTCCCTTTTTACTTTCATTTATGTGTTATGATAGTGATTTAACTTAGGATTTCTAACTATATTGAAGCAAACAGAGAGAGACGGGAATTAAGCTTTTCATTGGCCCTAAAACCTGCCAGTATTAATTACATGTAGCTGAAAATGAAAATAATAGCATATACACACAACAAAGTCACAAGGTTCAGTCACATTCACTCCCCCAAAGCTCAACTATAATAATGCAAGGGGAAACAGGACCACCAGCAAAAATAAAATAAAAAGTTATGGTTCTGCAAATAAATATAAAAGAAGAGCCCAAGAATGATCATTTTGACAAATGGAAATGGTTCCTCATTAACTTGCTATTTTCCCATGAGAAGGGGCGTGTGGCTGAGTGCAACACTCACGCGCATGCTATGTTTTACACTAAAAAGCAAAGCTACATTGAGAGAGAGGGGGGTTAGGGTGTGGGGTTCAGAGTTTCTGGCTTTCTGCCCCAAAGTTGATCTTGATGTACCACCAATAGAAAAGGAAGTTTACCCATCACCAGTTACCATGCAAGTTTATCTTTTATGGGATTAAATGAGTAAGCAAAGGTGAAAGTGAAAGATAGTTTTCATTGCCTTATATCCAGTCATTCAGTTGGCTGAGTATTTATTAACATTCTATCAATCACTATATCATTTAGTGGATGATCTGTAAATATAACTTTTAACTTTCAATAAAGTCGATGGCATGCGATAACCCTGAGATAATTTTCTCACCAAATTTTCCAGGACCAAAAGAAAAGCAATTTTCACCGATCCGAACTGTTAAAGCAAACAATAGAAATCTCCTTTGACACCAACTTCTTAATTTCACCAAAAGGAGAGAAAGTCAGTTCTTTTCTTTAATCTGTTGATAAGGAGAAACTGAAAGGATTCAGTTGACAATTACCCCCTAAGATGAACCGATAAGGAAAATAGTTGAAAAAGGAAACGTATTTTAACTACTTCTACTTTCTCTTATCTTTGTCCATTCTAAACTTAATCTTCTCTCTCTCTCTCTCTCTCTCTCCATTTCATATGCAAATTGATTAGGTATGTGTTTGCCTCACTTCGTAAGGCTTCAAATAAATTTCTTTGTTTATCAAGTGCTCTCAAGCTTTCTATTTTTGTTTGCATACATCCATTTTATCATCATCTTGTATGGTTCTCTAAGAAAGTTTCCAAATTGGGAACCAAGTATTTTGTTGTTATACATACACTCCTTTCTGTTTCATTGTTAACTGTTATATTCATTATAGTCCATTCTGATTCCACTTTCTGGGTTTTTGCAGTTTCTAAATTTCTTGTTTCTTACTTTTTGTGGACATGGTAAGAATGGGAGAAGGATTGGTGCTATCTGTTTTGAAGGCAGTGAACTATTAGGATCCTTCAAAAGAGAGTTTACCCTCTGCCTGATTTTACAATGCCAGTTCCTCTTGCTCCATATCCAACACCTTCAGGGTCATATACTCCTGCGAATGGTATCTTGTTCTTCCCTGCAACAGATTTATCTTGAAACAATGTGAATTCTATTATTGTTTAGTTGCTGTGATGAAAGAATGACCTTCTTAAGAAACTTTGATTAGCTGCAACAGCTAAAGCCATAGGAATAGCAAATCTAAATAGATTTATTGATATCTGAACTATGGAAGAATATCTGCAGTTACTGATGAACAGTTTAGGTTGCTGCTTTCCCTTTTCTGATGTGCATGTTGCCAGGATATGAATAGTGCATTAGGGTATAAATGAATGGTTCAAGTTTAGTTTTCAAACACTAGTTTGCTTTCTGACAGGCTTGGTCTCATCATAATATGAACCTATCTTTCTAAATCAACAAAAAGTTACTATGTTTCTTTATCCATTATCAATTGATATTGTAGCCAAATCTATGTGAGCAGGGGCTCAAAGCCAGCTTGTATGTTCTGGATGCCGAAATCTATTAATGTATCCAGCTGGAGCAACCTCTGTGTGTTGTGCTGTTTGCAATGCAATAACAGCTGTGCCATCTCCTGGTACATCATCTGCTATTCACTTCATACCCTGAATCTTTCTTCTGTTTTAAGTTATTCTTATGTCTGTCAAACGAAAAAAATGTTAATCGAAAGTTAGAAATTACAGGAACAGAAATGGCCCAGTTAGTTTGTGGAGGCTGCCATACCTTATTGATGTACATTCGTGGAGCCACAAGTGTTCAATGTTCATGCTGTCACACTGTCAATTTGGCCTTAGAAGGTATGCCTAACAAGTTATGATGTTCCCTAAATTCAACAATGTGGGTTCGTAAACCTGGTCGATTAAGCTTCCAGTTTTTACAGCAAATCAGGTGGCACATGTAAATTGTGGGAACTGCAGGATGCTACTAATGTACCAGTATGGAGCAAGATCTGTAAAATGTGCAGTTTGCAATTTTGTCACATCAGTTGGGGTCAGTTAACTGTTTAATAACCATACAAAGGGATTACACAGTTAGTTCATCTTGCGTCTGTTTGAAATTTGTTTCATTGAATGATGCAGGCATCAGCAAGTGGTGCAGCAGAACAGAAGTTCAACAACACCTAAATTTAACTTCACAGTTGAGAAAAAAATACTAGTTTACAACTTTGGTTTTGCATATTACAAATATCCTCTTCTATTGCACCCCTCAGCAACATAAAGGAAATCAAATCCTTGCATTGGATAGAGTTGTTCTTTCTTTTCCTTTTTTGCTTGGCGTGGCCTGTTACTGAATAAGCAGTTTTTGACTTTTTTTGTTTTTTGTTTTTAAAGTTGAACAATCGTTTATCATCTGATAAGATCAACTTCATTTTCATTTACTGCGCTATGTATGAGTGGCATTAAATACACGGCATTGAAGTTTATCTCTAGTACTTTTTTTTCCTTTTTTCCTACTTAATTGTCAATGCTCTAAAGGTTCAAACAACTGTTTCAATGTCATTCAGGTTTTATCAAATACATTGAATTTTGGGGACCATATAGAATTTTCGTTTAAAATTTATGTTATTTTTTAAAAAACATTGTATTGGGTTGAAAGTCAAGTTGGAATTAAAGGGATTGTAGCTTTAAAATTTTTGTGGCACCTACTAATCTATGGCAAGGTATAAATTTTTTGTTCAACATAAGATTATGTTCTAAGGTAGTTTCTGCTATGCTGGTAAATGTATAGTTCTTTTGGTATTATGTGTTTTGATGTACGGTTTAACTTTATTTATATTTTTAATATATATTTTAATTTAAATTATGGGACATGAAAAATTGAATTATGTAAAAAAAAAATATTTATAAAAAATTGGTATAAATAATGAGACCTTCATTGATGGTAAAGTATAAATATTAAAATTTATAAACGTTATGGTTCAAATATTATTATGTATGTATATTTTTTTTATTTCTCTATATAAAAGATATAAAATAACAATAATAACCTTAAAATAATGTAATTTACTTTATAAAGTAAAAGGATTTTCGTTATTATTCAACTAAGTTGGTTCCAGTTGACTCGTAACACCGACTTAATTAAGTGCTTCATATATACTAGATTATGGCATACCTACGATGTGAGAAAAAAAAATAATTATGTAACAAATCTATAAAAAAAATTAATATAAAAGCCAAATGTGACTTCTGTTGAAATGATAAAGTTGAAGTAATGAAGATTTTAAGCTCCTCGTTTTAAATCTCATCATTTGAAAGTATTTTTCTAAATTATATGTAAAAAGATTAAAATACTCTCAATCATAGCCGAGTTAGGATTTAGTTGAGGGTGCCACTTAGGGATGATAATTGAGCGGGGCGAGGGAGGATGTTACTAAATCCACCAACTCCATAGTTGGCATGCTCTACTTAACCATTCATCCTACTCCATTACAAATATATCATCTTGAAAGCCACTACCATCTCCATGGATGTTGGATACATCCATCTCTATCCGCTCTATTTTAATTTAATTTTTGCTACTTATCTTTAATATTTTCAATCATTTTAAAGGCAAGATTTTAAAGGCAAGTGGATATTTATACATAAATTATATGAGTTCTTTCTACAAGACATTATTACACTTTTACCCTTTTAATAGGTATATATACAAGGGTAAAATGGTAATTTTATATAGTGCTGAGAGGAGCGAGGTAAGTAATTATCATAATCACTCCATACCCACTACCCAAAAAAAAAAATATATCTACCTTATCCTGCCCTGCATCCACTTTTCAAAAATAAATTTGTTCCATTTGAAGTGAACTAGTTCGAAATCCATCAATCAGTTCGATTTTTATCATCCCTAATGACACCAACTCAATCAAAACTTTAAATAATAATAATATATATATATATATATATATGCTCAAATTCGTACATAAATATATTTATATGAACATATTAATTTTAAAATTATTTATTATGTTCAATAGATTATATTTTATTTTTAAAATTAATTATAAAAGATAATAACAATGAGATAAAAATATTTTTAGTAATTAGTTGAATTAATATGCACCGTATAGACCAAAACACACCAATATAATTAGTAACAACTAAAATGCATAATTTGCATTGAAGTAAAAATTAAAATTAATTGACATAACGTTCTAACTTTACAAAAAAATTATTTTAGCTTTTCTTCTTCTTCTTTTTTTTTTATTTCTTTTAATCCTTGAATTTATATTTTTTTGTCAAATCAACCCAAAATAGATGAAAAAGTTAATATTATTTAACTTTACTGACGTGGAATACATGTAGATTGTTACGTAGATGACACATAAGTATTTAATTATTTTAAAAAATTATAATGATATTAAAAAAATATAATTTTTATAATTTATTTAATAATTTTAATGATTTTAATTTTTAAAATAATTTTTATAACTTTTTTTGAATTTTTAAATTTTAAAAAATTAAGTAAATGCTAACGTATCATCCACATGGTAATCCATGTCTATGCAATGTCTCTTAATTTAAAAAAACATTAATTTTTTATTTATTTTAAGATAATTTGACAGAAAACGTAAATTTAAGGCTAAAAGAAATTAAATGAAAGGTTAAAATATTTTTTTTTTTGTAAAATTAAAGAGTTAAAAAAGTTATTATGCTATTATTATGGTAAACGGGTTCCGACCGTGTTGGTACGAGATTCCTTATTACGTTTCCCCATAAAGATTAAATACTCGTGATGCTAAATTATCAGCTCAACTGCTCGAAATTATCCTGGATTCTTTCAACTATACTCTGACTGTTCTCTCTAGGTTGATGTTTATCTTACATATTAAGTTTTATTTTTATCAACAACTCGTTAGAAAGATATAGATAGATAGCTGGCTCAATAGGTCCAACGTGGCAAAACTCCACGGCACTGCATGCATGACGCGTGGCTAAAACTTCAACGTGGCAACTTGAACGTTTTTGTTCCTAAAGATGGCTGCTGGTTATAATTTCGTGATGATTACTATATTAAAGGAGAAAAACCGAAGGAAAGTGCATCAGATTTCAATCGTTACCGTTTACAGCTAAGTTTGATCGAGAAAAACGATGCACACAATGAAGGAGAAGATTAGCAACATGGCCAGTAGCGCCAAGGAGCATGTCAACATCGGCAAAGCTCAACTTGAAGAAAAGGTATCTTTCCTTATTTTTCACCATAAAAGAAATAAAGAATGAAGGTCGTGTGTTTTATGGTATTTAATTAATTGGGTTGCAGTTGGAGAAAGCGTCGGCTTCTACGGAAGAAGAGAAGGAGTTGGCTCATGAGCGTAAAAAAGCCAAGGAAGCTCGTGCAAAGATGGAGTTGCATCAGGATAAGGTCAAGCACATACAGGAGAAAATGAGGGCTAAACAACCCCAATATCTCCATGGCTATGGCTATGACCTTGATCATGACCCAACACTTGAAAGGGATAAAACCACCGCTCCTCCCTATCATCATACAGCGCATCCCCCAACTCACGGCCATCACAAGTATTAATAAGGTTGACCACTCTCATGGCCATGGCAACACTATCTGTGTTTTAGCCTCTTGTTTCATTTGCAGTCCCTCTTATGACGTTTATCTGTAATACCAATGTTCACTGAAATAGTAATTCAACCACTCATCCATCTTTTCTTTTTTCTTTTTTTTCCCTATAATAGTCTCAACAAAGTAATTAAATGAGAATATATATATATTAGATCATTCAACAAACCACTTATACAAAATGCCTTCATCTAGTGTTTCTAGCCAATATCCTCTTTAGAAACCACTTTACGTACATGATACTGATACAGTGAAATGAAGCTTATTACCATTAGTACAGAAGTTAAGAACAAAAGGGGAAAAAATATAATCAAAAGAAGTTGATTGGTACTACGCACGCATTTGATGCAAGACTTCACAAAGAAAAATAAACCAACAATCATATCCACTGTAATCTTCCTTGGTACTCTACACACTGCTGGATTTTACCATCATGTGACATGACTTGGGTCTTCACATTGGCTGCTCTCGTATTATACTTCACTTGGAACTTGGGGAATGCCTTCTCATTTTCTGCATTAGCTGACCCTGATGTTTGTGGCAAAACTTCATCCAAGAACTCATCCGCTACGTCTCCATCTTCATCTATCCTAAGACGCTTTGCATACCATTTCAGACCCTGCATCCAAAAAATCAATACAGGCTTCATGAATAACATAATGTATATAGTGTAGAATGTAGAGGGCAAAAAGGTGGGGGTGCTTAACATGTCACATATTGACCTCTCAGCTCACAATAAGAAGGGATACGCTTAACATGTTCACTTCAGAAAACAAACGAGCATGGGCATGCGTGCCTAAACTAGATTCATTCTTTTGGGCCTAACACAGCATACATTACTCCTTTTATTCCTTGCCGAAACTGGATACGAACTATCTGTTTACCTTAAACATGATTGATCTTAGCAACTCAATTTACATGTCAGCATGTATAAATACACAACTCCTCTATTATTGTCATATTAAGCAAATCATGGTTCAAACAGACAATCGCTCAAGTCTTCCAAGGTAGTAATGTTAGTTACTGCTTATGACACATCTAGCTTTCATCAAAATAGAGGAGCCTCTGTCGTCTTAAGAAGAAGACAATAGAGACAGAGAGAACAAATTAGTTGGCATGTGCTTGCACTGTTAAAGACATGTCGATACATGGCACCATATCTACTCAATAGGATTAAAAACAACCGTGGAGATCAGCCTTCATCCCCAAACACAGAAGATCTTGGTACAAATTGATATATAAGTTCTTCAAAAAGCAAGACAACACACAAGTTTTCAGTAATATTGGAGGAAGCATTCCCATTTATTTAGTTGGTCAATTGTAACAGGATTCACGGGAATCTGAGGGGAAGAAATGAAAGTCAATCCCAAGTTCAAAGAGAAAAGGGAAAGAATAATCCAATGTTAAAAAATAAGGGAAAGAACGTAAATTTAAAGAAAATAAAAAAGATGAAAAAGGATTGATAGTAAAAATGCAAGTCAAAGACGAGGAATGTATTACATGCAGTACCATAATTAAACCTAAATATAACATGAACTAGAATGCATCTTCCTGCAATGAGCATCAAACCATCAACTATATCTGGATCTTAGGCCTATCCTTTACATCTGGATCTTATTGCCTCTTTATATACACAGTTAACACTCAACTCCATAAGTTCATTAACTTCAACAGCAATCATACAGGTCAATTAATTTCATTGACACTAAACTACAGCAACGTTGATTGGAAATGCATGCTGCAGAATTCAGATAACACATCATACACTCGACGGAATGCAAACAAAAAAGAGAATCCATTATCCTTCCATTATACTTGACTAATGGATTCTACCAAGTTAAAAAGTCACAAAAAGAAACCGTTAAACAAAATTCTGGAATCTTCATTTGGAAATAGCTTCAAACAAGAACAAAATCAACATAACACCAGAAATGGATAAAAAATTTAAAATAGAAAATTATAAGGGAGCTTGATAACCATAAGACACATGCAATATCAGCAGTGGACAATTTTAACAATAGAAGCAGAAGGTAGCGACATAAACGAAATCCAGAACAGACCCTTAGAAGAAAGGGGGATTGCACGATTTAACTACAATGTGATCTAGGTTTGTCACTAAATCCAAGATTGGGAGTCTAACTGTGGTAGCGTGCATGATCAGAAAGGGAACAGCAGCAATAAAACATTTTTGTAGCCCACTTTGCATTCAATTTCAGCACATTATCATATGTGTTCATACGGGAAGAAGATGATGTTGCCTGAAAAATGCCCTCTAGCACATAGTTCCTGTAGTCAATGACATCAAAGATTCTGTATATCCAACATACCAAGGGAAAAGGTTATAGTAAATCTTCAAATGCCAGCTAGCCTCAAGCTATTTAGAACCAAATTACACAACTCAAAGATATTTTCTCCCTCTCTATGTTCAGTGATTTGTTCTATCTGGTCTTAATCCCAAACTACTACTAATTACTTTGAACATTGCGTTCCTCTTTTAACAACGCTAAATAGGACAAGCAATAATTAATCTCTTAAGCATAAAATCACCTTAATGCTTTCTAATTTTATTACCTAGAAGTCATCTCATAACAAAAAGTAACTACATTTAACATTATAACAATCAACGATACATGAAGAACCCATATCACAAAATTCGTTAAAAAAATTAAAGGGAAAGAGAGAAATTGAGAAGGACCTGGACGCCGCCGTCAGAGGAAGTGCAGGGGAGGAGGAGAGGACCAGGATGGGGACGAGCGGCAGCGACCTGAACAGGGACGCTAAAGCCCCTTCGAGGAAGCCCAGTTTCTTGGAAAACGGGAGGGTTGTTGGGTGTTTGGGAATTGTTTTGAGGGTCATTTTCTTGGTCTTTCACTTCCTGGCCATCGTCTCTGGCAAGGCCCAGCAGCCCCGCTATTCTTCTAAAGAATCGCATAATTAAAGATCAATTGTATTCGATCACCGATTAGATGAGCTCAGCGGAGCAAATCGAGATTAAAAAAGAGAGAGAGAGAGAGAGAGAGAGAGAGAGAGGATGAAATCAAAATTGGATGTGTAGGGTTTGGAAAGAGGGGAAAGAGGGCAAGAGAGAAAGGAAGGTAGGGGTCCGGTTCGTAGTGGACAGCAAGCTCCAGCACCGGAGACGATGCGCAGAAACGTGATTTATAAACACATCCAGAAGAATTCGTAAGGTTAAACTATCATTATGTATTTAGTTATCAGTAAGGATAATTAAAGAAAATATAAAAACTAAGGCATAATGACATTATTTGGTAATCTAATTTTTTTTTAAAAACCTTTCATTTAGTGATCCATTTTATTAAAAATTTAACTTTTTTAACTTTATTAATGCGTGGATTGTTACTTGAATCAACATTTAATTAATTTTTTTAAATTTTTTTAAAAGAATATTAAATATATTAAGTATTTTTTTAAAAAAATATTTCAAAAGTATAAAATATATATTTAATATTTTTAAAAAAAATAAAAATTAATTAAAGGTCGACATGTCATCCACGTATCAATCCGCTTGTATGCAATATCCGTAAAGTTAACAAATTAATTTTTTTCATTTATTTTGGGTGATTTGACAAAAATTACAAGTTCAAGAGTTAAAAAAAGTGAAAAATTAGTAGGAAAACTAAAATGATTTTTTAAAAAAATTGAAAGGCCTAATAAGTCATGATGTCAAAAACTAATTATATGTTTTATCTATGCTACTATTATTATTTAAATTCAATTAAAAATTATTTACAACTTTTCCTTTTCTTTTTTACATATTAATAAAAATAACTCTTTATTAGTAGTAGAATTTTATCTACTTTTATATTTTTTATGTTAATAAATATAGACTTTAGAGAAGTATCATAAATATCCTATTGATTAATAAAATACTCACTTCTCTTTGTTCACATATCGGTGCTAGAGTGAGGATTCATAGCTGGGACCTCTGATATCCCAATGCCTCTTACTGCTCAGCTACTCCAAGACTTTCAAGTCTTCAGATTTATTTTGATAGAAATTTTGATTTTAATTCATGGTTAATTATGATTGATTTGATTAACTTGTTTTATTTCTATCTTTTTTAGGATGGCTAAAGATTTCATTTCAACATTAATTATGGTTATCGATCTTGGATTTATCGAGCAAAATTTAGATTTATGTTTATATTAATTTGAATTTTAATTCATGATTAATTATGATTGATTTGGTTAACTTCTTTTATTTTTATCTTTTCGAGGATGGTGAAAGATTTGATCTCAAGTATTAATTTTGGTTCTTGATTTTGGTGAAAGATTTTATGCCTAGTAATTTGCTAATTCACTTTCATTTAACTTGTTCCACGAGGAGTTGGGAATTTGATGGTCAAGTTGAATGTCGCCAAAATCAACTTAACTTTTCCCATTAAAGGCCTTCTAAATATGGCATTGAATGCAAATGGTTGCTTAACTACTAAGACCCAACTTTGGCTGTTACTGTGCAATCTCGTTCCTTAGAGTGACCGGGAGGGTAATAGATCATTTCACTTCGAAGGGTTGGTTTGCAAAACCATATATGAGGCTTGCTTTTCCTAACTACGACTCTGAGAGGTTTATCTTCTGAAAAGTTTTCCAGTGCAATACTTCTACTGCACACCCACTGTCAATCAATATTCATTCAACATCGTAGTTCCCAATCTGAGTTGTTACCACTAAAGGGTCATTAGTTGTATCATTTAGGACTGTAGCTAAATCCATATCTTCAAAAGTTATCTTTCAATCATTGGTAGGGTGAACTCTTTTTGTTGTTGTGCTCATGAAGTAAACATTCTTGGGATTAAATTTTCATTTTGGGGAGAAGGTTGCCTTGTCTACTCCCCCCACTATCACATGGATCACTCCCCTTACGAGTTATTTTCCCTTTGCCTTAGAGTGCTTTTGCCTAGCGTATTTTCCCTTTGCCTTAGAGTGCTTTTGCCTAGCGCTTTTATGATGTAACCTACCATGGTATGTCCCATCCACAAATTAGGTTAATTGGCCTCTTTGTATTGCACTTTCGACTGCATCTTTGAGGGAGACACATTCCTTGGTGGTGAAACTCACACCTTTGAGAAGAGTTTTTCCTTAGGCTTGGTTTTATTGGAGGAGAATGATCTAGTTTTCCCGAATTTGCTACTTGATTTCAATAAGGTGTACTCACCATACTGTCTCCAAGGTCATTTGGACATGTACTCTTTTCCTCTTTCAAAATTGAATTATTTTAAATGAGCATTGTGAGGATAATCTTCGAGTTGTCATTTTCTAAATTTAAAAGATTTCAAGGAAGATTGTTCTCTTTTATTGATTTTTAGGGACTTGTGCATCCTCTCTTTGTCACATCCCAAAAATTGGGTTAGTAGAAATTGGGTTAATGAATCGACAGTTGTCAAGCCTGATTTTTTTTTATCGATTGAGTAGTGGTGGAGCTGTCCTTGTTGATCAGTGTTCGAGTTCCTTTCCTCTCATTATTTTCTAAATAATTCAACTTAAGTACAATTTCCAATAATTTATTCTAATCATAGCCAACATACACGTTTGGGCCTTAAATCGAGCTTTCGAGGTCCTACAAACAATTTAAAAGCAACCAGGGATAAAATTGAATAGATTAGAAAATTTTGGGAAAAACATGAAAAATTGGGAAAACAGAGGTCATATGGCCGTGTGACATAGCCCAGATCGTGTGGACATTTGAAGTAGAGACACACGACCGTGTCTCAGCCCATGTGTCCGCCTGTGTGGGTATTCGAAATAGGGCTACATGGTCGTGTCGCAAACTGTAACAGCCCGGTTTTAGCTAAATCGGAACAGTGGTTTTGGAACCACAAATCTAAGGTCGTAAAATTATTTTTATATTATTTTATGTGTTTACAGCATGTGAATTAATATGTGTGAAAGTTTCGTGAAATAATTTTATCGATTGGTTGTTTAATTTGATAAAAGGATTTAATCACGTAAAATGTAAAAGTAGCATGCTATAAGTTAAAATGCTTATTTGCTTTGATTAATTAAATGTGAGGTCCTTATGTTGTGATTTGACCATTGAATATTTGAGTGGACAAAGATGGACAACCATTATGTGTTTTGTTATTTAATTATAAAGGTTAATTAGGTAATTTAGTAATAATAGTTAAATAAATAAAACAAAACATTAAAAAATCATGCATGTTCATCTCTTGGCCGAATATTGAGAAGAAAAAGAAGCCATGGAAGCTCACTTAGGTTCGGCCTTGCATAATTAAAAATGTAAGTGATTTTGAGTTCGGTTTTTGATAATTTTTACGTTTTTGAGATCGTTGCTTCGTATTCTAGCTAGCCCATGCCCTAATTTTTGGATTGGTTGATGAATTTGTGATTTACCATTATTGATAGCTTGATATTTTTGTTGTTTGATGATGAAAAATAAATATTTGTTGTTAGATTATCATAGTTTATTAAGTGATTTTTGATAAAAATGCTTATTAAGGACTAAATTGTGAAATTTATAAATTGAGGGGGTCAAAATGTGAAATAAATGAAATTAATGGGCTGCTAGTGACCTAAGGATTATTCGGCCAAATTGGGGTTAAATGAAATTTTGAGTATTTTGTGTTGTTTTGACATAGGGACTAAATTGTGAAAACGTGAAAAGTTAAAGGCTAAAATGCAAAATGCCCATTTATGTGTTTTTGGATAAAATTGAATAATTATGTCATTAAATAAGTTAAATTTGAATTGATTTAGATCAAGAAAGGAAGAAATCAGATCTGGATCGGGGGAAGTCGAAAGTTGTTGAATAGTCGTTCCGATCCGTTCGTTTCCGAACGAGGTAAGTTCATAAGTAAATAAATGTTCTTAAATTCAAATGTATATATTATATGTTGCTGAATTGAATTATAAATATATATATGTTGCCGAATTTAATTGAGCATTGGAGGACTTGTTTCAAGCTTGAATTGATTGAATTACGACGTCCGAAAGCCTCGTACGAACCATAGGAATAGTATAGGATACGTATGTCATGACATTAGGACTTTCGAGGCGTGAATTCGTGTAAAACCATGTCTGGGACATTGGCATCGTATATGATTCGTGTAAGACCCTGTTTGGGACAGAGGCATCGATATGTGATAACATGTAAAACCATATCTGGGATATGGCATTATATGTGATATATGTGTTTCCGAGTATCCTTAACGATTTCGAATGGTTCAACGGGTAATATCAAAACGAGACCGAATGTGAATTTGAGCTAAATGATTCAGGTACGTATGAAGTTTATATGTTCATTTAAAATACGGTAAGTGAAGTTACTTAATGTAGTAATATGAATTATATGAGAAAAGTGATTGTATATGTGTATGAGATTAGCTAAATTTGGCATATTCGAATTGAATTATATATGTTATTGTGATGAACTATTTGCTTATGGCTTACTAAGCTTTCAAAGCTTACTTTGTGCATTCTTATTTCTGTTTTATAGAAATATAAAGCTAGCTCGAGTTTGGGGATCGTCAAGGATCATCGTCACACTATCTATTGCTAATTTGGTATTTTGAAAGCTTGAACTTTGACATATGGCATGTATAGGCTAGTTTTGATATGTTTGGTTTTGAAATTTGTGTATATATATAGCCATGCGAAAATGGCTTGATCATGATGTTAATTATGATGTATATTCGGTCATGTTATAAGCTCTTTTGGGAAGTATGTTTCATGGTATATATGTGTGGTGTATTTGGTTATATGATTCGGCATTGAGCAATGGTTTAGTTGATGGATGTGTTTTTGCTATAATGTATATGTTCCTATAAGCTAAGTTATGAATATATTGATGATTGTATATTGGTTGGTTATTTTGGTACAGCCTTTAAATGGTAAATAATGACAATGTATTAGGTATATTTTGTTAGCTAAATAGATAGTCATAAAGTGACAAGTTGACATTTATATTCAGTTATGAAATGGTATATTTAACTTAAGATTTAATAGTGGAATTGGTATGACTTTTGTGGTTAATTTTGATAGCCGAATAGGTGAGAAATGAATTAGTTGAGTACTTGTAATTTTTACATGATTCTAGCATATAAATTTTGGTATGTTTTGATTCAATAATTATGCTTAGAAATGGCTTATAGGATGGTTGAATATATGATGGTCAGACATATTATTTATCTTGCGAATTAGGTATGATATGACTTGACATTTGTATTAAAAAATGGTCCATATTGATATGGTAAATGCGCATGAATTTGTAATGTATAAGAAGTAAATTTAGTCATATCGTAATGTTAGCTACTTTCTATTGTGCTAATGAAAATTATGCCGTGCGATATGGGGTGATATGGTTTAATAAGTGAATGTGCACAAATATGCAAAAATGGTACATTTAGTATTTAGTTAAAGGAATGAATTTGCACTAATGGATGTTTTAAGGTAAGCTCAATATATGAAATGAAATATGCTTGTTTATGATTTAGGTTTTCGATTGCCATGTAATTATAAAGCATGCAAATATGGCTTTGATGTATGATCGTTAGTTCGAAAAGTTGGAATAGACAAATGATATGGAAATGGTTAAATTTTGAAGCATAATTAGTATAAGTGAAATGGTTGAGTTTTGGAGTATAGTTTGTATGTGATATTTGATTAATAAAGCATGATTGATTTTGGTTGGCTATATGATTCATATATGTGACATTGGTTTTTGTGAATTGTGGCTATTCAAGTTTGGAAGTGTTTATAAGAAGTTGATATAACTTTATGCTTAAATTGTATTAAATAACTGTTTAGAGCTGTGTTTTTGATCAGTAATGCCTCGTAACCTTAATCTGGCGACGGATATGGGTTAGGGGTGTTACACAGACCATGTGCCAAACCGTGTGTATATTCGAAGTTGGGTCACACGACGATCTCGCAGGTTGTGTGCCAGACCGTGTAACAAACTGTTTTGAGACACATGGTCGTGTCATAGACCGTGTCTTAAACCATGTGAAACCTGTACCTACAATATAAATGACACACAGCCGTGTGAAGTGACTATGTGTGACACACGGCCGTGCGATAGCCCATGTCCCAGGCCGTGTGCTACCAAAATAGCCCATAAAACAAGCCATTTCCATGCCAACCCTTGCCCAACAAGTTACACCATTTACACATGCATTCAATTGACCAAAATACTTATTAAACACACACAAAACATACTAAATCAATCAACCTATAACTTCTAACCAATATGCCATTTAAAGGCACCTCAATTCATGCCAACTTCAACTCACATTATAACCTAAAGTTACATCATCACATTCACAAACCATTCATCTATTTCAATCACATATGGCCATACCTCAAGTCATATATTTACATATTCAAAAGTAACCAAAGGCATATTCATACTAAGCATTTCAAGTCCAACAAACATATATTCAAAGACATAACCAAACCAAGTGGACTAAATAACATTAATCACAACACCTATTACATTAAGCCTTATACATGCCATTTATAGCCATAGCTAAATTATTCAAAAACTACCAAATTGATTGTTGGATAGTGTGATAGGACTCCGACAAGGTTCCAACCGATCGAGCTTCCGATGATCTACAAAATGGAGGAAAACAACTATGTAAGCAACTAGTGCTTAGTAAGCTCGTATAAGAGAAACTTAAACTTACCGTTCCTCAACATTTAATCATCCAATCATGCTCATTAAATCATATAAGTACTTGACTTTCCTATTCACAACAATCCACATCATTAGTTGAGAGTTTAAAAATATAACATCAAAGAACATGACATATATCATGAAATGAAGTGGATTCCTTCATCTTTCTCACATGATTGATTAGTAATCTTTTCCATCCTTTTTCAAGTACCAAATTTACCATTTCATAAAATTATTAACAATAATTACTTTGTATTCATGCCTTTCCATTAACCTTTACTTACCCATTGAACCATATAAAATTACGTCGGATACTCGGGAATGCTCACACATAGTGTGCCTTTTCAAGAAATCATATCCTTTTCAATAACACTCACACAAGCTGTGAAATGGGCCTACCCATATGAGTTGTGGATCGAAATGTTAGCTACACGATACTGCTCATATGAGCTGTGGAGAATTCGCAACAAATGCAGGACCTCAACCATTTGTAAGACATCAGAGACCAACACCCGAAACCGTATAAACCCTAATGGCATGTCATTTGTATCCTAAGAATTCTTAAGGTTTAGATGGGATTATTTAACCATCAATTATTCAAAACATCGTGATATTGTCAAGTCAAATTATATTTAACATATTATAAAGAATAATCAATTCAAACAATTATTAATAAGATTATAACTCATACAAACTTACCTTGATAACTATGGTTGCAAAAACAAAGTTGTAAACTAGTTCGTGGCTTTAACTTTTCCCCGATTTAAATCCAGTTGTTGCGTATCTTGATCTAAATAACAATTTCATTCAATTAAGTAATTCAAATAACTTCAAATATCCAATTCAAACCTATAATCCATATTAATGTAAAATTATAAAATTACCCCTAATATTTTAACTTTTATACAATTTAGTCCCTATGCCCAAACTTGCAAATTCACCATTTTTCTAGAAAAAACATACTAGCCGATTTTCCCCTGGGCTTATACCAATCCACATTTTTCCTCAATTCACACAATTTGCATGGAATTTTGCTATTTTAACTAATTAACCCTTAAACACAAATTCATCAAACATCACTTAACAAAATAAGTTTATTTAACAACCAAGTTTGATAATCTATCAATTAAACTCAAAACACATTAAAATTCATCCATAGTAAGTCCCTCAACCTTTAACAATTCTGCAAATTAACCTCCGGGCTAGCTAGACTAAGCTAAAACGAGCTAAAAAACATAAAAATCATTAAAAACGGACATTGAAAACATACCATGCAATATATTCTAGCTTGGTCGAAAGCTTCACACCTCCTCTAATGGTTTTTCGGTTTTTTCAATACCAAAATGAAAAAGACGATGATTTTTAGTTAGTTTAATTTTAGGTTTATTTAGTAAATTACCAACTTAACCTTTAAGAATCATAAAAATTTCACTAAAATCAATCCATAACCTTCCACTAACTTGGAGTATGGTAATATTACCAACTAAATCCTTTAATTTACATTTAAAAAGCCATTTAATCCATTTAATTTATAGAAACCATCTTTTTCATCTTTCACGATTTGGTCCTTTTTACCTAATTAACCATTTAAACTTCAAAATGTCTTAACGAAAATTTAATACGACCTTAAAATAACCCTCTAGACATTAAATAAACATTAAAATATTTACCCACTCGTCGGAATTGTGGTCCCAAAACCACTATTTTTGACACCACTAAAAACAAAATGTTACATATTGTGTCAATTTTGAATGTTGGTATAACTTGATACATATTTTATACCTAATTTTGAGTAATGCTTGAGGTATGAATTAGTAATGATAGAGTTGGATATAAAGTCTATGCTTAAGTAATTGAAAATGGTACATTATAGTGTATGGTATAAGATATGCATGTGGTCTTTGATATGGTGTATGTATATGTAAATTTGGCATTGTCAAAGTTAGAAATTAGCAAACAACTTGTATGGAATGTTATGGCATTTGAATAGGTGACTTAGGTTGATATGAAATTGATTAATGGATGTTAAAGGTTGGATATGTTTAAATGGTATGAAATGGTGCCAAATTGAGGCATATTAGATTGGTTGATTTTGGAAATGGTTAAATGAATGTTTTAATATGTGTATTGGTTGATTTTGTGCAGGTTAAGTGTGCAAGTAAGTATCGTTTATACATATTGTTAAATTTGGCATGAAAAATGTACCAAAATTTGATTTTTTTTTTTTATCATTTTGGCTTAGAGGTATTAGTACATTAAGTAAGGGTATCGGTACTATAACAACCCATTTTTTAGTGGTGTCGGAAGTAGTAGTTTCGGGACCACAATTCTGACGAGAGGGGCCATGATTTATTTAATTAATATTTATGAGTTAAATATAGTATAATAGTGAATCATGAATTAATAGATTTTATTAATTGGTCAGTTGGTCAAGGTACAAGTGGTACGTACCAAAAGTCAAGTGATTTTGGAAATGAGGTATCGAGACCCTCTTTCTGTAAACCGAACTCGTGAATATTTTATAAAATATTTAAGGAACTGATATATAGGTGAATTGAAGTTAGTTCAAAAAATTTTAGTGTTTGAATAGTTAATTATGGAAAAAGGAACAAATCGTAAAACTGTAAAAATTAATCGGTATTGATTTTTAGTAACTAAATGGCTTAATTAATAAGTGATTAAGGTTCAAATTGGTAATTATGCCATAATTCTATAATGGTGGTTGGTTGGTGTGGTTTTCTAACATTAAATGATTTATTTTTAATTAAATAATTAAAATGAAAATAGTTAAAACATAAAATAATTAGGAAATGGTCATCACTTTCATTTCTTTTCTTCTCCCAAAACCCAAAACACCATGGATGAATATTCCAAGGTTTGGCCAAGTTCATGTTTATGCATGTAAGTCCTTTTGAAGTCCGTTTTTCGTAATTTTTATGTTTTTGATGTCGTTGCAATTAGGTCCAGCTAACCCGTATCTCCGTTATCAAAACTATTAAAGTTTTAAAATGTTTCCATTGATGAAAATTGAAGCTTTTGATGTTTAATGGTATGCTTTTGAGCTTAGTTGTGAATAGGGATTAATTTGTTAAGTAAATTTTGTTAGTTTTGCATTTAAGAACTAATATGTAAAAATGTTAAACTTAGCATGAAATTATTGAAAATTTTAAGTGATTGAAGGATGATATTGGATGGAATTAGAATCGGTTATGTGTATTGTTGCTTAAATGTGAAACTTTTAATAGTTTCGGTTTTAGGGACTAAATTGAATAAAGTGTAAAAGTTTAGGGAAAATTTGTAAAATAGAAATTATAAGTCATATTCATTAAAATGAGTATGATAATTTATTTATTTTTAATTTAATAAATTTAATTTAATTATTATATAGATCAAGGATTGAATCGTACGGATGATAACAAGAGAAAAGGAAAAATCGTGAATTAGCCCCTACGAGTCAACCGATAGCGTATCTTAGGTAAGTTCATAGATTAGATATATGTTTATACGTTCATGTTATATGTTGTATGAATTAATTAATTAATTTGTGATTGAATTATTAATATGAAATTGAGAGTATTAACTATTTAAGGCTGAATGTAAGGTGAGTAAGATTTACTTGTAATGTGTTGAATGTATATGTAAATATTTATAATTCATGCTATCTTGAATTAGATGAAATTGATATGTGATTGAATATTTAATATCAGATTGTAATGATAAATAATTAAGTATAAAGGTGAAAGAGTATTTAATTGGAAATTGATGAATGATTGTGAAATATGAATTATATGATCTTGAAATGAATGTAATGGAATTACAGTGTGTGTACGAATATTATGGAACTGCCTCTAATTTGTTAATGTGATGAATTCAGTTAAAGTGCCCGTTTGAACGTAGTAAACAAAGGATACGATTGGCATGCCAATAGGGTTATTTACGCATTGTACGGGATATATGTGTGATGGTACAGAGATATTACTGATTATACCAGAATCCAGCATTTGTTGTTGATTACCGAGTTATACTGGTGTGGTGGATGGATGTATTGACACTGATTATATGATGCTGACGGGCTTTGCACTTCGACGCTCTGGTGTGTTGTAGTTTAAGCTCTTATGAGCATTCTAGTGTGGTGTAGTTACACATGTATCCGTATCTGTTTATTATAGTTCATCGGGCCATATGATGAATATATATGTATTGAATTCATGAATTATTTGGAGATGATATGTTTATATGAATATTGAAATGTTAAGTGATCAAATTGAATAATTAATAATTATATATTTAAGAGTTGTTCGAAATGATATTAAAACAAATGGAAAGTTTATAGTTATATGTATGAAACGCTTACCTGATAAATGCAATATTGGTGACAAAGTTGTGTGTATAAAAGAAATGGAATATGAATATGAATTGACATGATCAATTGGTTAATACGATTTATATGTTGAATCTTTCCTAATTGAATTATACGAAAGTATGTTGTATTGAATGATTGAGAGATTATACAAAAGATATGTGAAACGTTCACCTTATTGTTGTAAATTTCTTGACAGGGAATACATATTAAATTAGTTATATTTGTTTACTTAATTGTAAATTGAGGTAAGAATTTTGTTTAAGTAATTATGGACTTACTAAGCTATATAAGCTTACTCTGTTATATTTTCTTTTTGCTGTAGTTTTCGTTTTGCGAAACTGGTCGGTAGTATCAACTTCAAGGCTCACACTATCAAGCTTTTGTTTTGGTATTTTTTTTGACTTGGTTATTTCAGTTTGTGGCATGTATATAGGGTTTTGAAGTTGTCAAATTTAAGGTTTTAGTTAAATATGTAAATAAGTGAATGTTAGTATATGATGTAAGCTTGTGTTTCATGTTGATCTTGTGATGAATGTGGAGTAAGTAGTAGAATTATCACGTTGATCTTATTTAGTTTGAATGTGTTTTGTGTCATTTGAATGGTAGGCATGTTTTGGTTTTGATATCTTACTTGTGAATGGATATGGAAATGGTCATTTACTATTGGTAACTTGTGGTTCTAGAAGTGAGTATAATTGTCTTTGTTAAGTAGCATGAATGAGTGATTTTGGTAATTGGATTTAAAACCTTATTGATGATGAAATAAGTTTCATATGATGATTGCATACTTAGTTATTAATTGTAATAGATAAGATGGTTAATAGATCATGGTTGAATTATGACATGTTTGTAATGGATTGAGTGAGTTTTATGCAGGTCATATGTGTACCTATTTGTATCTATGAATTAAGATATAGCTTTGGGCATGAAATTAATTTTCAAACTTGTAATTTTTGACCAACTGGATAAAAAAGTATCAATATTAGGGACCAAGGTATCGATACTTGACCAAATGAACAATGTTTTCAAATTATAGAATGCCAAAATGGTATCGATATTGATTTTGGTATCGATACCTATCACAAAAATATCGATACTTATTTTTTTTGGTATTGATACTTAGTCCAAAGTTTTGGAAAATTTACAGTTTGGTCATTTTTCATGCTCGAATTTAATCTATTGTATTTAGAAGCTCGATTTAGTTCTGTGTTCATTGTTAATAACTAATGTGTGTATTTATATGATCATTAAATGTTTTAAATTGCACGTGATTGTTCAGATTTATTCGTAGCATCTCGTAGCTCGGGTTCGGCAATCAGACCAGGTATGGGGTGTTACAGGTACTTAGTGATTTTCTTCAAAATTTTCAAACATCTAACTTTAAAATGGTATCGATACAAAGTTAATGTATCGATACCTTAAAAGAAGTATCGGTACTTTAAGTCTGGTATCGATACCTTTGGTTTAAATTAATTTTTTGAAACATCGAAGTTCATATGAGTATTGATACCTAGATAGGGTATCGATACTTGATCTGAAAACTTTAAAAATATTGTAATTTGGTCCTTTTTCAAGCTCGGGTTAGCAAATGAGCTTTCTTAAGCTTGTATAAATCTCGAAAAAGATTGTATAATGTGATTATGAGTTGTTTTGATGATGATTGCTTGTATTATAATGTAAAATGATTATTAATTGTTTGTAGTTACTCTAGTAACGACTGTAGCATCTTGTAACTCGGACCCGACGATCGGGTCGGGTGAGGGGTGTTATAGGTGACTAGGGTGGTGATTGGACATGTTAATAATTTCGGATGAGACGTGATAGTTGGTGTCATAAATGACAGTTAGGTGGGCCCTTGTACAATATTGGAGTAAGAGGAGTTGTCTTGAGGGATTTTCACGAGAAGTTGTATCGAGAGGTTGGCCACAAGGAATGGTTCTTGGCTTGGTCACAAACAGTGGATGTTTGAAGAGTCTTCCCAAGGTGTAGCGTATAACAATATTCGAATGTAACAATGTTAATTTTTAGTATTTAATTTGAATTTTAGAAGTGATTTGATGAAAATTAATTGTTAATATTATTATGTTTGACCTTTTAAGTTTATGTTAATATAATAAATTTAGCCATAATTGTAAATTTATTTAATTTTACCTTTTATTTGTTAAATACAATCGTATTGTTATGATTTTTTAGAGTTTTAAAGTTAATTCACCGAATTTTTTTATTATAAAAAATTCAATGAATGTTAATTTCCAATATTATTAACTAATTATAATATTTTATCAAATTAACCTTAAAATTTGAATTAAACACTTAAAAATATAATCACTTTTATCTAATATAAATACGAGTAAAAATATATATATCGACCACTTTTAAAAAAAAAAAAGTTAAAACTTTTGTATCTTTTATGTCCCTTACCATTAAACCTCTCGACCTTTTCTTTGAACACATTTTCCATTTCCTCATAAATTCTTTTCTTCACCGATGCGAGGATCACCAAAGAAAATTCGAAGCAAGCGTCCTCTACTTATCCAGATTCGGTTCCGTCACTGGTTTCAGCCGTCGCCAGCTCAATTGGAACGCAAGCTTAGTTGTTGTTTTTCAAGTATGATAATTGCTCAAGTGTTTTAGGTTTTTTACCCCCGCGTGTAGTTGATTTAGTATAATTTTCATATAGGGGAAATATGGTGGATTCCTTCCTATGCACATTTTGCTAACCAAGGAACCCGTGACATGTCCCGTGCGACAGATTGGAGGTTGCTTTTAATTTTACATGAGAATCAGCATTGTATACACCGGCGGATGTTGTCATCTAAATTGTGGGGTTCAATTAAAATTTTCAAGATTTGGGCTCCAATTAAAAATTTCAAACTTTTGGTGATTTAACGAGAATTTTCAAAACATTTTTGGGGTCTAATTAAAATTTTCAAAAATTTAAATTATGGGGCTAATTGAAGTTTCAAAAAAAATTGGGACTTAATGATAAATATTCAAAATTGGGCCTCTGTATACATAGTAATTATCGTTAGCAGAAATGCTAATGTAGCTTGTGCGTTCAAGTTTGTTGTTGAGGTACAGTAGATATCTTTGTTCTCATGTTTCAGTTTATTGGATATTAGATATAGAAAAGATTATGCTGTCGTTTATACTTCTGCAGGCTGTTGCATTGCTCAATCTTATTTAAGTGGCGCCTTTGACGGAAATGGTGTTCATAATAATCTTATTTAAGGACATTTGAATGGTTTGCCTTCAATACACATCCTCTTGCTTGATTTATAGTTCGTTTTACTATTTTTTTTGGTTTAATTCATGATGTTCTGTAACTTCTGTTGCTTTGCTATATCGTGCATGAACTTACATTTGACTCTTAACTCCTGGAATTATGGACTGCAAATCTGTAATAAGAAGCTTAGATCGACATTATTAATACTGGTAGCAACTAGTAACTGAATGTGTTGATTTAACTGATCAATCAATCAACTATTGAATAATGATGAATACAAATTCTGTCTCTTAAATTGCATGTTAACTTCTGTACCATACATTTATAATGAGACATTTTGTGCTGCTGAATGGAAGTTGGAAGGGTGAAGAAAGTTGTATACTCAGGAAGGAGTGCAATCTCCATTTTCATCCAAGGTGAGCTGTATTTTATGTATTATAGGTATATTGTATTTTGACAATTGATGCATGTAGGTAATACTTGTATGGCAGAGGTAGGTATATTATTGTGCTTTAGTTTTTATGTAAAGGTGCATTCTCATTGACCGTTTTTCTATATGCATTAAACAGGTAGCCATCAGATGAGCCTGTTCCAAATGCAACTTCACAAGTTACCAGTGCTGTTGGCTGGTGAAGAGAGGTGCTTGCTTATAAAAAAGAATTAGGTGCTAACTTCTGAATTCTGTCAAATTCCTTTCTATCAGATGTGGTGGCTTAGGTTGTAACCGTTGTTTGTTTCTGGTGTTTCTGGACATTGTGGAAAGTGTAAAGCTGCTTACGTCTTAAAAAGGTTGGTGCTGGTTTCAGAAGTGTTCTTGTTTGTTGATGTCTGTTTGGCTGAAAATAAACCATTTGGTGATTTCAGGCAGTGTGCTTCATTGTGATGATATGAGGAAGAATAAAAGATTCTTAAGAAGTGCTTCCTCTCTGGAATGCCTGATTCAAAGTTGGACTTGAGAAAGAATTACAACTAAAATCCCATCCTACTAAAGGGTGGCTTCTGATTGCATTCAAGTCTCCGTCTAATACTGTTTCACTATGTTCATATGTCACTCTCTTGTTTTCTTGCTTGTTAAAGTTGCAGTGTTTATGATGGAATTTTGATTATTCATGTGACTTTCAAAAGCATTTCGTATTGGATTGCCTATTTTCTTAAACTCTTTGACTTCTGTTAATATTGCTCCCGTTGCCATGATGTTAAAATTTCCTGATATTCGTTTCAGAGCATACTAGTCCAGCTTTGTTTCTGTGTCTTACAATGCTATATTCCACAGTGGCAAAACTATTAAGCTGGACAATGTTACTTTCCATCAGTATGTGAATCTTACTAGATTCAAGTCAGAAAAGACTGTTAGTTTTGTGCCACCAGATGGTGATTTTGAATTGATGCAGTTTGTGATTTAAGTTTGTGTTATTTAGTATGTAAGGTCAGTCACATAGAAGTTTGTTACTTAAGATAATTGTGAATGATAAATTCTATATTTATCTATAGTTCGCTTCGAAGACTACCAAGCTGTGTTCATTATTTGCTTGCTATGTTACTTTTAGAATGCTTTTGTTGATCATGGAGCCATTTGAACCAAGTAATCCAGTTAGATTGTGAAAACAAATGCTTAGTGGTGCAATCTCTATCTATTCCCTTTTATATTGGTGACGCCTGATCATATTTCTATGTTTCTTGCACTCTAAAACTGTTTTATATAGACTTTTTAATATTCTTTTTGACTTGATGGACGCATAGGTACTTTTTCACTGAGAGTGTTAGTCTTCCTTTCCAGATATTGCCAACAATTGAGGAACTTGGTCAAACATTGATGCAAGTAAATGTTAAGGTTTATAATCATACATTTTGAAATTGTCCATATTTGGAATTTTGTGGTTCTGTTGGCTTATTTATATTAATATTTCAGGTTAAAAGCGTCTTTGGAGTAAAAATGTTTGCACTTGTAGTTATCAGAATTCCTGTCCAAAAACAAACAGTGAAACAAGTTTCCAAGTCACATCAGGTTGAGCAAAGTATAATGCTGTCTATTGATAGCTTGCTCTGGAAGTAAGTGTTTAGTTTGTTAATATGCAATGTGGGTGCCAAAGCCCCAACCTCAATCCTGTTCCTGCACCCATCTCTTCGGAAATTACCCAATGAGTTTATTGTCCTTTACTGCTCAGTAGTTTTTTCACGCCTGCGGTTTATCTCTAGATTGACTTCTGCAGTTGCTAAGTGTTAAAATTCATGTGATTCTCTAGGATAAAAAAATTCCCGGGACAAACAAAGCCGACCTTGAGTGCAGAAGTTGAGTTAATTTCCATGATGGCTGAAAAGAGATCTTGGATGAGACCGCCAATTCAGATGGAATTTGAGGTGCCTAAATAGATTGCTATCTTACTGCTCAATCATGTTGAATCCAATTTGCTTTGGTTTTAATTTCTCTTGAAAAATATAGAAAAAATGTTGTTCTTGAAACTATTCTCCTAGTTTTTTGATGTACTTATTAACCTCAGTATCTGTAATCTTTATCATTGATGCTGTAGATTCCTTTTTACCCTTCAAAGATTGCTGAATTTTCATGTATGTTAGATGATTAGGAAATAGGGAATCAGCGTTGCTACCAGGAATTATTGGATGATCAATGGATTATGAAGGGAACTAAGGTCTTATTTGGTTCTCTATGAACATCTTGGACAACAAAAACTGATTATTTGTGTATCATGAAATTGCTGAAGAACATAAATTCTAGGTGACTTAAAACAGGGGATATTGACACCCTACCATGCTTTTGCAAAACACGTGTCTTAATGCCTTCTGGTGAAAGAAATACAGATGAAACTTATCCCAAAATTTCCTCTCAGTTTCCAATGTTTACAGCCTCTGTAAGCATACCTGTATATTTTGAACGTATTTTGTAATTCTTGTAGCTGAAGTTGCTATTGTGGACTTCATAATGTCACAGGTATGGGAGAAGAGTGGGTTGGCTATATTACCAAGGGCAGGGCTGGCTCATATGAGATCAGGTGCTAGTAGCTTGGGGTAGCTACTGTGAGATTGTGTCCACATGTAAATTGAACCATGATAAAGTGGAGGTTTTTGCCTAGTAAAAGAGCATAAAGCATAGCCCATTTCAAGCATATTCCATAATTTTAAGCATCATTCTTAGTGTTAGCTCCATTATCAAAGTGTCTGGGAGATATCAGGTGCAATGTTTTGGTAGGTATCATAGATGGTTGAATGGTGTGGCCAGGTAAGGCGTGGATACCCGAGTCATGTGTTGACTACTGAAATTGAGATTGTTGTTGTCATTGATATGGTTAGAGCTTATCTTATCCATTTTTCCCTCTTTTAGATAAATTATGCACAACACCCATTAAATTCATGGCAGTTACATACATCTGTATTTCAGCAAAGCAACCATCCGTCGAAGTAATGCGTTGTCTGTTATGTTTTGCCCTTTTCCTTTTCGTCAAAGATGACGCCAATACCATATCTATCACATGCAGCCTACTAAATTTCCTTGCCTCTTAAAGGAGGAGGTAATAAATAACACAAACCACAATTAAAATGATACTTCATTATTATTATTATTATTTTGACTCTTAACAAAAATTCACTAATGTAAGGGCTTGAATGTATCAATTTGGATGTTGAACTATCATGTAATGTCTATAAGACTGAAACTTTGAATTAAAATGTTGCTTGGAATTTTACCCTCAAAATAATCACATTCATGTACATGTTGCTCTTCACCCCACAGTTGGCTCCCCCACGACAAAATCTAGGGGCAAATAAAGTGCACTTGGAAATGTATTAAAACCCTAAACTATAAATAAATAACAAAAACCCTACTTTAAGGTGTTTTATTATAATAAGGAAAGGTTATATTAATTTAATTTATATGTTGGAGTTTTTTAATTCCAATGGTACTCTTCCTTTTTAGAGTTGGCACTTCTTTCAGTTCTTGAAGTAGATAACTCATACAACTCTTAAACTTAACTCCTTTGAGTTATTTTCTCCAACACTCCTTCGCAATTTCAGTTGAGTTACAAATTACACTTCTTCTTTCTTTTCATTTTTTCCCTATTTCATCCAACTCTGAAAGAAAGAATTACTTGTTTTTAGAAATAAACCAAAAAAAAAAAGAAATGGAGTCGAGAGAAGTGCAGGGAGCGGCAGCGGGGGGAAGGGGATTACAGGCACAACAAGCGCAGCAGATGGTAATAGGACCCACGTCTTCATCGTATCCGTCCAACTCCACCTTGATCACCTCTAATCAGACGGCTAATATCCCTCCTTCTTCAGCTCCTCGTTTCTCTTTCAACCCCTTAACTTCGCCGCCTCAGCACCATTTACAACAGTTTCATCAACACCACCATCATCATCATCAACAACATCATCAAAACCAACAACAACTCAAGCCGCTTGATTCTTTGAACTCCGTCCCCTTTGATGGATCGCCGCAATTTCAGTACAATACAGAGCCCACCATTAAAAAGAAGCGAGGTAGGCCTAGGAAATATGCTCCCGATGGTAACATTGCTTTACAATTGGCACCCACTACCCAAATTCCTACTCACTCCGCCAATCACGCTGGTAACGACTCCGTCGGTTTACCAAGTGTTGGTGCTGCCGCTGAACCGCCTCCTAAAAGGAATCGTGGAAGGCCGCCCGGTTCTGGGAAAAGACAGATCGATGCATTAGGTAACTAAGAATCTCAGTGTCAAATGTTATATCTTCTTCTTTCATCATAATTCTTTGTTTAAATTTTGTGCGTCTGTTTCTCTGGTTAGGTGGAGTTTCAGGGGTGGGATTTACTCCTCATGTGATCACCGTGAACACCGGTGAGGTGAGTGTTGTATATATAATTTGTAACGATGGTTGTTTTAGATGGAATGGAGAATGTGTGAAGTTTTCTTGGTATTAAGGGATTTATATTGGGAGATGATTAAATTCTCTTATATTGTGTTTTCAAATGTTTTAAGCTAGCATGAAAGAGTGTCTTTAGTCCCTTTGTAATACAACTGGAATTATGGATATGGAAAATATTGCATAAAAGCAACTCATCCTATAATTGCTAAGCAGAGCACCATGAAGTAATTAAGATCTAAATACTGAATTGAGCAATGTATATTGTGTAGATCATGTGGATTCTAGCTTGAGTCATGTCATGTTTACGCCTTTTATATGCTGTTTAATAAATTCATTGTTGGAGATACTTCTGTGTTTATCAGCCTTAAATTTTATTGCTTGCCAATAAACGTGCAATACTATTGTATTTGCAGAGGTTCTGATTGATCATGTTTGTAATTCTTGAACGTTATTTATGATGTTCCTTAATAGTATAGCCTTTTCATGTGTAGGATATAGCATCAAAGATTACTGCTTTTTCACAGCAAGGGCCACGCGCGATCTGTATTCTCTCTGCAAATGGTGCTGTCTGTAATGTTACACTCCGCCAGTCTGTATTATCTGGTAGTATGGTGAAATTTGAGGTATTTTTAACATCAATATAATATCCATCTGATAAACTAAGTTTGATCTTGAATGAAATCATCTGGTTAGGACCTTGGCTTAAGTTGGACTGCTTACATATTTACAGGGCTGCTGAAGTTTAAACTTTCTGCACTTTCCTTTAACATAAAAAGGCATTTCCTGTCTCCCCATGTATGTGTTTGTGAGCTTGTGTGTATAGGTCCACAATGCACACACACATCTGTTGGTGTCTTTTTTTATTTTAGAGAATAATCTGTTTACTTTTTGCAACTTTTAGATGCATTTTAATTTAACCTATCATAAGTTTTTTGTTGCATGTTAGTATCTCAGTCTGAAAGCAAATGAATTAGTTCAGAAGAAAAAGAACTTATGAATGTGAATACAGATCTGCCAAGAGACTAATGCTCATACCTTATGTCTTGTCTTTTTGGCTTAGTGAAGAACAATGTCTAAATGACTTTGTTGATTGTTGCTTGTGAGACCATTGTTAGATTTTAAGTTTTGAGGTAAATCCTCAGTTTCATGATTTATTTCATCTATTCCATGAACAGAATAGGAGGGGGGGGGATACTTGTTGCACCACGATTTTGAATCAAAAGAGATTTTAATAAATGGAAAATCCATTCACTCTATCAATAACCCAATGAAAAGACTGAATAATACTGGGAAAATAGTTAACAGAGTAGGTCAGTTATTGGAAGGATTTTTATTGTTAATGTCATCTTGTTGATAACAGTGGATTTTTGTGTTCATATTGCTAATTGGCTCTTTTGATGTGCAGTTCTGTTAGATGAACAACTTGGTTTTAGATACAATTATTAGGTTTAGAGCTAACATTTCATGTCAGGTAACAAATGGGTTTACCATTACCATCATTTAGTGACAGCAGCAGCAAAATTTCAAAAAAATAAAATAAATAAAGCTTAGCTGCCTCCATTTGGAGGTATAAAAGAGAATCGATGTGAGAACTATTCTTGAAGCAAAACCAACTAGGAGACAGCATGTATGAAAACCTTATATTGGAAATCCATATACCAGAACACACTACAAGCAAGCCCATATAAGGTGCAATCTTGAGTCACTAGTCTCATATGTACTGCTGTTTAAAGTCAAATTATTGATGATCCTCCATTTATACTAGCTAGTCAAATAAGTTTGATTTGAAAGAAAGAGAGGAACAGGTCAGTGCATATGTGAGAATGAGATCACGTTATAGTTGGATGATTGGCATGTATAGGTTGTTGAGGTCAACTGAAGAATATAAATTGAAGTAGGCTAGTAATGCCATGCAGCCATGGGTTGTTTGTTCTTTTCAGTCGCATAGGTTTTTCCCCTTGAGTTTACTTTCTGAGATTTATATAGCTAATGGTATGGAAAGACATGTATAAAGCTGAAATCTCAGCATTACATGGCTATAGACACATGAAATATTCTCAAGCTGAAATGGTCCATGCAGTTTTAGCAGTTTGAATTATAATATTTTATCAATAATGTGCAATTTAGTTATGGCAATATATATTTTTTCTAATTGCAGGGCCGATATGAAATTATTTCTTTATCAGGTTCGTTCTTGGTTTCTGAGAACAGTGGTAGTTGCGGCAGGACTGGTGGATTAAATGTCTCCCTGGCTGGGTCTGATGGTCAAGTGGTAGGTGGTGGAGTTGTAGGCGCACTACAGGCAGCATCACCAGTTCAGGTATATCCGATACTTAAACTAAGGGCTAGTTTGAAAAGTGCTTTTGAAAAGTGCTGTGGAAAAGTGCTTTTGAGAAGTGCCTTTGAAAAGTTTGGTTTAAAATTTGAGTGTTTAGCATTGCTGTCAAAAAGTGCTTTTGAGAAATAAAATGTCTATTTTAGACATGTTATTATCAAGTAACAAATATGTATTTAAATAAAATTTAAATTAGTTAATATTATTATATTTTAGTAAGAATATAAAAAAATTACTATTACTTATTAATATTTTAATATATGAAATATAAATTTTAAATATTTTTAAGTAATAAATATTAATTACTTATAAAATTTAATTAGAATATATAAACTACATTTTAAATATTTAAATATAACCATTAAATATTTGTAACTAGTATTTTAAAAAATATTTTTTTATTTTTAATTAATGATTTTAACACATTTGTAATTAAGCACCAAGAAAAAAAAAAGAGAAAGTACTATGTTATTGGAGGGGTGAAAAAGTAATTAAGCACTAAAAGTGCTTTTGGGAGAAGAAAAGCTAAAAATTTTAGCTTCTCCTTTTCAGAAGTGCTTTTCAAAAGCACTACTGAAAAGCTAAAAATTTCAGCCAAAAGTAACTTGTTCTGCACAGCTTTTCTTCCAAAAGTACTTTTGGAGCCAGAAGTGTTTTTTTTAAGCACAGAAGAACATGCCCTAAATCTCGTAACAGTATGATAGAATTTTTGCTGCATTCACATCTCAGAAGCCTAGTAGTTTCAGTTTAAATATGTGCATTTCAGACACCATGCAACTGGGTAATCATCCGGGTACTAAGGGGGTTGCTTCTCATGACATGACATAAATGTATTTCATTCTTGTTTTCTATCTCCTGCCAGGTCATTGTTGGCAGCTTTATTGCGGATGGGAGAAAACAGAACTTAGATGTTTTCAAAACGGGACCTCTCATGCCAACGTCAAATATGCAAAACTTTGGGGGTCCAGGGACAGCAGGCAGTTCTCCGTCGCAAGGTGGGTCAAGCGAATCTTCTGATGAAAACGGTGGTAGCCCTCTTAATGGAGGGTCTGGATTCTATAGCCATTCGGCTGCTCCATCTATGCATAATAATAATATGCAAATGAATTCACAAATGAACTCACTTTGGCCTGGCCACACTCAACAATGAAGATGCCTGCTGCATTCTGAATTAAACAGTCGAGCGCTTGGAGCTCGGGCATCAACTTGGTGACTATTCTTGCATCGGATATGCAACACCCTTAGCTGTCAAACTGGGGAAGAATGGTGGAGAATCAATTTTCTTATAGATCCAGTCTTTTTGTTCTTTCTTGTTGAGTAGTTTTTTAAGTTTTCTTCACCTCACTAAAAAATGACTGCTTTTGACACCTTTTTCTTTAGAATCTCAAATTTACTTTGGTCAGAGTGTTTGTTCCTCCTCTTCTTCTGGTTGGTGCTTTTAGAGTTTAGATGTAAGACTCGTTTTTATGGATCTGAATATGATAGGAGTCTTCTATAGTTTTCAATGGGATTTGTTGTCACCATTGACAATGCATCTATATAAATTATTACACATACTCCAACAATAATTAGACAAACTGTGCAAATGGGTTATTATATTCAGCCCAACTGATACAGCCCAGCCCGAAGATGAAGCAACAAGAAGCATTGGGTTCTTGGGGGGGCAATAACCAGAAAAGCTGCTTAATCATTTGTGCGATCTGTTGGGTTAATTAATTATAAATGGTGGTTCCCTTTTGGTTAATAATATGACTCCATTCTTTATATCGATTCAGTGGTTTGCATAATTGCTAATTACTTTTTGGTCAATGGTAATCATGATGTACTTTGGAACTTATAATAAGTACTGTTGATAGGTTCTCAGGACAACATCATTTCTTGGTATTTCTATCTTAAAATTCATTTTCATGTCTGGGTTTGCTATTAGATTTGGTATTTTATGCATTTTGAGCACCCATTAATCTAATAAAATCAAATCAAGTGAAGACATTTTGTGGGTTTATTCTATCATCACGACTGTCATTGGAAACAAACAACCACCACAATAATAATAAAATTCTTGGAAATAATTAGGTCGTTAGGCTTAATCAAACAAGGGGAGTTTTCTTGTGAGAATAGGTCAGCTCTTGTTTGTAGAAACCCAGGTAATTTCCTTATAATAAAAATGTTCCACCACATCTAAACTACTTTATTTATGTCGTTAAGCTAAAATCTTATCATTTTCTTTGTGTTGTTAGCATAATTAGTAGGAAACTTTGACTCTATTTGTAATTACAAAAAATAATTGGTATGAGATCATTAAGTTTAATGAAGATACTACTTGATGCTGTGGCCAAGGTTGGGGCATTTTCTCATAATAAGGGGCAATATATATATATATATATAAAGATTTGCAAGTTGGATATAGGGTAGATACCTCCTTAATAATATACATATTCTTATTATTATTATAGAATAATCTTTAATTATATTATATGCAACTAAAATAATATTTTATTTTATCTAGTAATATATTAAATTTCTAGATAATTCTTTCCTATGTGTTTGTATGAAACAAACTTATAACATTTCCATTCAATCTAACACTACCATTGGGAGTTTCAAAAAAATATACCCTTTGGGAAACGATCATATATATATACATATATATTACAGTAGACGTCTGCATGTTTTTATTTATTTTACGGTTTAAGATTAATCATGTCTGAGTTGAAATGGTATTCAAGTAAAATGTTCTTAATAATTACAACTCCAAAATTTGAATTTAGTCCAAATGTCGAAGTGTACTTTTGCATGCATGAATTTAAATAGCTACAATCAAAGCATCTTTTATATGAATACAACTTGCGGAAATGAAAAAAAAATCCCGGATTTTGCTTAAAAGAAAATATTGTGGGCATATTATGATTCCAGAAATTTACAAAACTGGTTTGAATGATTTCTCCCATTAAGCCAAAATTAAGCACAATGAGAACAATCTGCTTTCAACTGCTGATAGTTGGCGTACGGCAAAGCAAGCATTTTGTTTCTCCACGATGGAATTCAAAGTGGAGATAAGAATAAATTCAGTCACACATAGATATATAGTTTATATTATATATATTTATTAAAGTCAGTCCACTATTAAAAGAATACCTAACTCAGTGATTAAACAGACTAATATGAAGATGATGAAGAAGAGGCTGTAATCGTAAGCAAGAAAGGAATCAGCATCAAAGATGGATAAACAACACCTTTATTATTTTATAAAAAATAAAAAAAGGGCTACCCCAAGCTTCCAATCCCTATGATTCTTAAAATTCTCATGCTGTATCTATATTATATACATACATGTTAAATCATCATCGTAAGGCTATATATCTCTTTATAAAAAGAAAGGGATTTGTATATGTTCTTATATTGAGTCTGTTAAATTACTTGCTCTAATATAAATGACGACTGATAACAAGTTTTTCACTACCTACACAACCATGCATACACACACATATATATATATATATATCCTTTCCCATGCTACAGATTCATATTTTTAAAGCCATTTCCAAACTGTTGTGATTCATTATAATCACCAAAAAATAATATTTGAATATGAAGACACTACTGTGGCTTTATATTATTTAATATGCAAAAAAAAAAAAAAAACATTTTGTATAATTAAAGACTGCTTCATGAGTTGATTATTAATTCATAATTTAGAATACAGCTTGTAGTTTATTTAGAGACTACAAATTGACATTTCTTGTGAGGAAATAAAATTCGTCATCCATCCCTGGAACTACAATAAGGTTGTCTCAAAGGACAACATTAATCTCCATTCTTATAGTACCCATTCCCACCCTAAATGGGTGTCCAAATTTGTCACAAAACAACATTAATGGAGTCTGAGTGGACAAGCCACAAAATGCAAAATATACTGCAATTATATATATATATATTGGATCACCCTACATAGGTAAGTCACCTATAAGCTAATTAGTTGATGTAGATTTGAGAGGGTTATTTGAAGAAGAAATGGAAGGTAGCTAGTTTTGTGATGTGTATTGATATAGTTGAAAAGATTTGGAAGAGAGGAAATGTGATGCAATAGAAAAATAGAAGGGGCTTGTTCCCAAGAGAGCTGTGTAGGAAGGTAATTGAACTTCAATGCAAAAGCAAAAACTGATATGTTGTGTGAGGCACAGGCACCCATTAGAAACAATTAAGAAGAAATTAATCCCCCTCCCCCAAGTGACGAAACCTTTGCTCTTAATTTACTATAATTTTATACTGTTTTATTTATTATGTACTGAAAACTATGCAAACATAACACAATCCCATGTTACCAAATCCTGCAAGATTTACTTTGGAAAGCCTGTGAGTACTTTCCATTACAAGGAATATATATATATATGTTGTGTCTGAAACATATATAGGAGATGAAACAGATTGATATGTGATGCAATTTAAAGAAAAGAATGAAAACCCTAGTTGACCTGTTAGTAACACTGGAATTCAGTGACTGATATTATCCAACAAGAGTTAAATTAATACATCATCAAACCATTTCTTATAGGGAGAAAGAAGAAAGTCCACCATGAACAAGAGAAAGAACTATTTCCAGAAATTATAGATTCCAAAATCAGAAAAAGAAAAAAACTAAAACAAAGATCAAAAGGAAAAAAAAAACTAAGATTAACATCAACATCAGAGGAAGTGGGAGAAGAAGAAGAAGAAGAAGAAGAAGAAGAAGAAGAAGCATGATAATGATGATGATGATAAGTAGTCCATGAATTTCCTGACCTTTATGATCCAAGAATCCCGATTATATCACCAATGAAACCCGCTTTTGAGCAGTTTTTAATTTTCCGTCCAAAGCTCTCATTTTGACCCAAGCTTGATCTCAAAACGGAGGTCGACCACCTGAATTTCCAGGCCATCCTTCAACAGGTAACTGCACATTAGGCGGCATATTCAGAGGCAAATTCAAGAAAGGCAACCCACCAGCCCCACTTCCCCCATCACCAAACATGTTATTTCCACCACCGCTTCCTCCGCCACCGCTGCCGCTTTGCATCTGCAACTGGTCATCCTCTTCTAAAGGCAGCCTTTCATAGGCCACATTTGTGAACGATGCAGCTATGACAATAACAGGCCCTGCCGTCATCAGTTCCCCAACTACACTTCCTCCTACAACCTGGCCTTGCCCGCCAGCCAAATAGATTGTCAAGCTGGTAGCACCTGGAGGAGCTGGCGGTGGCAAAAACGAACCCGAAAGTGATAGTATTTCAAATCTGCCATGAAGGGTAACTACAGCCCCAGCTGCAGCTGGTTGCCTAATGCTCACGTTGGTCACCGTACCGCTTCCACTCAGTATGCAGATTCCCCTTTGCCTTCTCCGAGCGTAGTTGGCAACACAGTCAAACACATCACAGCCATTCCCAACTTCAAGAATGTGAGCTCGGAGCGTGTTTGCACTCTCCCTTGTGATGATGACTGGAGGCTTGGGTTTGTTCTTGGAACCTGGAGGACGACCTCTGGGCCTACGGGCAACAAGGTCACCCGCACCCGAGTTGCCCGCGTTGACTAAATCCAGGGCTTGGCGTGAACCATCGTCTTGGTGATGGTCAGCTGACCCATAGTGACCACCAACACGGTTGTTGGAAGCTTCTTGTTCTTCCGGTTCAGGTTGGTGTTGGAGGTGAAGGTCCGGTCTGTGAAGCTGGTGAAAATAGCGAGAAGCAGTGCCTAAATCAAGACCAGCCATGCCAGCATCAAAGGACGACACAAAATAAGGAAAAACAAAGGATTAAAAATATTTTCCCCTTTTTTTTTAAAAAAAGAAAAATTATATATAAAATTATGGGGTTTAGATTAAAAACAGTTTTTTTTTGGGGGGGGGGGGGGTGGAGGATTTGTTTATTTTAAGGAAGGAAAAAGAAAGGGCCTCTCTGGGACTCGAAGAAAACAAAAGGGTTTGAATAGCTACAGCAATAAAAAGGGTGGGGTTTTTTTTTCTTTTCTATTTTTAAGAAATTAAAAACAACAAGAGGGAGGAGTTGGAGTACAGAGAAAGGGAAGGGAAAGGGGGAAGATGAAGGAGAAAGATGATATATGATCAAACAAAGTCTCTTAAAAAACGCAGTCATTCCTCACTCCTCAATGCTTAAACCTATATACATAAAATAATACGGTTGAGAAATTCTTTTATTTGCTTTTTTTCTTCAGTGGTGGATGCCATTCCTACTCTCATTATTGGAGCGTGCAGCTCACATATCATTAAAATTTTCTCACTTAAACTATTTATTTTTGTTGATTTATTTCATAAACTTCCTTTTAAATTACTATTATAAATAAAAATAGTTACATTACTTATGTCCTAACAATTAACTCCTATAATAATTAATTATATCATCAGGGCAGAAAATCAAATTATAATAAAAAATTAAAGGAAAATAATTGTATGAATCAGAAAAGTCACATTATCTTGTATTTCTTATCAATTATTTAATGTTATTTCAATATTTTTTTATGTCATTGACATATCATTTTAATAATTCTTTTCCCTAAATCTTAAACTTTAGATCTTAAATCTTAAACCTTAAATTTTAACTTTGAATCCTGAACCTCAAATCTTAGACCTTATATCTTCAAACCTTGGATCATCGACCTTGCACCCTAGACTCTGAAACCCTTGATCCTAGATTTTCTTTTAATTTTATTTTAAATCTTAATCCAAATTTATTATGGTAATTTTCAATCTAATTATATTTTATATTAATTTAATCCTAATTATATATATTTTTTATGATTGTAGTTTTATACCTATAAAAACTAGGAAAAATCTAACTGAAAAACATAACCCTTAAAATATGAATTCTTTTTCTTAACGTGCTTTACTATACTGCCAAATATTCATTTATTTACTGGAAATTTAGACTATTTGTGGCAACCGTAAATTACATTACATTTTAATAAGAGATTTTACATTTTTAGATTTAAATTTTAAAAATATTATTATTAAAAAATAATTACAAATATTAATATCACATCTTAATTATACAAAGAAATAAATCAATTAAGACCATCCTAGCTTCAAAAAAAAAAAGGGTGAAAAGAAAACTTAGTCCCACTTTTTTTCTCAACTCTTTGATAGCTTTTTTTTTTTTTTGGTAGTAAAAATAGCAGAGAATCAATTACAAATTAACAGAGACACCATTAGAATCAGACAGCAAGGATAGACTATCTAATCAAATCTGGTTAGGTACTTTAGCAGGAGCAACATGGAAAACTCAAGGGCCAAACGGAAACTCTTTTATTAATCCCGCCACAATGTGGGGAGTAAAATTTGTTTCTCTTGAAATCTGCTTAATGACCACTCGCTATTCACATCTGTACGATTCTTGGATTCATAAAATTAAATCTCTATTCACTTGTCCTTTAAGACCGTCATGAATACCTTTAACAACCAAAGCGCAATCAATCTCAAGGATAACCTCATTCCACTTGAAATCCCATGCTAGTTGAAAGTCGTCATAAATAGCCCAAAGTTCATCTTGTTCAACACTACATAAAATTTGCTTCTCTTGGAATCTGCTTAATGACCACTCGCTATTCACCTCTGTACAATTCTTGGATTCATAAAATTAAATTTCTATTCACTTATCCTTTAAGACCGTCTTGAATACCTTTAACAACCAAAGCACAATCAATCTCAAGGATAAGCTCATTCCACTTGAAACCCCATGCTAGTTGAAAGTCGTCATAAATAGCCCAAAGTTCATCTTGTTCAACACTACATCTTCCAATATTTCTTCCAATCCCCCATAACCACCTACCATGCTCATCTCTTGTCACTGTTTTCGAAGATGCAAGACCCGAAGATGGATTGCGGGCACCATCAACATTTAATTTAAAAGAACCAATAAATAGTGGACTCCACCTACAATTCCTACTTCGATTGCTAGTAGTTCCACTAGACCTGTCAGGCATCAACTTAATATATCTCGTCCAACACCACGAAGACTATATTACATGGGCAAAGTCAAAAGAAACTTCTTGGAGAACCATAAGATTCCTTTGTTTCCAAAGCTTCCAACAGACAATATCAAAGAAAGATTGCCAAATCACATCTTGATACTCTAAGCCAAAAGCGTTCCTCAAGTTCGACGATATCCAATCCTGTAGAGAATAAGAAAAAAAATTGAGCTAAGAGGCTAGAGGGAATAATCGTTTCCAAACCTCCCAAGCTTGGCAATAGTCTCTTAAAATGTGAATGCAATATTCCTCAGATCTCCCACAAATCACACAAGAAGGGACCGTCGAAACTCCTCTTTTACAATGTTCCACATTAGTCATTAGACGTTCCTTAAGAACTAGCTAAAGAAAATGACAAACCCGCTGAGAACCATCCAAAGAGTACTATAAGAAAATTTGACTGTATAATCACCACTAGGAGACTATCTAAAGATAAGTGCATCCTAACCAATCAGGGGATTCGGAGTTGGGATTCTCGCAATATAAGAGAGAGTATCACTGTTCAAAAAACAACGTAAATAACCCCAATTCCAATTTCCATCCGTAGATACAACCTCACTCAAGGTGATAGAAGCATCAATGAGAGATGGAAACCGAAAAAAATTAATAAGAGGACCCACATCTGCTATCCAATTATCAGTCCAAAATTTCACAAGGTTTCCATCACCAACAGACCATAGTAGACTTTGGCGTAACAAAGACCAAACCTTCGTAAGCGATCTCCAAACGAAAGAACATTTACTTCGATAAATATCTTTCGGAACTACCTCAAGAATCTTATATTTGTCATAGCCTTCTCTTTCATTCTTCATCTATGGTGGGGCCAATCGCCCAACTGTCGCCCACTTGATCCTCATTATCTCTTTTCCCTTCAATAGAAAATAATATTTTCCTCTCTCGTCATTTTTATAAGGGATGTCACTATTCACCCATTCCAAATCTCATTCGACGAGGTCGGCTGGGTATTTAATCGGAGACCCTTGTGAGAGAGGCTTGGTAGAAGCCTCATTGGCTACCTTCTTCACCAACAACGATTTTATGCAGTGGCTTTTGTCTAGTTCTCTTTCTTTACCTTTTTTAGAAGACCTCTCCTCTAGCACAAGAGGCTTGGTCTATGGCAGTTGGATGTTAGGGGCTCCAACTTGTGATGCGGTACCTTTGACAACATTGCTTTTCTTTTCTTTTCCTTTTGTTTTTGTTTTTGTTTTTGTTTTTTTGCAAGTTTATGGTTATACTCCTTAGCAAGCTAGGGAGGTTTGCGGCCTTTTTCTAGTTCAAGTGAGAGTGTTGTTAACTCAATTTTTTAGGCTTGGTTTCCGGTCGAACCATCACACTCCCATCTTTTGGTGCAAGTGATTGAAGGACATTCTTTCGTTTATGGCTCCTCATATTGGTTAAGTCTTCAGACTTATTTGGCAATGGTGCTCTTGTTCGGACATTTGCTTATGTTCGACAATGGTGAATCGGTTTTATGAATGGACTTGCTTTCACTTGGTTTGAGTCATTGTTTTAAAACTCTATCCCTTAGTATATTGCTAAATTTTTTAAATGTGAATCGTGGGTATAAACCTTGGTACTTTTTTTTTTTTTTTTACTTTGTAATTGTTTTGATTTTGTTGTTACTCTTGTAATTGACCCTTTGTTAATTAATATTATGATTGTTAACAAAAACTAGAAACATTTTACAATATATGAAGGTGCAACTAAGTGAGAGAAAACTTTTAGGTACTTGTGTATACCAAAAATAAATAATTTAAGATTATGTATCTATCGTTGGAGTGAGATATCTCGCTATGACATTTTTAAATTTTATTTTTTCAAATTAAAAATCAAACATTTTACCGATTGAGTCTTGACTCGATTGGTATGGGCATTGTTGCCAATGTAGAAGGATGTGCGTTTGAGTGCATTGAAGCGCATTATCCTCCTATTTATTGGTTGGGGAGGGGTTATGGGTAGTTCTAGGCATTGTGTCAAAAAAAGCAAATATGACCATAATCTATAATGAGATTTAAAAAAAAAAATCAAACATTTTAATAAGAAATAACATAACTGTAATTAAAACTCTACTTTAGCACATCAAACTATATGGAATAAATTTTTTTAATAATAAATTTTTTTATTTTAAAAATAATATATTTAAATTATTGGATTTTAAGTAGAAATAATTTAAAATATTATATTCTTTAATTTATATCATTAAATTGAAAATCAAACTATTGATATACGGAAGAGTAGGTCGTGGAGAAGGATGATTCACCTTGTTTAGGACAAAGCGGAGAGTCATCTAGCTGGGTGGCCAAAGTATGAGACATAAGCTTAGAGAGAGAGAGAAAGAGAGAGAGAGAGAGAGAAAGAGAAGGAGAGAGTATGGAATGATTGTCTCTAATTTCATGCCCCAAGCTTCATTCATATAAATATAAGTATAAATATATATATTTCTTGTCTCCTATCTTGAGGTGTCACATGTTAGGTTGCTATTGGTGGGTCAAGAATAAGTGGCCTTGTGGTTCAGTGCCATAGGCCTAGGTGGAGTGGCACATGATGTGTCACATGTTGCATCGGATAGGACATGGTTGTTGAAGTCTAGTGCGATAATTAATGAGTGAATCCAATTGTTAAGGCTGAGGGGTTTTTGTAAGGAGTTTGCACATAGGATTCTTACAGGGGTTTCTCGGAAGAGTTTACATGAAGAAATCGTGAAGTTGGCATCCTGGGTCATCCTAACAATGTGGAACACAAACATTTTTATAATCATTTTTCTAAAAAAAATCATTAAATGATTTTTAAAAAATAATAAAAGTTTAAACATTTTCTAATAAATAAAAAAATTATTGTTAAGTGATGAATAACTAATTAATTAAGATGTGTTTGAGCACCATAAAATCATAAAAAAAATAGTCATTACTATAAATAGCATTTCCATCAACCACATTTTAAATAATTACCTTCCCATAATTATATTGTCTTGTAATTATTAATAAATTCTAATTTCATTTTCTTAAAAGTTTTATTATTACAAATAAAATATAATTTTTTTAATTTTATAAATGTGTTTGTCTTGTAAGGATAATGTGAAATTACATTTTTATTCGAATAATTCTCCCAATTCTCATCTCGTAAAAGATTGGGTAATAACAATTCAATAAAATAATAGGATTAATTGAATAAGCAATTAAGCATCTCTCAAACTATATATATTTTAATTAGCTATGATCCAACCAGATATCTAAATTATAATTCCATAATTATTATGAGTTTCTATCCTTATATCCATCTGAAAAAACCCCTTAAACCAGATATAGCATTTTTTAATTATAATAAAATTTTAAACTTAATATTAAATAAAAATTAAATTAATATTTAGTATTTAGTATTTAATATTATAATTTTTCTCTCCCCCTCCCCCTCCCCCTTCATATTCTTCCTTTCATCTTCACCCCTCTCTCTAATGGAAATATTAAAAATCACCATTGAAATATAAAAAATCTATAGTATTAAACACCAGAGAATGTATTAGCAAAGCTAGTGATCACTTTCCCAAATAGCTAGATTGCAATGCATATGCAAAGTTTAAAACAAAATCAAGCAAAAATGATATGATTTTGTCAATCAAAATGTTATGAAACTAAAGAATAACTTGATTTTGTATTTGGGGGTTTAGGATTCAATGTAGGGTTTTCTGGTTTAAGCTCTTAATATGAGGGTTTAAGGTTTCAAATACCCAAATCGATTTGGGTTGCTTCCCCAGAAAGATTCAATAATAAAAGGATTTTCCCATACAAAGTTTTGATTCAAAGAAAGAAAATCAACCACCACCACTTCTACAAAGATTTTTGGTTCAAAATTTCGAATAAGAAAGGGTTTTTTTTTCATAGGAAGAGGGGAAGGGTCGACAATGGGTACAACTTTGAGAATGTAATTTTTTATTTTATTGTGTTGAATTTTAATTAAAATTACTTATTTTATTTTTAAAAATTTTCAAATTAAATTGAAGGAAAATATATATATTGCATATGTGTTGATTTTTTATTTACGCAGTTGAACTTAATGATTGTGAAAATATAGGCCAAAAAAGATTTTAGTACCTAACTCAAAAAAATAATATAATTTAAAGGTTGAACTAATTTGTGAAAGTGGCCGTTATTGATTCCCTCAAATAACAAAATCTTACATTCCAACCAAATAATCCAAATAAGGTAATGTAACATACCTGAGAATGTGCTAAGTAATATTACATTTCGATAATCCTATTATCAAAGGTAATCTTAACCAAACGTCCCTTTAAAATATATTTTTATTGATAAATTGTAGATATTATCTGAATTTTAAATTAATCTCTAAATTTTATAATGTTTTATTAAATTTTCAAAAAAATAAATATTATATTAATTATGCTTTTTTTGACAACTTCATTGTCAATTTAGACATTAAATATTAATATGAATTTGACATGCAATATATCTAAAATACATAAATAAAATTGTAAAGACGTGTATACTTATTACATACATAATTTAGATTTGACGTGTTAAATAAATATATAGTGTTAATAAAATTTAGGACAATTATTTATTTTTTAATTGTCACATCTAAGTTGTTTTCAATATACCACACCTCAAATTCTAGTTAGCATTCAAAAATTCATATCAATGAAACAACTTGATTGATATGAGATTGATATTTTGAGGACTCGTGTTTTGAAATTTAAAATATAAATTAAGATATCTACTTAACTAAAATTTTTCTTTATTAACGTGTCACATGAGAAAAAAATTATGTTACGTCATCAATAAAAAAAAAAAAGAAATATAATTGAAGAAGTTTATCAATTATCTTCAAAATCATCCTTATTTAAAATTTATATGATATAAATACAAAAGCATTAAACAAATGCATAATTTTATAAATTAAAAGCAAAAGGAGAAAACAACATAAATGAGATATAGCAGTGGACGTGTAATTAGACTTCGACCCCAAAAATATTAATTTAAATTTGTGAAAAGAAAAACAATGGGAAATACTTGCAGCGGCGCGTGGGTCCCATTCATGTGTCGTCTCCTTCCCGTCTGGATGGCCGTCTATTCTCCTTCTTTAGCCGTCACCGCCCTTTGCAGCGGCAAATTTGTTTTACATTAGCTCAGGTACAAAAGAGAGGTGCCCTGAAAATGAAAGCCTAACCAATTGCCTTGACGCCTTTCGCATGGTGCTCTGACTAAGCAAAATTAGGTCTTTTCTAAGGGATATTATTATTGGTTAACACATTTATCCACCTCCAAATGGCCAAACTAATATTTTTTTATTTTTAAATTTGAGATTTAATTTTAATTCTTTTATTTGTTTAATTTAATCATTACGTCGTTGGTTGTTTCTATTGGAAAATAACGTAACATATTTACTTTTTGTGAATCATATGACACGTTATATAAGGATATATAGTTTAATCAACATGTTAAATTTTGACAAAAATATTTATGATTTAATGATCGGATGAAGATTTTTAAATATAAAAAAAAAATTGAAAGGCTTAATTTCTAAATTTTGTCAAAGTAAAACAACATATTTTAACATTGTCTTCTTTATTACTTTCTTAATTCATAATTACTACTTATCAAGACTTAAGTCATGATTCAACCCCTGAATTATACTCATTTTTCACTTTGATACATAAACATAGTTTACCAAAAATTTAAAAAAAGTTTCTAATAAAAAAGTGACACATGAACACTTAAAATTTATGGGATAAAAAAAAAAAAAAAAAACAGGAGTCCATTACACCTTGAAAGACTCAATCGTGAGTAGCAAAGCAAATTCTAACTTAATGATCATAACTTTTGTAAATAATTAAAATATATGGGAGAGAATCTCCCTCTTCTCTTGATTTTGTTATTTGAAATTATAAAACACAAAGTTTATATGGAAATCTGAGGTGTACACAGTGATCATGTGTTGAATGATGCAAATACAATATAATTAAATAAATTTGTGGATTGACAATTGTAATATAAACACAGTTAAATTTGGTGTATCTTTTTCCTTTGCTTTTCTCTCTATATTTTATGCTTTAACAAAGTTATAGTAGCACAAATTTATTAATTGTAGGATTTGGTTTTCCACACAACACAAACAAAAAAACCTTTATCAATTATTAGGAAAAATATATAAGTCAATGAACATTATTTTATACGCTTACATTCTATTATATTCTACATTCGCATTGGAATTGCTTACCAACGAAACTGTTTCTTTTCTTTTTTTTAATAAAACAATACAATAAAGGAGAGAGATAAGACAGAGCAAGGAGATTAAGGTGATGTAATGGAGGCCGGTTCACCTGAAAAGATTGAGAGTCGGAATAAGGACAGACTGATCAAAAGCTAAGTGTTCAAAATAACTCTAGGGTGCTAAAAGGTCCCCTTGTCCGCGGGTATGACGTATCAGTATATTCATTCAGCCCCATTAAATACGTAATGGATAATCATAAGCATATATCATGGGATTCTACTAATACGAGGTAATTTTGCCTAAATAGGCTCCTTATCATCTTGGAAGTGTGATCACATTAAGATAGTATTCACAGTTAAGCCTAGGTGGATGACTCCTTTAAGGTAAAGTGGGTGGTCACATTCAGGGATATTAGGAATGAGAGGCCTATCAGGATGCTATTTAAGAGGAAGTCAACATGGGGTCAACGATACCTTTGGTGCTGACACGTGTACACTTGGTGGAGGGATATAATAATAGCACCCTTCAGTCAAGCACTGGGGGGATTACAAAATGGCTTTCCGTGAAACATGCTCTAAAGTTTGCTCAAAGGTGCATCCTAAAAAGGAAGGTGAAGCAGCATCAGATTTTAAGAACAGTTGTCTTAAATGAGCATCTTGTTTAATTTTTCTGTTTCAAAATTATCTTTTGTTCGTTGTTTTCACAATCTTAATTGGAAAATGGTCACACTTGGGAGGAGAGGAGAAAAAACTAGTAGACCTTCATTGCAAAAATGTGGAGGTAGGTCTTTTGACGTCAATAATAGAGCGGTAGCAATGTCTAATAAGCTGACCATAGTTGATCCCAAGAGACCTCCGATAATTGAGAACAAAAAGGGGGAAAATCCTTGAGCATTTGAGGGATTATGATGAGCTAGTGGCGATCGGTGAATGTAAGTGCACGACAATGAAATAGGAAATGCGAAGGGTGCTAAGATGCAAGGTCTCCTCACAAAACATCGTAAGTATGAGTTCATTAATGTTCCTATGGGGAGGCACAACTTAAGTTTCATGGTTAAACATCCTAAATATGTAAATATTAGTTAATAAGATGTTGGATCAATAATTTTGAGATTGTAGGTTTCGGGTCTTACTCCATGTAAATCATATGTGGTTTTTAATTCAGATTTATTCTGATATATGTCTAAATGTATTTTAGGCTCCGTTTGTTTCACTGAAAATGACTTTTGGAAAATGATTTCTGGAAAATGATTTACTTTTCTGGAAAAGTTTTCTGGAAAAGCTAATATTTTCTGGTGTTTGGATGAATCTGTGTAAAATATTTTCTATTGTTTGGTAGATTTCTTAAAAATATTTCATAAAAGTTGTTTTCAATTAAACAAACATACATTTGAGATTTTCTTATTTTTTCATTGTTTAATTGAGTTTATTTTTATCTATAATTTTATATTTTACATTGTTTTTGCATAAATAAAAAATATCATGTTAAATTCAGATTCATTACAATGTCATTTTTTAATTACATGACTACTAAGCGAGTATTTTTTATTTAAAAATGTGACATCAACAAAATTGACAAAAAAAAAAATTTAACGATGTCAACAATTGGACTTGATTTTCAAATTTGAAAAGTAAAGGGACTAAATTCTTGAAAATAAAAGTATAAAGACTAAATTACAAATCAGTGAAGTGTACATAGACTTATGACATATTTTAACCTTTATACTACAAAACATTTATTATTAATATATTTATAATTGTAATAAATATTTATTATTAAAATATTAATATTGAATATTTTCAATAATATGTGAATAACATTATTTAAAATTATTATTTTTAAAATTTATTATTAAAATAAAATTGAAATATTAAATAATTTATTAAAATAATAAATTATATTTATTATATTAATAATTTATTATTTGACTAAATATAAATAATTAATTATGTATATTTAATAATACTGAAAAATATAATATTTTAAATATTTTTAAAAATAAAAATAAAATTTATTATCAATATAATAATATTAAGCTTGATTTAAGTTAATTTTTTATAAAAAATAAAATTATTTATAGATGAGCTTTTTTTCGAAAAATGACTTACGCTTTTCAAAAGGGTAAGTCATTTTCAGGAAAAAAAGGCTTATTTTACATTGACTTGTAAGTCATTTTCTGTTGACCAAACTATTTTCTGTGAAACAAACACAGGAAAATGCAGAAAACATTTTCCTTAAAACCTTTTACATGTAAACAAACGGACCCTTAGTTATTCAAATGTGTATTCTTTGTATTGTAATTATAATTGCACTTGCAACTTTTTAATATATATAATATATAAAGTTATGGTAAAAGTACCATAGAGGTCCTTGTACTAGGAGCCGAATCGAATTTTGCCCCCTCTACTAAAAAAATGGGCAAATTAGTCTCTGTACGTTAGATCAAAGAGCAAATTGGTCATTTTGTTAAAAAAATCATCTATTTTCTAATGTTAAAAACCGGTCCATGTATGCTAGCAAAAGGTGAAAGTGGCACGTCATGTGTTACTATCTAGTTATTCCGTCAACCACACTAGTTTTTAATAGTACAAATGGATAAATTATTTTAGAAAAATTATAAATTTGTTCTTTGATCTAATGTACAAAGAATAATTTACCTATTTTTTTTAAGTAGAGACGATAAAATGCAATCTAACTTTTAGTACAAGAGACTGTATAGTACTTACAAATGTTGCTACTAAAATTTTTAAAATATAAAACTCAAGAAGTTATTATTATACAAGTAAGCAAAGCAAAGACAATGGTGGAAGGAATTTTTAAACACTGAGATGAAATTCTAAATCTCATATCACTTAGGGTCTGTTTGTTTGGCAGTAAAATATTTTCCGGAAAATGATTTCTGGAAAATGATTTACTTTTCTGGAAAATGATTTACCAGAAAATATTTTCTGGTGTTTGGATGAATCTGTGTAAAATATTTTTCGTTGTTTGGTGATTTCTTGAAAATGTTTTCTGGAAAAGTTGATTTTACATATATATTAATAAATTTATTTACATATTAATAATTTTTTATATTTTAAATTGTTTTTACATATATTGCAATGATTTATTATTATATTGAAAACAACCAAAGTCAAATAAATTATTTGTAATTGTGTTAAAAAAAAAAAAAAAAAAGGATTGAATAATTATAAATTAGTTTCCAAATCACAATTAATACTAGAAATATTATCCAAATGCATAATTAGTAGTACACCACATAATAACAATATTGTCACATTGTCCAAGTGCATAATTATATATTACACTACATAAAAGTATCAACATCTTCAACCTTCAAGCAAATTTTTGAAGCCAAATTTTTTATGCTTCTTACTTTTAACTAGAAAAGCTTTGCTTCGGATTCATGACTCACTAAATAATCAAACACGAACACAGGAAGTCATCATCAAATCCTTCGTCCTCCATCGACATCACACTGTTCAGTAAAAGTTTGTGGTGTCTTATCCATGATAAATTGCTCCAAAGCATTAGCAATTTTGCCAAGTTGTTCACCCACAAATTTAATTTGTTCATCGACGACACTTTCTTGAACATTTTTTCTTTTACGTTTGGATGTGCCAGATGAAGATACATTTGTTCTTACCTCTTGACCTCTTCATTGTCGTAGTCTCTGAGTGCTGAATCTTGATTACCATCATCCAAATCTATGTCAAACCAAATGTTCTGGCAAAACTCCCTGTTGCCATATCTTTGCCAACAACCAAAGCCATTTCATCATAATGATCAATGCTTTTATTCAAAAATGGTTCATACTTCTTGTGTGCCTGTTGGATATTATACACAATTAGAATAACAAGTAAAAAACATTTGAAATAAACTTAACATATATATACATATATTACCATCACTGCTGCATCATATGTTGCTCTATCACATGTGATCATTTTCATGTTATCATCCCATCCGAAACCACTTTCACCTCGAATTTTGCATATAATCGCCAATGATTTTTTACAGGCCTTAAAATAATTTTCCACATGTTTCGCATCGCATTGGACTTGAAATCTTTCAGAAATAGCTTCGACAACTCGATTAATAGAAACTGCTTTGAAAGCATTAGAAGGCTTATTTCCTTTCGGGCCTCCTCTGCTAGAATTTTCAGAAAAACATGTTCCATCGGTTTTGTCCACTGAATTGCTTGGAGGTCCCTTCTTTGTTGCCCTTGCCCATTCTACATTAATAATTGTCATTGTCAATCATTTCAATATCCAACAACCTCAAAACATAATAAATTCAATATCTAACAAGCTTAAAACATAATAAATCCAATATCTAATAAGCTTAAAACATAATCAATATCTAACAAATTCAAGACATAATAATTTCAAAATCCAACAAACTAAAATTTCAATATCATTATCCAACCAACATTAACAAAAAAACAATTTACTAAAACATACATAACATAGAAACAATAACCTTAAGCCCTAAACCTACCTAATATTTCTAGCCATATAATCAGTCCACATAGTTTGTGCAATTTCGTCTCTCTTAGCAAACCATTCTCTTGCTTCTTCTCTTTCTTCTCGCTCCGTAAGAGTTGGTATTATCAAATCAGACTCGGACTCCTCGTATGATCCTTGATTAAGTAAATCACTAGGATCAACTCCCATTATATGATTATGAATGATACAACAAGCCAAAACTATATCTACTTGAGTTTGAAAATTCCAAAATGGCGGAGTTATTTAGATATTTTTCGCTAATGTAAATTACAAAAATATTAGGTAGATATTTTCTTGAGTCTTGGAGCAATGGAACTAGTGTCATGTTATTTAGAAAAGGAATTATAATGAAAAAAATATATAAAGCGGTGAATGGGAGCACAACTTGAGAAAAAAATTGTCCTTCAAAATGAGCACCTATGTAGTAGCATAATTCAGAAACTCTACTTACAGTGAATTACGGATTAGACTACGAAGATATACATATGAAAATGGAACAATTGCTGTGAATTCGATTCTCATGATGACCATTCTTGCAACCCAAAAAAAAACAATATATCCTGACTGTCCAAAGAGAAAAAGCAACATACCAAATCTAGAAGGCCATGAAACCTACACACGTTCATTATGGTTTCAAGAGAGAAATCGAATTTCCTTACTATTTCAGAGGTTAATTATGGTTTCAAGGTTTTTATTGTTGTAATTTTTAATATTAAAATAGTTAATATATTTTAATTTATATTAAATTTTTTGAATAATATTACTTTATATTAATCACATTAAATACAAATACATTAATTAATGAATTAAGAAAATAAACACATAACCGAATGTGATATTAGGAACTAGTAATCATAAAAGACCAAATTCAGCTAGGTATGTTCCTCTTTTGGGCACGCTAACATCTAGCAAAACTTCTCTTTAACTCTTATTTGAATTAAAGGCCAAATTCTTTCAAGCAGAGGCTAAATCCATCGACGATTGCAAAAATCTACTTATTGTCATTTTTCAAATGCAAAAACATGACCAAATTACCTTCAATGTATTTTCCCGCCAACACAAACATATAACTACACATGCACTCCCTAGTATTATCTACATATTATATTTGATGCTTTTCAAGCACTGCGATGCTTTTCAAGTGATTCGAGTGTAGTTGTAATGCAATGAGCAAGCAAAAAATTGGAGTGAAAAGGAAAAACATATATTAACCAACTCAAATTGCAACTTCATTCAAAGCTGGTGACCAAGGAAAAACATATATTAACCACTTTACGTTTCTTTGCTTGAGATATGAATCTAGATACGTGATTTAGTTTAAGATGTTTCTCCTCTTTCCCACGATAACCATATTAAAAGCAGACTCATCACGAAAAATTAACAATCAACAATTTAGGCATTTATAAGGAAAAGATAACTCATATTTAGCAAAGACAATGACAAGTACATGATCAACGATGCATATATCTGAGGCAAGTGACGGCATCCCTAGCTTCACTTTTTATCTTACACAACTCTAATACATAACAAGTCAATAAGAAGTGAAAATGAGTTGTGATGGCAAGTGGAGTGTGCTCTCACCATTTGAGCGAGAGTGAGGAAGGCCAGGAACGATAGAACAAAGTTATAGGAAAGTATAATGTGTTATCATGCAGAATAGTTTGAAGTTCATTCGAGTATAATTAGTTTGTGTTTCCTAAGTTGGCAATAAGAAATACAAATAGCCTTCTTATCGGCAGTTTTGAACCTGATTTCTCTCTATCTAATACAAATATCTCGATCAGTTTCAACAACAAAGGAATAGCACCTAAGTTGGCAAAAAGAGTTCTATTTTTGTGACCGTAGCGGCTTACATTTATTCTCTTGTCTTATGCGTGTATTTTTCAACTGATTGGGTTCTACCAACTTGGAAAATCTCATTGTTTCAACTTGTAGCAAATTGGAAGAAATAATAGCAGAACCCCAAAAAGAAGGCAGTGCCTTCAAAATTTCTCTTCCCAATGACCCATTTAGCATCGATTATGGTATAGAACATGGAGAAGATGGAGGAAGAAGATAACAGATCGGTTTTAGAAGAAGCAGGGAGCGTTTTCACTTTGGTTTCAAAGAAGGGGCGAGTTTGGTATCGTTGATAGCCATAGGTCTAACGAAGAAGATTAGGACGAAGGAGAGGAATAGAAAGCCCAGAGAGTGGTGGAAAAAATAATTTTGTAAAGAACTAACTAGAAGAAGAAGACAAAGAAGAAAAGGGGTCTTAGTTCGAGTACAAATTAAGAGAATAAACAGGAAATATGCCATACGGAGGGGATCGGAGATGAAATTTTCCAAGAGAGATTCCAAGATCCAAATCTGAGAAAGAGAGAAAGAGATTGGCTGAGAAAGAAAGAAAGAATGAGAAGGAATGAAGAAGGGAAGGAGAAGGAATGAAGAAGGGAAGGAGAACGTACCTGGATGGATAATGAAGGGGAAAGCTTTGGAAAATGTCTTACCGAAAAAAACTTGGTAAGACATTTTACAGGAATTAGGAAGACATTTTACCCGTGTTTGTAAAATGTTTTCCTTGGGAAAAACATTTTCCTTCAACCAAACACCGGAAAATCCTGAAAATATTTTCCGGAAAACAATTTCACCCAAACAAACAGACTAACTTAAACAAATGAGGCAATGAAGGGAAAGTAAAAAAAGAAAAGAAAAAGATTTGATATTCAAAGCACGAGGGTTATAGGCGTTGAAATTTAGCAATGTGGATATTTGACACAATAACCAGTGTTGGTGTGATTTGTTGATCATCAGAATTAGACTTCAGCAATATATAAAAATAGCCAATCATGATTCACAAAACAATCTAAAAAGGCATTTAAATCTTGCATAACATTGAATTTAATTGTTTGTTTTTGTTGATGTTCAATTTTTGTTTTTTTTCCCTTTTTTGGGTACAATTTTTGGTTTTATTTTTATCTAAAAATCGGAAAGAGTTGCGTGTGTTATAAACAAGTTGGGAGGACGAGTACTTTTATATATATATATATATCCGTACGTTATGCCCATCTCGTCATAAATAGAATTTTTAAAAATAATATGCATCCAGATTTATTTTAAAAGAATTTAAATTAAACAATTATTTTTTAAAATCCAAAAGATTAGAAGCTTTAAATCAAATTACTAATATTCAAAACACATTAAAATGGTTTTTTTTTATTTAATCAAGAGAATTAAAGCTTCTTTCATTCTACCACTTGACTTTGTCGTCATATATCGGTTTAATAAGAATTACATTTAATCTTTTTATGGGATAAATCTCAAAATTATAAATAAATTATAGTTTAATATATAATTATATACTGATTAAAATCAATTCTTGTAAATTCTTAACATAATTGTTGATATAATATTATTTTATGTTTATATATTACATGCATAAATAATTATATTTATCCGATATAAAAATAAATTTATATATTTATTTCTTTTAATATGTATGATTAAATCAAAATTAAAATTTTAAATATACATTTGAATCACAATTAAATTTTACATATATAATTATATATTAAATTAAAATTCATATATATAATTACATATTATAGGCAGTGATGACGAGAATGTAAGGACACCAATATTGACCATAAATCAATTCAAAAGGTTATTGAATTTGCGGAGGGGTTTTTCTTATTTCTTTTCCAGAAATATAAAATCTTTGTTTGACTTGAAACCAAGGCTAATGTAGCTTTCCTACAAGTCGTAAGATATGTGTGGTTAAGAAAGTCCAAGACTCATTGTACTTGATTTTCAAATGGAAAAAGTTTAATCATTCTGCATGACAGGAAAGCCACACAATTCCCTTCGGACAAGAAGAAGCTTCAATTATCATGTTACGAAATCTATGAGATGCTGTAATAGAAAACAGTGAGTGATCATACGAGGTTGTGAACTGGAGAAAAGAAAGCATATATACCCCTTCACTCTACTCAGTGAAGAAGAAAGAACATACGCATGCAATAGTTTGAAACTGTTTATTATTAATTTAAATGGCTGGGGTTTCAGGGTTGGATTAGGATTAAATGCTGAGGATGAGTGTAGTTGTTGAGGTTATTTCTATAACGATGACGTAGGATAGTAATAACATAAGGAGAGGGTACATGGAGTTGTTTAATAAATGATGCAACGATGGATGATGGATGAGAAGATTTGATGTGATTTGATGGAGGGAGTAAAGAGTGATTGAGGAATGAGTGAGAGAATAGAGAAGGGAGATGGCAGTGAAGATAGGTAAAATGGAGAGGGTAGCTGCTAGCTGGTTGCAGCAGGCAGCAGAAACTGGGAGTGAAAGAACTTGCAAAGTGTAAGACAAGGAAGGGATATCACGTGCGTCTCAAGTCAAAACGTAAGGGAAGGCCACCGTATAGCTGTCGGCCACGAGGCAACTGTCACTTTCATCGGGAATTGCTCTCTCTCTCTCTCTGTCTCTGCCAAAACAAAATTTCTTTCATTCACCCCCTTGGATTCCGGGGGTAAACCAAAGCTAACATCCACTGCAGCAATTTTACCTGTCCTCCACCCACCACCTTCACCCTTTCTACTACATATCTCTACCCCCTGTATATCCCTTTCACAAAATACTAAAACCCTAAGAGAGAGGTGATGGGGGCATAATGGAAAGCGGAGTTGGTGCATCTTTCTTTCAAGGACGGATCGGGTCAATCTCTTTTGGCTTTTCTCAAAAACAATGTGCCCAAAGTATTAGAAAAGAAAAAAACCGCCTTCTTCCCATTTTCACGGGCTGCCCGTGAAAGTTGGCGTCAGCTGCTTTTCCATTGTATTTATATAAAGGATCAATTCTACAAGCTCTTGTAGACATAATTTGGCATTCCATGCAACTTGGTTTGAATTCCAAGCTACCTCTCCAAACACATACACTTGTTTAACATTCAGTGCAATTAGGTCAATTGCTACATCCATCAAACCTCAAGCTCTCCCTTGTTGGTTAAATGAAGGCATCCAATCCAAATCAAGAAAAGAAAAAAAATTCTCATATGGCTTTGTATTAATAGGTCAAAGAACAGGAGTTGGATATTAATGGTAATTTAACAATCTTTGGTTCTTTCCAATTTAAACATTAACGTGAATATAAAGGTCAAGCATAAGCTATTTATGAATGTGCCAGATTGATCACCTCAAATAATTGAGATCAGTAGCAGGCCGTCTTCAAAGTGCTACCATGGAGTCTAATTTCATGTGCTAATTTGTCGTTTCTCTAAATTAACAATCCTTTTGATAATCTCAATGAAAACATCCACATCAACCCATTCAACCCCATCTTCGGATATGAACCAAGTAAATTAACTCCCCTAATCCCTGCTTAAATCCGTGGTCCCACTAGTTTTTTTTTTTTTTTTTTAAATCAACTTGATTAATTTAATAATCTAATGACCTACCAAAAATTTGCTTACTATTTCACATGGAAAACTTCGTGGTCCATCATCTTAATTATGATTAACAAATAACAATCCTTAACGGTCCTCAGGTTTTTCGGTCGTGGAGTTTCAAAGATTAATTTAAAGCTACTTTCTTTGATTTTTAATTTTTTTTTATCATAAAATATTGGGATTTATGGAAAAAACCATCCTGTCCAATCATCATAGGATAAGCAAATTGTTCCTTAAATTTTGTAAACAAAAAAAAGCAGAATAACAAAAAGAAAATGTGCAGAGCTATTGGAGCTTTTCTATCTACAAAGTAACATTCTTTTTCTTATTTTAAGTTAATCCAATGAATGCGTTAGTTTCATAATTCACCCAGAAATATTATGGCATACAAGGGAACAGCCTCATTTGATTTTATTAATTTTTGAAAAAAAGATTTTTAATTATTGGGTCAAATATTAAACTATATATATATATATATATGCCATGGGTTTCCAAAAAGGTGGTTTTATGAGACAGAAAATGAAGGATGTGATGCTTGTGATTATAATAAATGAGCAAATTGAGTTTTAATTTTGGATCTCAGTAAATCTTCACTGGATATTGTAAAATACTAAGTTGTTCATTATGAAATTTATTTTCATTCTGCGCCATTAAATATGCCACATGTTATTTTAAAAATTAGGAAAAGTGTCACAACAACAATATATAATTAAAATATTTGGCACAAATTTTACTCATTACTTCTGCTTCTGTGTGATATTATTATCTTTTTTTTCTCTCATGTTTCATATGCTTATTTGCATCTATTAGCTGATTTGGTTGATTCTGAATTACAGATATCCATGAATTGGGACGAGGTACGATTTTAAAAAGTTTTATGCTTAGCCTCATTTTCGGATTGGTTCAGCCTCTTCAAATAATTTATTTTACTATTTAAAAAATATTTTTTTAATTGATATTTTATAATTAAATTTAAATTTAAAAATATTTTTATTATTTAAATTGATTTCAGGTCAACCTAAGCTACAAAAATTCTTGTCTCAACCCGGTCCAAGTCGGGTCAAGTTTATCGGGTCGGGTGGATTACTTGGCCCTTAGACAAGTCTACTTCAAATGGAGTGGATTTTTTTCCAAACCAAATGGGTAGGTTTTTTTATTTTATTTTATTTTAACATTGGGTATGAAACGGTTACCGTAATTACTTGTTGCCCTGCCTCATTATATAACATTAACATTTTACCTTTGTATATATATAACTATTATCAGGGTAGATTTGTAATAATGTGTTATAGAAAAAATCTATATGTTTTTATGTTTAAATATTTTTTATAAAAAATTATGATTAAATATTTATTTACTTTTAAAAGGATTGAAAATATTAGAAATAACTAGTAAATTTTTAATTGACGTGGAACGGAGCAGAGTGGGGTAGATCCATCTAACATCTAGTGATGTGATAGTAATTTTTAAGATTATATATTTATAATGAAATAGAACGGAAGATGGAACAGAATGCACCGATTATGGAGCGATAGTGAATTTGACAATAATCACATCGTTTGCCCGCTTTATTGTCATCTCTGAGGGTTTTCATAATTTGCACCAAACTTGCTATTAAATAATATTGAAAAGTAATTGGCATTCTCTCATAGGAAGAGCCTTTGATACCAATTCGTGGGTTCCATTTGTTTATATTATAGATAGAGGGTGTTACAACTGACCACCAACACCACTATGTATTAAGGTTGCTTTGATATTTCATCAAACTACGATACTACCCTTTTTTATTTTTTTAAATGTTTATGTTTTAAATGCTTAACCAGCAAGCAATTGTGGAAGAGATTCAAGGAGGAAGTGAATACGTTGTTAACAACCATGACTATGAACTCTTACCATATCTGCTTTAATTTGCATGCACTTTATCAGGACCCAGAAGAAAAAAAGTAAGAAACTTTAATTAGTTAAAATCCTAAAGTTTTGATGGTTTTGATTGAACTTAAAGCACCTAAAAACCTTAACTCAAATCTCAGATATTCTCATTACTACTAGAATTTCATTTCCCAACTCAAATTTATTCTCAGACATCATATGACTCTCAAATAAACTCTTCCTCCAAGAATAGGTTACCATGCATGCATGATATGCTACTGTCTTTTTTATCATCATACAGTGAAATGGTCATATGATACCAAGACTGCAGGGCCAGCGAAGATCCATGTAAATTTTTTTTTTTAAAAAAAAGTAGTATTAATTAAAGCTTTTTTAATCTGTCTCAGCAAACAATTCCATAGTGAATCATATTAGCTGTGCAAATTGCTTTTGGAAGGCTTGAAAACTCATCACCATCATTTTGAAAAATGCTTCACTAAAGCCAACTTGTAAAACATCATATGTAGATGCATTATTCAATCAATGATTATATTTTTTGTTTTTAATATTCCTTTGTAGCTTTCAAAAAGACCCTACACTTAGAAAAAAGAAGATAAAAACCTAATTGCATAAACAAAACCCATTGACGCATACATAGATTCCATTGTGTTTACAACATTAATAATCATAAAGGAAAAGTTAAAAAAATATTAATAAATAAAAATATATCATGGGTACAACACCATGATCATGAGGGAACCACATGGATGATTAAGACCATTGGTTGTCGTTTTATTATCATTTTGATTGGACCGGTACTAGGAGGGAGGGCTCTCTCTATTTTCTCAGCTTTGCTTTACTATTAAAACATTGGTTACCTGTAGGTACAACTACAATGAAATTACACTGGTATGATTAAGGATTGTTTTTAAAAAATATGGTCAAGAAATCAAGGCAATTTTTTTATTATTTTATATTCTCCGGGATTGTTAAGTTAATAACTTATATTTATCAACCATTGTATATGCAGTAATCAAATATTGTCTCCTCATCCATTGCCACAGCTAAAGCACATTCTTCATGCTAAATAAAACATATAATTAGATAAGAATGATACACATAAGTTATTTAATAAAGGGAAAAGGAAAAACAGTTCAAGCAATATTATAATCTGGGAAAACCTAATACAATTTTAAGAAACCTTTTGCTTTGTATCGATAAACGTTCCTGTGATAAACATATAAACGGTCTGTCGGCTCATTATTTTTATTTAGGGTCCTAAGTATAAGAGACACGACACAAATGATGCTGCAGTTAAGGGGTTTAGAATAGAGAAATGAGTGCATGGCATGAACCAGTTGCATTTGGCCTTCACATGATGTTCATATTGTTTTATATCTTCATAAATAGATGCTGCAGCTTTTTATGTCAAAGCAAGGTTTTTTGCTTTCAATGAGTGTTTTCCCTAGAATGCAGGATATGTTCATGTACTTGTTTAAACTATATTTCCCTTACTTTTAGGTCAGCTTTGCACAATGATCATGACATATAGCTTAAGTTTGTGTTTATCCAAAAATGAACATAGAAATTTATTAAATTCAGTTCACGTTTAAGGTAAGCTGTGTTTTCTTCAAAAAAAAAAAAGAGAAAATCAGTGAGATCACATAGAGCAAGTTCAGTTCAGATCAGCCATTGGCATTGCCATGGATGGACCACGGAGTAGGCAGCTAGGCCTAGTATTGTAGTTTGTGAGACTCATGAGCACGTGTTATAGAGGAGGCTCAAAGTTCAATGCGTTCCCATGTGGAGTTTTGGGGTTTCGGGGCTTATTCTATCCATGCTCCCACGTGACACCAGTTTTGCATCTCCACATTTCAGATCTGGTGCCCCCACAATGGGCATAGTGCAAAATTTTGTACTTTCTCTTCTGATACTTAACCCTAATTTACCAACTTATAATCCCAACTTGCAATATATTTAACCCAAATTTCATGACCCAATTACCATGTTGTTTAAGTCTATAAGCAGGATTTTGTTTCTCATGTTTATCTGTACTTTTACATGTGAACCCCTTGAAAGCTTTATTAGATTGAGTTTTTTTTTTTTTTTCTTCCAAGAAGACTTTAATGAATGGAACAGGAATCGTTTCCCAATATTCTAATTGAACAAAGGACAACTAAAAGTCAAAACAAGAAAAGATTATAATAGGACTAATTAAGCGAATATAATAATGTGTAAATGGGGATAAAAGCAAAAGAAAGCTTAGCTAATGGAGCCAAAAGAGGCCAAAGAAGAGGGTCTCCTTTTGAGGAGGAGCGGAAAGCATATGCAAATGCAAATGCAAGCTGGGGTAGATGGTAGATAGTGCCAAGAGTGGGTAGATAGTGCCGTGAGAAACGCTCTTTAATTTGTTGTTTGCAGCGTTGGGTGGGTGGCTTGTTTGTGCCGACAGCCCAACACCCTCGCAACTTATAATGGACTCCAACCCTAAACACAACGGCTAAGGCTTCATATATTGGATTGTCAAGTCCCCAAGGTCAACCTACCTGGGCAGCTGCTTTGCTTGCAATTTGTGTGTACCAACATTTACGGGGAAGAAAGACATGAGGTCTGTCTGTCACTAAGAATGGTTGGCTTGCTTAGGTTAACAAGCTGAGGATGCTGCTGCCTTCATGGAGATCAATAATAATACTGAATTTGGGCCCGTGCAGTTAAGTTGCTTCAAGGAGATAGCTTGAGCCATGATGAGTAGTTAATGAACATAAATTACTAAGGAATAATGAATTAAATGCACGACAGTCTCACCTACGATCGTGACACAATTATCTGCCGTTAATTCATAATCATAATATATTTTTCTTGACATTTTTTTAATAAAACAATCTTGATCATGAGAGAAAACAACACACATCTGGTTTAGCATTGCAGTGCAGTTAGGTTTTTGCATGGTTTGTTCGATTCTCTAAAAAAAAAAAAAAAAGCTTAAGGGTAGGTGTGGTTATGGATTTGGTCGAAAAAGGGACGATTTATATCCTCAAAAAAGTCCAAAAACACAACAAATATACCGGTTCGCTCAAGCCCTCCATGGCTGCAGTTATCATTAGGCTCAATTATATACCATTTCAAAGCCATCAATATTAGCGCAATGATAATGCATTTAGGGGTGCGTTCAACATACAGAATCATGACTTGGATAGTATGAAATTAGATTAAATAATGTCATTTTATCTCATATGTTTGGTGAGTGAGTGAAAGGATTAAGAGTAGGATTAAATTTTACCAATTGATTAATTTTTAAAAAAAATCTTATTGCTATTATCATCTGATTCACTGATAGTATATATAAATGTACACTATGCGAGCATCAAATACAAACGCATGCATAAATATCCAGTATGCACCAAACATAGGATAAATGGCATCCTACATAGGTATCAATCATCCTATGCATCAAACATTCTATTAGCTGACTACGTCTTTCATCCGCTTCCAATAACTACTACAAAGTTATTGAGGATCTTTAAAGTTTTAAAGCTCCAGAGAGAAAACACTGACAAAAAGTTGCATTTAAGCCCCACAAAACAAGAAACAATGAAGGTGCAGTGACCTTTAGAGCTCTATATTGAACTCAAAACGAAACATGCCTACAAAATAACACATCCATTATATATATCACTTGTTTATATGCTCTTATATTTGTTTATACTGCAATAAACAAAGCATAACTGTGTGCAATTAGAAGATAATCACTCTTAAATGAGTAATTTGGACATTGAGGCAGAAAAAAAAGACCAAAAATAAACGAGTTATCTGTTATAAAGAAGAAATTAAACTGGATTAGGGAACTGTAGATTTCAACTGTATCTCCATGCTGAAAGAAGCATATGACATGGAAACAAAGGTCCATCTCTCCACATAAGCCGAGACTCAGAGCTAATGAGGGGATTGTACATAAATCTAATCAGCATTAAGGGGTTTGATGCTGCAATTAACTTAAATGATCCTAGAAGTTTCCGTTATCCACCATTTCATCCGCTTGACTGATGTTAGAGGTTACAGTGAATTATAACATGAGTGTCCACTACTGCTAATTTGTAATCACACAAGGCAGTTGACCCTGGAACATCCAACCTCACCATACGGCAACGAAAGAATAGGATTTGCTTTCTTGGACAGTTTGGTAGCATAAATGAACATGATACTACGAATTGGATATTATGCTTCAGAATCATGTACATAAGAAACTAACTGCTCAAAGAAAGTTCACATCCATGAAGGTTAGTTACTCCTAGTAGATAAGAGGAGCTTATGCCCCCCACATTTAACTTAATTCAGACATTACAAAATCCTGATCCACCCGTGGATTGTGATCCTACATTCTCATTCATAAGAGCATACGAATCCTTGAAAAGCAAGCTTCGTTGAAACTTTCAAATGAGAGTAAAGAAAAACAAAACTCTTCAGCCATCTCCTGTAATCAATCCCATACGCTCACAAGGAATCTAAACTCATCCGCTTCAATGCCTTTCCATTGCTTAACTCTAAAATATCTGACCTCAAATCTAGAAGTTGGTTTATCCATCATTATAAAGGTAGAAATCTAGCAATCCAAATCTTCAACATGCTTCAACTCCAAAATCCTCTTCTCTAGATGTCATCATGTAAAGACTACCTCTCTCTTCTATTGAATACCGCCATACATTCTTTGATAAAAAATATCAAATAGAAAAGAGCATCATCTTCCTTAATTCCAAGTTAATGGACATTATCATCCAAAAAAATTAATGTCCCAATAGGACAAAAATGAATTCAACCTTCAAAACCACAAATGCTATTTGAACTCCATAACACACGGACCGGACAAAATTTTCTGTAATTTCTGAAACATACTTATTGAGAATACATGCTTAGAGATATTGACAATCAAAGCACAATGGGTTGATACTGAGTTTAGCTCTTCATAATACCATCTACTGACCTCCTTCAAACCTTTTCCACTACAGAATTCATACACCCTAAACCATGAACAACCAACACCAGTAAGTCATTGGTAAATGGTAAGAAGTACACTTAACAAGCTAAAATGCAAGCCCAATCCCCCAATCCGTTGAAGGCTTGAAACTATTGATGCCTCCTAGCAGTCATTCATGTATTTTCCATGATCTCAGAAAGCACACAAACATAACAAAGATGCACTTGCACAATGTTCAATAGGAATGGATTATGATAAATGAACACATTCCTCGGGGCACAACTTCAAACTTCCAAAACATAGCCTTTCTTCTTTCTCATCTATAAAGTGCTCCAAATGATTGAATAACTACCAGAAAAAAGTTTAGACAGACTTCTAATTCCAACAAAAATTGATTAAAACATTTATGTTGGATCAAACATATGTTATACATCAACACTTCCCATATCTCAATAGAAAATTGGCCAACAAATTTACTAAAAGAGAGTGCATTGGTACCTAAACCTCAATTAAGATCTCCATTTTGCAATGAACAGGTGTTGGATGTCGAAACTCAAATTAGATTTAGAAATGGATGGAAACCGTTTTAAGTGGGGAATTCAAAACAAAAGCACAAGTCCTTCATTTCCAATACCCCTCTATAGTTAGATTCCGGAACACACCTAATCGTTTAGGACTTCATTTCTTATAATCATCTGTAATTAAACAAAATTCCATGTATATGGCCAAACAACTAAAAACATAAAAAGGTATGTCCAGATAAAATGAGCTGTGAGAGGAGTACCAAAACAATGATTGATGTTGCCATTTGTATAGAAAAGCACATATGAATGTATACATTTCAATATCCCCTCTCATGCCACTCAAGGTTACCTTATTTTCGTCATGATAGTGGACAAAACGACATAAGTACACTGAAATAAACAAGCATAGGACAAGCTTGATGCAAGCCATGGTAATTGTCAGTGAATAACAGCTTCTCAGTTTCTGACTATTACTAATAAATATAATTGACATGATTTCAATATACACATGTGAAACAAGGAAACAAATCACAAATCACACCCCAAACTGTTCAAGGCAACTGCCATGGGGAATTTCTCCGAATGAAATAGCAAATAAACAAAGGCATCTTTCTAAATTTGCAGGAGAACCCATCAATAACAAACAAATGCTAAAATAGAAACCATGAACATAATATTTTCAAAGAAATCATTTCCTCTAACCAATAAAACAGGGTCTAAGAGGGAAAATAAAGGGGGAAGAAAGTGAATGATGGAAGCACAAGCACTGACCTTTTAATGCATTATGGGGATGTTTGATTGCATAGACAAGAGAGACATCAGGCAGCTGTATGAGTAAGAAACAATAAGAGACAAACAAAGGGTGGATCAGTTTTGTTGGTGTCTGATGGAGGCCAAGAGATCTCATCAGAGGTTCAGCTTTTTTTTTTTTTTTTTTTTTTTACTTAAAAAGGTTCCGTTGGGCAACTGCAGACTGAACAGGGGGAAAATACTTTTTCGGGTACTTCCACAATTCACGGTACATAATCCACACAAGGACTCATTCCTACTTGAATTATATTTTGTGGGTCTCCAATCTCCTTATCCTCCTTTTCCTTTTCATCTCTTTATTGTTTCTAATGCTTTTTTCAGAACAAAATCCGGGAAAGGAGCAGCGAAACTGAATTGAAGCTAGGCTTTAAAATTTCTCAAAAAAATTTGTAGAAAATGGGTTTGAAAGCTAGAACTGCTTGAATGTAAAATCAGAACTAAAGTGGGATATCAGTACTTAACCCTAAAATGGATTTCATTGTCACCAATTTCAGCAGTAAACTGTTGAACTTATCATTTTTCCGTAACCAAAAACCTGAACCCTTTTATCGAAGTGTTGGCTGATCTGTAATATCGTGCAATTGTTTTAACATTGCAGTAAATGAGAAATAGCTGTAGCTGTAGGTCATGCAATGGAAGTCGACAGTGGGGCAATGGGCCTCATTCGTATACATAGGCATCAGGTATATATTGGGCCTGTATTATTATGTTTTAAGACCAATGTTTTTATACTTACCAGCTACCACTTGGAAACACTGAAAACCGAAAAGAAATAGGTAGGAGATGAAACGCATGTGGGGTGAATTCCAATCTTATACCTTTTAAGATGAGATTACGATAATTGACTTATTTTACATTTCTCAAATCTTACATCTCATCATCTCCTTATAATCTGCTTATTTAAGATTTCGGGTGGAATCTCAAATTTTAGATGAAAATATCATTTGTTGCATTGATTGTTAAAAGTTTTGGGTCAATGATTTTTTTAATAAATTTTGAATTTTGGATGTTGGACTAAACCATGCACTTGAATTTATTTTATTAATTTTTATGAAATTATTTGAGTAACCTTATTTACTAGTTTGTGGTTTTACTTTTTGGATTCTTTTTTTTATCTTTACATTACTATACAAAATTCAAATTGCCACAAACATTAACAAATTTGAAGTTCTTAAATTTGTTGGGAACCTCAAACTGTATTAAATAAAAGTTGATATTAAGACTTTTAATGTGTTAGGTGTAGTAAAAATAAATTCCATAATTTTCATAACTTATAAAAACAAAACATCTATAATTTAATAATCTTACATTCTAGTCAAATAAACCAAACAAAATAATCTTATTACAAAACTTAATCTAAAATTCGACAAACCAAACACACCTTTAAATTCGAGTTTTGTAACTTAATTTAAATTTTTGATATGATTAGGTTCTAACTTTAATTAAAATTTAATGTGTTTACCTAACATCAAAATTCGGTAAAAGTAACACAAAGGCTCTTGTACTAGGAGTTAGATTGTATATTGCCATCTCTACTTAATAAATGGGTAAATTAATTCATGCACATTAGATCAAAAAGCAAATTGACCCTCTTATTAAAAATTTCATTTATTTATATTGTTAAAAACTAGTTTCTAATTTTTAGATATAAATTTTTAATAAAAAGAATAATTTTATCTTTAAATTTAATATAGACTTTTAATAAAAAAATATATAATTTATTCTTAACATAAATCTTTACCTCGAAATTCACACTAATAGAAAAATAAATAAAACATGGTTGAGAAAGAAGTGAAATGCGTCAGTGGGGATGTTGACCCTTCATTTCCATTTTTCTTGTTACTGGAGAACAGAAAAGATGAGTTACCCCCGAAACCAACATGGCTTTATTCAAATTTATTTTTATAATGATTAATTATATTATTTATAGGATTATTATCCAATTCATATGCGGTGGAATTTGATTAATAGATCTCATTCATATATATATTTTTTTTATTTTGAATATACCTCATAAAATTTCATTAACTACCATTAATAATTTTGTATATAACCATGAATACATTTGGGATAATCCTTACTTACATTCCAAGTTATAAATATTAGAGTTGGTTGAGTTGGTGTCACTCATGCCTCAATTTAATTAAGAATTTACTAAAAATCTATTTATTTTAGCATTTATGTCTTCTTTTATTTTGATAAACTTAGAAAAATACATACATATAATAAAAATCGTGAATTTTGTATTTACATATCTAAACTTTTAACATTTTAACTAAAACCAACTTTAAATTTCTTTATAAATCTATTCTATAAATGTTTTTATGCAAAAAAAAAAAAATCTATTTATAATTAAAACTCTAATACTTTATCATTCTACATATTTTTAGGCAGAGGCAAATTTAAGGGATGGGTACGTAGGGCTCAATTAAATTATATTTGGTTTTCTCTTCATTGAATTTGTGTCATAAATTAATTAAATATTAATTTTGTTTCAACAATAATTAAAATCTATTTATTTATAAAATAACAAATATTATATGAGTTTTTTTTTTTTTTTGAACTTTCAGCCGTTTCAATCAAAATTTATTTAATTTTTATATATGATTTTTTTCACTTGTGAAGTCTAGGTTTTCTTTATTTCATTTTTTTATATTTATTTAATTTGATAACATTTGTAATTCAAAAATCACTAATTTTATTAGCTCTGCATATTAATTATCTTTTTCAATCAATTAAATGTTTATCTAGGGGCAGAGTCAGAAAATTTTTTGAGGGGGAGCCGAAATAAAGTTATATATTTTTATGATAGAAAAAGTAAAATTTCACGATTTTGATAGTCTATATGATTATAATTTTTAAAGGATTAAATCAATTTTTTCTCATTCTTGGAGGGCCAAAATGTAATTTTCTCATATACGAATTTAAATTTTTAAAAATTATAAAAGAACTAAATATAAAAATTTCCATTGTAAGGAAGGGTGGGGCCCCTGCCAGCCCTCCTTGGCTCCGCCCTTGTGTTTACGATATTAATATTTTAACACTCAAATGGTTTATCATCAAATTAAGACCTTTTAAATTTTCTTAATATTAATAAATTTATTTTTATAGTTTTAAATATATTTTGTAATTAAACTAAATTAGAATATATTTTACAAATCATTTATAATAATTCTATTTTTATTTCAAATCTCTATGCATATACTATTCTTTTAACCCATTAATAATACTTCTAGCTTCACTAATACTAAAAGAATATATGTGATTGTCTTAACTCGTATAGTGCGATGATTAAAGGTTTTATTAAATATTTATTTAACACAAGTTCAAATTGTGTTACCTGTTAAAACTATAACGTCGGTAATAACAATATATCGCAAAGAAAAGAGAAATAAAAATTAAAGAACACACAGATTTTACGTGGAAACCTTTTCAAGAAAAAAACCACCGGCAGAGGAAAAGAAAATTCACTATGTCGAATTCAAATAATTATAAGAGGAATAGACTATGTCTATTTATAGGCTTGTAAAACCATATTCTAATAGGAGTGTAGTAAGATTGAAACACCTTATTCTAATCAATATCAAATAGATGGAGTTTAATAAGGTTTAAAAAACCTTATTTAAAATAAAATAAAAGAAGTGTAGTTCTATAGGGATTCTTATTTTATTTTATTTTACTATTGTATTTTATTTAAATAAGGATTCGGGTCACTTAATTCTAACAATCTCCACCTTGACACGAATTCTCAATGAACAAGTTCTTCATCGCGAACTCTCCACGAACAAGTTCCCCACCTTTTCCATAAAACCCCTTAAGGGTTTAACTTCAACAATGAACACCAACCAAGTCTAAGCAATGCTCAAACTTGGTTATAGGAAGTGACTTAGTCATCATATCTGCAGGATTTTTATGAGTACTAATTTTGCTCACAACAATATCACCACGAGCAATAATATCACGAACAAAATGATACCAAACATCAATGCATTTTGTTCTCTCATTAAATATTTGATCTTTTGTAAGGAAGATGGCACTCTGACTGTCACAAAATACTGTGCTGATTTGAAAGTCTTCATTGAGCTCACTAAAGAGTCCCTTCAACCAAATAGCTTCTTTACAAGCCTCGATAATCGCCATGTACTCGTTTTTGATGGTAGACAAAGCGATGTAGTTTGCAAAGTAGCTTTCCAACCGATTGCACAACCTCCGATTGTAAAGACATAACCAAAGTGAGAGATCTTCTTCTATCAAGGTCTCTAGCAAAATCAAAGCATCAACATATCCAATGACTTCATCTCTAGTTCTTCTAAACTGTAAGCAAACATCGTAGTACCTCGTAAGTATCTTAAAATCTCATCAATCGCTTTCCAATGTTCTTTTTACCGGATTCGCCATGTATCTCATTAATCTGACTTTGACTACATATGATAAATGCGGGCGTGAACAAACCATAGCATATATGAGAGATCCCACTCGCACTAGAGTATGGAAAATGTGACATGTACTCAATCTCATCATCGATTGTGGAGACAAAGCCGATGAAAGTCGAAATGGGTGCAAAAAGGAGTACTAACAGCTTAGCACTCTGCATATTGAACTCCGCAAAGAACTTTCTCAATGTACCCTTCCGACTTAGGTACAATTTACTTACTTTTCTATCTCTGAGAATCTCCATACCAAGTATCTTCTTTGCTGGTCCCAAATCTTTCATCTCAAATTCTTCACTTAGTTGGGCTTTAACATTTCTTATCTCTCATTTATCTTTTGCTGCTATCAACATGTCATCAACATAAAGAAGTAGATACACAAAAGAATCATCACCGTTTTTCTTAAAGTAAACATAGCTGTCAAAACTACTTCTTTTAAAATCATGAGAAGTCATAAAGGAATCAAACCTCTTGTACCACTGTCTTGGTGACTGTTTCAAACCGTAAAAGGACTTTTTCAGCAAGCAAACATAGTCTGCTTTTTCTGAGACTGTAGAACCCTCTGGTTGTGCATGTAAATATCTTCCTCAAGTTCTCCATGCAAAAATGCAGTTTTTACATCTAACTGCTCAAGTTCATGCATGGCCACAATACTAAGCAAAGCTCGAATCGAACTATGCTTCACAACTGGCGTGAACACATCTGTGAAGTCCACTCTTGGAATTTGACTGTAACCCTTTGTAACAAGCCTTGTTTTATATCTGGGTTCTTCAACTCCTGGAGTCCCTTCTTTCTTTTTAAACACCCATTTACAGCGAACAGTCTTTTTACCTTTAGGAAGTTTCACAAGATCCCATGTTCTGTTTTTGTGGAGTGATTTCATCTCCTCTTGCATAGCAAACATCCACTTTTTTGAGTCTTCACAGCTAACCGCCTCAGAATAATTAGACGGCTCTTGGTTTGCATCTATATCTTCGGCCACATTTAAAGCATAAGGAACTAGATCAGCCTCGGCATACTTTTTTGGAGGTTTAATTTCTCTTCTAGTTCTATTTTTGGCGATAGAGTATTGTGGTGAAGAAGCAACTCTATTCTCAATTTTTGTACTGGCTTGAGGAGTCGACTCTGTATTATTCTGATGCTCCACCTACTTTTGATTTTCTTTATTGGAGGAGTCTTTAAGAGATAAGTTAGGTAGCATAGCAGTTTCATCAAAAACAACATCTCTGCTAATCACAACTTTTCTATTTTCAGGACACCATAACTTATACCCTTTTACACCAGTTTTATAACCAAGAAAAACACATTTAATGGATCTCGGTTCCAATTTTTCATTATCAACATGAGCATACGCATGACACCCAAAGATCTTTAAATCAGAATAATTAGCAGGATTACCAGACCATACCTCTTGTGGATTCTTTTTCTCAATGGCAACGGATAGAGATTGGTTGATCAAAAAACATGCAGTAGAGGTTGTTTCGGCCCAAAACGACTTTGGTAAGTTGGCATTTGACAACATACATCAAACCTTCTCCATGATCGTTTTGTTCATTCGTTTTGCAACGCTGTTTTGCTATGAAGTATGACGAACTGTCAAGTGTCTCACGATCCCTTCTGACTTGCACAGTTTATTAAACTCATCAGAACAAAACTCTAAGCTATTGTCTGTGCGGAGGTATTTTATTTGTTTTCCCGTCTGTTTTTCAATCATAGTTTTCCAAGACTTAAATGCGGAAAACACATCGCTTTTCTGCTTTAGGAAGAATGCCCAAACTTTTCTGAAAAAATCATCAATAAAAGTTAGCATATAATTAGCTCCACCTCTCGAAGGCACTCTTGATGGCCCCCACATATCAGAATGAATATACTCCAACGTTCTCTTCATGTTATGGGTTCCTCTGGTGAATCGAACTATCTTTTGCTTCCCAAAAACGCAGTGCTCACAGAACTTCAGTTTACAAATTCCTTGCCAATCAAAAAGTCCTCTTTTGCTCAATTCTGCCATGCCATTCTCACTCATATGCCCTAGGCGCATATGCCAAAGTTTAGTAATATCATCATCGACAAGAGAAGAGGAAGCGACGGCTACATCACCACAATAACAGAGAACCACCGCAAAACATATAACTTGGCGGTCTTTCTCGCCATTTCATCACAACGAGGAACCTTTGGAAATCTTCAAAATCCCACTTTCAGCTGTGTATTTGTACCCTTTTGAATCAATAGTACTTAACGAAATTAAATTTCTCTTCAATTCTGGAACATGTCATACGCCACTTCTGACAACTCCATCAAACATCTTAACTTTAATTGTTCCAACACTGCGATTTTACACGAAGCATTATTTCCCATCAAAACAATTCCTTCAGACACTGTTTCGTAAGTTGTAAACCAATCTCAATTGGGACTCATGTGGAAGGTGCAACTGAATCAAGTATTCACTCCTCGCTCACTTTAGAATTGTTGTGAAGCGACTAGAAGTTCACCATATTTGTAGTCTTCTACAACATCACCTTCACCAGAAATTTTCGATTATTTTCCCTTTTGATTCATGACCTCCCTTTTAATCTTGTTCTCGTAGCTTATAGCACTTTCAGATTTAATGTGCCCTTTCTTCTTGCGAAGTTACAAGTTTTACCTCTGTTTGAAGACTTGATCTACCCTTAGATTTACCGTGAGGATTGCGTTCTGTGTCATTCCATGATCATCATCGACATTCCGATCTTGTCTCCCACGAACAATGAGACCCTCTCCCGAGAGTCGGGTTTAAACCACAAGATGCTTCATCTTATCATACGAGGTCAAAGAATCATAAACATCATCAAGCGTGAGAGACTCGCGGCTATATAAAATCGTGTCTCTAAAGGTTGAATAAGAGAGGGCAACGAGCAAAGTAGAATCAACCTAGATCTTCCTTATCATACTTGAACCTCCATAGCCTCCAAGTTTGAGAGAATTTCTTTTAAACATGTTAAGTGTTCGTGCCTGCACGCACCTTCCTCCAAACGATGAGCATAAAGATGTTGCTTCATATGCAACTTCTTTGGTTAGAGTTTTCGACATACATATTTGTTCTAGCCTCTTCCATAGTGCGTGGCGGTCTTCTCCTTCATTACATCCTGCAAAATTTCGTTAGACAAATGCGGATGTAATTGTGTTAACGCCTTCGATCCTTGCGCTTCTTCTCTTCCTCCGTCAATGTCGAAGGCATCTTATCTACCCTAGCAGGATTCCTCTAAATCCATCTGTTCAAGAAGCGCTCGCATCTTTATACGCCACAACGCGAATCGGTGTTGCGATCCAACAATGAATTTCATACTTCAAAGACGCCATTACCGTGATCGAGATGAAAAACCCGGAAGCTCTGATACCAATTTGTTAAAAATATAATGTCGGTAATGACAATATATTGCAAAGAAAAGAGAAATAATAATTAAAGAAACACACAGATTTTACGTGGAAACCCTTTAGGGAAAAAAACCACGGGCAGAGGAGAAGAAAATTCACTATGTCGAATTCGAATAATTACAAGAGGAATAGACTATGTCTATTTATAGGCTTGTAAAACCATATTCTAATAGGAGTATAGTAAGATTGAAACACCTTATTCTAATCAATATCAAATAGATGGAGTTTAATAAGATTTAAAAAACCTTATTTAAAATAAAATAAAAGAAATGTAGTTATAGGGATTCTTCTTTTATTTTATTTTACCATTGTATTTTATTTAAATAAAGATTCGGGTCACTTAATTCTAACATTACCCATTTTCACTCTCAATATCGTATTAAAATAATGAATAACAAGAATGTTAGAAAAACTGTCAAAGAAGCAAAGCACCCAAATTGACATAGAGAGAAGCGACAGATAGATTGGTTGTGTAGGTACGCAAATGAAAGAGATAAACAGGCTTATCAATTGGATATATAAATATTATAAATAAATATAGTGATATCGTGGGATCAAAATCTTTGATGTGCAATCTTTGTTAAACTAAGAATTTTCCTCAGCCTCAATACTAAAACATCACTTGGTTAGATAGATACAATTAAGGGGATAAATTATAATAATAAAAAATAATATAGTATGGATTTCATACAGCTACTTGAAGTGACTACGTTTCCGCACCCTTCACTTCTTTTTCAACTTTTTCTTACTGGCTATTTATCTTTGTCCACCTTGCATATATAAAAATAAAAATCTAAAACTAGTAACAAAAGGCTTGATAGGTATTCAATATTTTATTTGTTGTTTTTAGAATTAAATTTATTAAAATATATGATACAGCTAATGGATTTTATCTATGGGTTTAAAGCTTTCATGACTTCAAATCATACTAGCACTTGAAGGTTTTTAGTGTCACAACAACAACCAGGAAAAATGGACATTAAACCCAACACAAAATTATCTTGGAATTTATGAAATGGAAATGGGATAACCTTCTGTCACTAAGAATATCCTTTTGGAAAGTTGTAAGGCAGAAGATTATGATTAAAAGGTTGTCCCCATAAGTAAACCAGCTCGTTAATTGAATCGAATGTGGTTAAAAGTCAACTTGTTAGTTTAGTGGGAAGATCCAATTTGTAGTAGGATACGGCAACAATTGGTGGCTAAACTCAAAATCAAACAGGACGTTGCAAACAATGGGTGAATAATTAATTAATTAAAAAGTAAGATTAAAAGAGCGTGTTTCTCGGTTTACTCGAATTTGGCGAAAACAGCTATGTCATTTAACTTACCTTAACCATCTTTTTTATATGTTTCAGATTTAATTACTTTTAAAAGGTAACCTTTTATAAGTTTGAGATTTAAATACTATTATTTATGATATTTTTTTTCATTATATATTTCTCTCTCTCTCTATATATATGTTAGATACGTATATTGGTCATGAAAAAAGAAACAGGTTTTCTTGGTGGTGTTAATGCATGCAACAATTAGAAACCAACAAAATATAGAATTTAGATCCTAATTTATAAAATGTATTGACAGTCCACATTCTAGTTGAGAGAGAGAATGCATATTGTTCTTAATTTTTTAAATGAAATTTTATTATAATCATTTTTTATGGATGTCTTTTTCTTTTTAATTCCAACCACAGAATTGGTAAATGATGCATATCTTTATAAGAAGATCAAACTAAATAAAAAATTAATTATATCTTAAAATTTTTAACTACCAAGATTTGACTCTCATCATAATGTAAAAATTATATGCAAGTTAGTTAGTTGAGTTATTCGATTAATAATTTATTCTGATTGTAAATTATTAATGTAGTTAATTATAATTTTTTTTTTAAAGAAAAATTGATGCACGATCCGTGTATAAATTTATATTGGGATTATAAATTCTGTGATGTTACTAGTCAAAAAAGTTTATCTATCAGTTTTTATTTTAAACTTTTTTAATAATAATAAAATATTAAAAATAAAGAAATAAAGAATTAAAGATAGAGATCCCAAGATTAGAATATATTAATCCAAGCCAACAAACTTGCTTCATACATCTTGTCCTATTGTCTCTTGAAATCTCAAAATTAATTAAGGTGCAAAATCAAAACCGGCTGAATACAAGAAAGAAGAGATGACCAAATAGCGAGCGGGTTTACATATAATAATAAAATCACCTTAACTAACAAATGACTAACTTTATTAGCATTATGATGAATCCATCGAAAGAAGTTGCTTTTCTAACATGCAATCCTAACTCAAGAGTCCTAAAGATTTCCATGCTATCAAGCTCAACAATTGCCTGCTCAAAATTTTGCGCTTTGATCCACTACAAAGATTCACGCACTGAGATTGTTTCTTTAATGAGGTCTTGTGTAATTCATATATAGATTTAAACTTAAATTATGATTTTGATCCTTATAATTAATTTGGGATAATTTCATCCCAAAATTTATTTATTTGCTTCTACTTTAAAAAGGATTTACTGAGGTTGAGGTTTTGTTAATGTGTCGATTTAAAGTTATGTTAGGTTTCATCCTTTATTATGCTTAAATTTGATATTTAATTTTTATAATTAATTTGGTATAGTTTCATCTCTTTATTTTTATAATATTATTAATTACTTCAAATAGTTAATCATCTCAATTAAAATGTTATTATGAATTTTTTCTTAAAAATAACCAAGTTTTTTTTGTGTTAGGGACAGGTGATTTTAAGAAAAATTTAAATTAACATTTTCATCGAAATATTTAGATTAACAAATAATTTTATATTTATAGAATCAAATTATATCAAATTAAATTAAAGTATAAAAAGCGAAAAACCAAAACTAAAATTTGATTTAGATTTAAACATTTGCAAAATATAAATGTTATATTTTAGAAAGAATAGAAGAAGAAGAAGAAATGCAGGAGAGGAAATTGAAGCAGTAAACAGAGTTGGCGTTGCAGGCAAAGTATGGCAATGTGCGTGCACACACACAGAGGACTAGGATAGCTAGTTGAGTTGAGTGGGCAAACTTTAATTATTATAAATGACATGTTGCAACAATCCAAATGCTTTGCTACAACATTTGGGTGATATGCCCGGTGTTAGGGTTTTATTTTGTCTCTACCTTTTCCCCTCTTTAACCCCCCTATTCCCTTACTATATTTAACCCATTTCCCCCTCAACTCTCTCCATCTCCTATCTTAAATGTTGCTACCACCACCATGGCTGCTGACCTTCGCCTTCTCTCACTGACCCAACTTCAAAAGCTAGCTCAATCTCAACACAACCAGAACCTAATGTCTGCCTCCTGGGTGTGGAACCCTCAAGAAGCAGCTGACGATGATTCGTGGGAGGTCAGGGCCTTTGCCCAGGACACAGGTAATGTTATGGGCACAACTTGGCCCCCTAGGTCTTATACTTGCACTTTTTGCAGAAGGGAGTTCCGTTCAGCTCAAGCTCTTGGGGGTCACATGAATGTGCACCGCCGTGACAGGGCTCGCCTTCACCAAACTCACCCACCTGCTCCTACTGTTCCTTTAATCAATCAAACCTCATCATCAACTACTCAAGATTTCGTCTCCGATGGCGGCCTCTGCCTCCTCTACCAAATCCCCACCCCTAATGGGGTTTTCAATTCTCCATCTATGAACCCATGCTCCCTTGATTCAACCTCGCCTCTTCTCTCCATGTCACCCTATCCTTCAAACAACTTGATGGCACCACCACCACCACCGTATATAAATTATCCAGCAACACCTCCGGGATTGCATAATTCTTCATCGGCGGATAATAACATCAGCAGCATGGAAACATCAATCGAAGAGCTTGATCTAGAGCTTCGACTAGGGCAAAGACCAACACCATCTTGACGGTCAAAAATCAAAGACAGTGAGTGTGAAATTTCCCTTTTCTTCATATAATTTTACCTGCAGTTTGAGGAAGGAAGAGTGGTAATGGGTGTGTAAGATAGTTAATTTTGATTAACTTGTTGTGAGATATTTTTTTGTTTTTTCAATGTTTGATATAAACAAATTTTCATTTACTACTGAGATGAAAACTAAAAAAGTTAAAAAAAAAAAAAAAGAAGAAGAGAAAAGCACCCTGTAAATAAATTTATTTTATATATAATATAAGAATAAATGAAAACATATATATTAGGGTTTCATAGGGGTGATGTAGTAAGTGAATGCAGTGCAGTATCATTTTCTAGTGACAGGTTTTTTCTGAGGAAATCAGAGTCAGTAGGTACAGTGTTTCTTTCTCTGGGCATATATTTCCGTGGGGATTATTTCTATCACAAGATAGAAGGCTGTTGTGTGTGTGTGTGTGTGTGTATATAATAAAGTTAAAAGGAGAAGAAGGCCATTTGTGGGTGCATTTAGATGGAGTCAGTTGTTTGTGTGTGTGTGTATATATGTATAATAAAGTTAAAAGGAGAAGAAGGCCATTTGTGGGTGCATTTAGATTGAGTCCGTTGTTGGTACGTTTACCAAACATTTATAGATATGAGCGAGGAAAATACAGATGATAAAAGGGTCATTTATGCAATTCTAGGAAACTTAAATTGCATTAATAGTAAGGATGGCTAGCAACCCTTTTCTTTTATATTTAACCTAATCAGGTGACTTCCACATTAATGTCATCATTTTCTCGTTTTGTATGCATTAGATTTACAATTACATGCTAGGTCATGTATATAAAAACAGTTTTTCTTTTTTCATGAAAGAATAGATCCATGCTTAACTAAGGTACAAATGTACTTTATATTAAGATTGCGAAAAGCAAATGTTGGGGCAAAGGAAAACAACATTCATGTTTGTCTTAAACCAATAATTTAAGGATTCTTTTTTATAATTAAATTTGTCAAATTGAATTTTAATTATTAAAATAAAAATATAACATTTATAATAAGATGATATCAAAATCATTCATTGGAGTTCAGACAAATGCTTCAAAAATTCCATTCTCTTTGCAAAGAAAGATAAAATTCAATTCAGATATAGTTGTGAATTTGAAACGCAGCAATTTAATTTTTTTTTTATCCTTAAATAATAATAAAAAAGATGCGCATAAGCATGATTGTTACGGGGATCGGTTCTTTCGAAAGAAATTTTTGAAATGTCGTTTTCGGGGATACCGACCCGATCCCTCAACAATGGAAGGTATTGTCCCAGGAGAAGATTTTTACCCCGAACCCTGTCCTCCTAATTATTATAATAAAGAAGATGCCAACTAAGTTAAAGCTCAATCTAATACTATAAGTAAATCTTAAATACAGATAGGTTACGTATATCAATTCTAAATGAATCATTTATTATACTATCGAGTATCTATCAAATATATTATATTCATGTATATTTTTAGGTATCCAAAAATATTAAAATGTAACGTTTCTATCTAGACATTATTCAAAGTGAAAATTTTACTTAATTGTTTCGTTCCATTGGAAAAGTATTATAGATAAACTCTATATATTTTTTTGTATTATTTACGTTCGTTTTACGGTTCATGTTTAGGATTTAACTGTTCCTACTAACAATGTCGACTTCAAAATTTAAATCGGCATTCTCTTTGAAAATACAATATACTTTACTATTACCCTCAACATTTATCGATACAAATTCTAAATTATGGCAAAAGATAAGTACTGTTAAGCTAGAATTTTTTTTTTCCTTTTCAAAAGTAAATGGTGGTATTATTAAAAACTAGAATGCATAATTAACAATTTTTTTAATAACAATATTTATTTAAAGCAATTATATTAAACAATATTTTTTCAAGTAAATGACATTTTTAGTGGTAGTTCTTTACTAATATGGACAAAAGGGGAAATAATATTTTGTGTTTATTTCAGAGTAAATTCATATTTATTCTAATTTGATAAATGTATTATAATGAATTTTTTTTAATAATTTTACTATTGGGTGGGTGACATCAAATTCAGCTAATTATTTTATAATAATATAGGATTTTATTATATATTAAGTTAGTATCATCAAATCAAGTGAGATCAAACTTAATCAATTACTTTATAATAACTAAATTATAATACACTCATGCATAATAATGAAATAACAAATTTATAAAAAAAATTATATAAAAACTTAATACAGTTTTGGTTGAAATGATAAGATTAAGGGAGTGAATATCGTGATGTTTTGGGTTTAAATCTCATTATGTGTATATATTTTTAAAAATTTTATATAAAAAGATAAAAATATATAAAAAAATAATATTTGTTAATTTGTAAAAATAATAATTTTTAGTAATTTCACAATTAAATTAAAATCGGATTAAATAATAATACTCGTTGAATCAAACTCTTTATATAGTATAGATATAAATAAAATTAGAATTACAAGGTTACCATATCCAATCAATGTGCAATTGTGTGAGAATTGAATCCTAAATGTTGAAATTTTGCTATAAAATTGTATTACGATTTCCTTGTATTTCTTCTCTATCCTATGCTGCTACATAAAAACACTCAAGCATGCCTACTTATATATATGACTTTTAAATATTGTATTATGCATGATGTTTTCATGAGACATGTGTAATTTATTTTGTATAAAAAAAAAGTTTTTAAAATTTTTAGTGGAAAAGAAGTTAATATTTAATCAACTTATAACACTAATTTATATTATATTTTATATAAATTTTTATTTTCAATTTAGGATCCCTAGAAAAAAAATAATTAAGCTCCTTTTCTTATTGTAGTCCTTAGCTTCCAAATTCTTTTACTTCGAAAACTCATACATATAATAATAAAATAAACTTTAGAATTATTATTCTGAGATTATATAAACTTTTGATAATGAAATGCACACATTATTTAATTATCAATGTGCTTTAATATTTGAAAATTATTAAAAAAAATAAAAATTTCAAGTTTATTAAATAAACAATCAACTAATCCATAAACAAATTTTTATGTAACAAAAGAAAAGCCAATCCATAAATATTTATGGTACCTCATTGATGTATTCCAATTTATTCAGTTTGTAAAATTAACTTCATGTTAATGTCACATGGTACTGGAATAAATCTATAGCTAAAACCTCAACAAACTTTCCTATTTTTTGGGCTACTACTAATTACCCTTTAGCGATGCAGGCTTCAATTGGGACTAAATTTCTATAATGAAAATCTAACAACAGTAGAGTTATCAATTAACAGAGGGACTAAATTTCAAAAGCCTGAATAGTACAAGGAGTGAAGGCATATTTAAACCTTTTATTTTCCATAATATCACTCAACCATTAAAAGTGAAGCATATTTTGTCAATAAAAAATTGTTAAAATCAACAACCTAAAATACCCACCTTAACGACCAACCATGTTTTAGTTAAGCTATATCAAACATGTGTTTTATCTCTTACAGCTTTGTTTTGTTTTCAGTTTGTTTCTTATGCTAAATTTTTGTATTGATGGGTTCCATACTAAAAACAGTAATTTAATTGTAGGTTAATGTCGTTTGTGATGAACTCTTTCAGGCCTGCAAATGCAACCCTACTTCTTACAAAGCTGCATCGCACCCAGCTATCATCTATACCCACCTTTCACTTCAATTTTCCCAAATTGTAAACCATAGTAACAAACATTCCCATAAGTCGGATAAGATAAGAAAAAAAAACACCCCATTTCTTCCTTGTCATTTTCTAGTTTTTCTGATCCAACCTGTGCTCTCTTTGTCACCTCAATAAAACTTATGTTATCTTGTAAGAACTTTAAACTCCAACTATCATTGAACGTGTATTTCTCTGCCAAACCGTACTAATATGGGGTCATGCTTTTTTAACCATATAATACATGGTAATTTATTTCTCGTATATATATACATCGTGGTCCATTGGATTCGAGAGTGAGGTGAACAGTGACCCACACGAACTCGTGGCCTGAAATTGAATTTTGGGTTAAGCTTAGCTAGCCATGTGATGGTGGAACTGCTGAAGAAGCACTTGTACCATTTATTGCTGGATCATAAAAATACATATATCTTGATTAATTATGGCAAAAAAAAAAAAAGGCTTAGGATTTAGAAGAAACGAAAGAATAAGAAAAACACATGTTGGTTAAGGAGTTCAATGTCCTTGCTATCGAATTTGAGTCTTGATTTAGTCCGGACACCAGTGAAAATTTGCTGAAGAGTGATGATATTTATTGATAAATATAGTATGTATGCAGTATGTACGATACTGAAATAATTTTAGAGATAGTAGTGTTGGACCACTTCACTTCCCTTATCAATTGGCTGAAGCTATCGATGCATCGATGTTCGAGGAGTCGGTAGTACCTACTTTCATACAAATACATGATCCCCTGGTTTATCTCTTTATCTTGTTTGTGTTTTATCAACTATACTGCAGCAAGGAAAATTTGAAAAGTACAAATTTCTATATATACAGCATGCAGTGGAGCTTAAAAACATAGGCTTCATACATCTAAGTTCCATGCATGATGGTTTTCAGTGTATCAGATGTCACTTCATTTAAAGTTGTTAAAAGGTAAATACAAATAATTTAGTTGAAGTAAAAAAATTACTGAACCCCAGATGCTGGATGGATCCATAAGCGCATCAGTACAGTAGAGAGTGCAGATGGAAAAAAGAGTAGGTTGCAAGCAGACAGTGATGAGTCTATGTATATATGTTGAGAGAGATCTTTGTTTGCTCAACTTGTTACTACTGACAGGTGACTGCTGGGTTCAGTGCTGGTACATTATCCTTTCAGCTTTTGCCCTGTCTACGACCCCACCCAAAATCCGTAAAAGCCAGCCAGCTAATTAAGAGACCAGCACCATTTATAGGGCTTGGAGATGGTTTTAAATTAGCTTGGTCCCCCTTCCCCCACTGATCTTTTAATCTCTTCCCCTTTGGGTCATACATAATAAACGTTGATACATAAATCCAACGAAGAAAAATCCATCAACCATGAATTCAATGTCCCCCCTAGGCCTACCTATTTCATTTATAGCCCCTCATCATCTGCAACACCGTCTTTTTCGTTCTTTTGTTTGATGAAATGAAAACCTTTTTTTTTCTTTCTTTTTTTTTCCCCTTATTTTCGACCAAGATTCTGATAGTTGAAAAGTTAAGAGATGAGGTACATGAATGGTGGTGGGGTCGTTTAATTAAGATTTTAAGAGTAAAATAAAAGAAGAAAAAGTAATGAAGAGATGCAGCAAGTGAAATGCGTGCATGGGAAGGTGAGTTTTAAGGAATGGTCAAGGTCAGTGCATGGGGTGGGCTCATATTCCGAGGTCACCCACTCTACCCTCTAACAAAGTCAGTAATCATTATCTTTCTCTTATCTTCATCTGCATGGGAAGCCCCCTGCCCCTCTCTTTAACAATCTCTGTAAGTGTTAAATACGATCGCACTGTCTCCATTAAACCCTGCAGCTAGAAATTAAAGAAACATACTTTGTTAGCCCTTTTGAGCTTGCTGGTGTTTTAGCAAAACAATATTCAAACCTCATTTCTCTCAACTTATTTTTGGCTGCTAATGCTATGATTTTCTCTCTACTTATGAAGAGAATTAACACTTTATAAAAAATCAAGTAGAAATGGGAAAATACTAACCACGAAAAATAAATCAGAAATTTAGGGTTTTACCTGAAGTTCCATCCCTTTACTATAAAATATGGCTTGGGGGGATTCAACCTTTTTCATACAGAATTACATTAAAAAAGTCTGGGCCTGGGCTCCTCTTCAAAAGAATTTAGTCTGAAGATGACCAAATTTGGGTGATTCAAAGGGATACTGGGGAAAGGCCCATTTCCATTTTGAATTGGGTAAATATCAAACAAGCTCAATAAAGTTTCAATCTTTTATTCTGCTTTTTGAATTCGACCAGCCTCTAGCTTAAATGGTCTATTTTCAATTACATATTTTAAAAAATAAAAATAAAAATTCCTCTATTTCACCTGCTGCACCCGTTTTATCACCTAAACTGAATAAATCAAGAAAACTAAATTGAATATATTGAAATCATTTTCGGTTTATTTTTTGTTTTAAATATCCAAATCGAATAAATTGAATGGACCGATTAAGTCTGGATTCATTGGAATATTGAGAACATAGACAGAATCAAATTGATGTCGGGAGATTGAAGTGTTGCTGGTTACTATGGAAAAATTGAATAAATTTATTTTTAACAAGGGTAATTTATGTAGCAGGAACATTCTTAGTGTCAGCCTTGCTTGGACTGGTAGTATATCTGATGGCAAGAAGAGCAGGCAATACGGATAAAGGTTGTTGCATATAAGCAAGGAAGGCAGTTGGCTACTGATGGTGCAGTGTCGAGAGTCAATGGAAGCTCGGCAACTAGGGGCATAATTTGAGATGCAAATGGGAAATGGATATGAGGATTCTCACGGAATTTGGGCATATGTTGAGTTCTCCAAGTAGAAGGTTGGGCAATAAACGAGGGTCTGCATAAAGCATCGAATATTGGTTATCGCAGGGTCATGGTAGAATGTGATAAAGCAGAGCTCGTAGATGTTTTAGTGAAGCAGATAGGAGATACGAATAGTGAAGTTCTGATCAGACATATTAGCCTCCTTTGTAGCCATAGTTGGGAGGTCCGTAACTCCGTTTCCAGCATATCAATCGTAATCCAAATTGTGCAGCTATCTTTTGGCAAAGAAAGGTCTTAATAAGGAGCCTTCTGTGGTTTACTATGAAAATCCTATAGTTTAGTAGTTTAATGTTGACACATATACCATTCTGCTAGTTTCTGGTTGTTTTTTTTTTCTATCAAAAAATACACAATGCGACACACAAATATAAAATTACTCAACCTGCTCATTGAGTTTTAGCTCAATTGATATCGGCATTGTTTTCAGTGCAGGAAGATGCGGGTTCGAGTGCGTTAGAACTCATTACCCTCCTATTTAAAGGTTGGGGAGGAGCTATGAATAATTAATTCTAAATATTGTATCAAAAAATCTAGATAAAGAACTTATACTAAGATTAATAAAAAGAAAAAGAAAAATTACCCAACCCAATTATATTATTCACATATAAAACTAAATACCCAAATATAAAATAACTCAATAAAATTAATTAATTAATTAGTTAAATATAAAATAATCAATTAATTAATTTCAATAAATAACCCAACTCAATTAAACTATCCAATTAATTATCTAAATATAAAATTAAATACACAAATATAAAGTAGTCCAACTCAATTAATTAAATTAATCTAAATATAATTTTCAATGAATTTATTTAGATAAATATATATTTAAATGTTTTACATATAAAATTAAATACCCAAATATAAAAGATCCCAGCTCAATTAATTAAATTAATCTAAGTATAAAATTTCGATATCTACCGAAAATATATATATAAATTCGATAAAAATTATTTAGATAAAAATATAATATTTTTTAAAATGAGACAATTTTTTAAAATATATAAATAAATCTTTAAAATAACGGAGAAAAAAAAAACAACCTAACCATAAAATTATTAAATTTTAAATCTATATTATTGGATTCTTGATATGCCTCCCAACTTATTTAGGTTCTAAATCCACTAAAAGCATTCATTCTTCCACTGGAAGCAATGATTTTGGAATTTGGGGGGTTGCATTTGGCTTAGAAAGAAAACAGATATACAAGGGCACGTGTTTGGTTATTAGCGGCAGAAGCCACTATCAATAGTACAAATAAAAGCATCACAAAACATTAAATTCCTTCATTTCATGGCTAAAACTGTTTCACATGTAGCCAAAGAACATTGTCAATTTAAAACACTGGTTCCTTTAACTTGTTCAACTTGTCTTCGCAGCCCACAAATAGAACAAATGCATTGAATTATTATACCTTTGTCTTTACATCACAATTAAACCAAAGTAATTTTCATGGCATGGTATAATGCTTGATCCTTGACTTACCATTCTGCCATTGTTTTCAATAGCAAGACAAAAAAAAAAAAAAAGCAGAACTAGCTAGCAGATGCCAACTTGGAGAAACCTTCCTTTCTTTTGGAAAAAAAAGAAAACTGGTATTATTTTGTAAATACATTCAAGGTGCCCTAATTTCCTTCAGCACACTGTTAGTATACATTATAAATGATGTATTAATCCATATTATTTCTACTTTTCTCTAGACTCTTGTGCGATATACAAAATTCTTCCATGCCTTGATTTTTTTTACACATCAGCAGCTTCTTCATAGTTTGGTTGAGTTCTTTCCTTCTGATTTAAGCTGTTGAATCCTCTGGCGTAGCCTTCTCCGGTGGTCATGTATCTTCCAAAGACCATGTCCCAGAATAACGGCGGAGTATATACCATGTGTTATAATAGGTGCAAGAATGTTGTTTGTCTGTAAACAAGCCCAATTAGTTTAGCTGTTCTAAGATAAATGGTTTAGTTGATTCCTCAGCTCCTTAAATAGTGCAACAAAATTGTTACCTCGATCCATTCAAATCCAAGGTAAAGGGCCAATATTCCTTCCAAAAGGGGAGAGTAGATCTTTTTCATTTGTCTCCTCTCATACCAGGCTGCAACATGTTTGCCAAAAAAAAAAAAAAGTTCAAGGATGAATGCTTACATAAGATACTGTCGGATTACAACATTTAGTTCCCAGTGATGCAATTATATTAGGTTTGCCTCAAGGCCATGGAGAAAGATTAGCCTTCTGAAATTTTACAATGGAAAAATACCATTGAATGAATGATGTTTTACGGGTAGAATGAGCACCTGCGAATAGCTTTTTCAGATCTTCACGAGCAGAACCGGATCGTTGAACTGGTGCAACTACGTAAGTAGGATCTGAAGAGGAGAAAAAGTAAAGGAATAAGTAAAAAACTGAACTCGAGGATAACTAAAAATTTCTCAAAAAGAGCAGTGACAGAATCTACCTTTCGGAGAGGCAGCCACATAATATAGAGAACCGGTAAGAGCAGCAGTTATTACTGCTGCAAATGCCTGAGCAAATGGAACAAAGGGAGGTAGCACACCAGTCTGTAATTGCGGAGGAACAAACAAAATCACAAAATTTTCAGTATTGAGCAAAAAAAAAAAAAAGATAAATTATTACCACAGATTAGAATATACAATTCGTAGAACAGAATGTATACCAAAGCTGCCATTCCTCGAGCATCCGAAACCAATTCAGTGCCTCTAAGGAATATATCAGCCAATGCTCCCTAAACATTTTTCAAACAGAAGCAAATTTTTTATAAGTTGATTTTCATTAAAGGTTAGAACAGTTGAGACAAGAAGTTCATAATCCAGATATAAAAAATGTGACACTTTCGACATAAAAACCAACAAGTATATGCATAGCAAGCTTCATGAGAAAATTATAGCAGAATAGAGAGCTTTTAAGATGACAGACCTGAACAGCTGCCCTATAGAAAAGCTCCTCTCCAACTGAGCTTGCAGCGACCATAAGTATGAACTACAAAGTTTGTGCAAAGTGAAACCAGTTAGTTGCTAAAGATGAAGCATGTGAGAGGGAATATCTAAGCAACAAATACATTTAAGATGGTTTACCTGCCAAGGTGACATTCCATAAAAGAAGCTCCTTAATTCCTCATCCTCCACATCTCTTATTGCACGAGCATGAGGAGAAAGTTTCACTACTTCATCCTGTGACCATGCAAGTTCATCAAAATATAAACTTCTGAACAAGAACCTAAGCTGAAAATCGATGTGAATTTTTTTATTTATAACACCTTGAAACCCCACCTAATCAATTTTTACTTTCTTTAAAAGCATAGACCCAAATCTATAATCTTTACCAAGATTCCCATGACTAAAGGAAGAACATGGTTAATCTTAGTCAAGGTCCAATAAGTAATTAGGTAGAAAACCAAAGATAAAACTGACAAGGAAATAATGAACTTACATCTAATATGAAAAGAAGGGCCATGATTGGAGGAGCTGCATAACCGAGTCCTTCAAGAATGGCATCCAATGAAGGGTGAAAACCTCCCATGCAGTCAATTCCAGTAATTGAACATATGAACCTCCCAGCTAAAACCATTCCTCCATATATCCCTAAACACACATACAAAACAAAACAAAAATTAGAACTATTTATTGCTACTAATTATTCTGTTTTACCTAAACAAGACCACCAAAATAGGATACAAGATTGAATAGTTGATAATGCTTTAAATAATTACAAATTTGAAAAATAAAATAAAAAACAGCAGCACTTTTTACATCAGTCTTTCTTCTCAGAGAAGGAAAAGTAAAAATATATACAATATGAAAGAAAAAAAATATTTAATCTTGAAATTAAACCTCAAAAATCATTTTATGGGCAAAGAAAAAGAAAATCCACCTTTACTTGACTACCTTGGACCATTAGCTTTAACAGGAATTCCCCCTTTTTCCTGTTTCTAGCGGTTTGGGAAACAAAACCTTTAAAAAAGCCCTTTATTTCAAATTAATACTTTCTGAAATTCCAAAGGAAATATAAAGACAAAAAGTTTAGCCTTTAATTAATCAATGTTTGCAATACTTTTTTTCTTTCCATAAATCTGTCATTTATGGACGAAAGTAGGCGCTCTCTTTTTTAGCAAAACCTAAAGAATTAATAAGAAGAAGAAGAAGAAAGATTACCAATTCCATAGCTGAGTCTAACAACAGCACCAATTTTATCCCAAACAGGAAAGTCTTCACCGAAGCTTTGATCCAGTGTGGTAACTCCCATGGCACTTCCAGTAAAGCTCTCTCTTTCTTTAATCGCAGCTTCACCAGTCCTTTCCACTGACGCCTTTGCGCACCGTACCGACATTCTCCTCTTCCTCGCCCCAAACTCGCACAGTAACCTGAAATTGGAGTTAGAAGAGGAAGAAGAAACGCAACAGGAACCCAAGTACGGCGTCGTCTTGGAAGATAAGGACAGTATGGGGATCTCCATAGCTTGTTTCGTGATTCTCTCTTCCTCTGTGGAGATCGTCGAGAAGTATTGACCGCAAGTTTCCTGTTTTGTATATATTGATTTGAAATGGTGGAGTGACTGATATTTTGGTGTAATTCCTGTTTTGTATAAATTGATTGGGGTTGTTTAATTCGTGGGATTTTTGCTAGGAAAATCTAACATCACCAATGTTTTAATGACATGTAGCGATAATGCTCGCCACACTATGGGATTGGGCTTAGAGGTGGGCATGGCCCGGGCCGGGCCGGGTTTGGGCCGGGCTCAACTAAAAATTTAGGCCCGTTCATTGGGCTCGGGCCTAAAAAATGAGTCTAAAATTTTGCCCAAGCCCGGCCCATATAGAAATGCTAAAACCCAGGCCCGGTCCGGCCCGCTCGTATTAATTTTTTATATTATTTTATATAATTTTTAAATATATATAATACATCAAAAATATTAAAAAAATTAAAATAAATATTTTTCAACAAATTGAAAATAAAATTTAAAAAATATGTAGACTTAAATAACACTAAAATAGATGCAACTTAACAAGTAAATGCCTCTAAAATAATAACAAAATTAACAAATGTCTTTAAAATAATAACAAAATTAACAATAAAATAAGTTTTATATAATATCTAAACAATAACAACAAAATAGTAGAAACATAATAGTAAAATAGTAGCAAAATAATGAGAAAAACAATAAGAAAATAATGTAAAAAAATAGTTTTTTTTTCTTTTAATGAATTCGGGCCTGGCCGGGCCAGGCCGGGCCCGGGCCAAAAATGCCTTACCCGAGCCCGGCCCATTTTTTAAACGGGCCTTATTTTTTTGTCCAAGCCCATTTTTTAGGCCTATATTTTTACCCAAACCCTCTCATATTTCGGGCGGGCCTTCGGGCCAGGCCGGGCCGCCCGACCCATGCCCACCTCTAATTGGGCTCCCACTTTTTTTATTTTTGGTGTTTTCCCTTAACGCTTTGAATAAATCAATTTCAACTCTCCCTTGGCAGTATTGAGTATACAATAAAAGCTTTATTATAAAGAATTTATAATTTCTTTAGAGATTGTTTTTTTGGTAGTATAAATTATACAGTTATATAAAAATATTAATTATTATATAAAATTAGTAGTATGATAAAAATTTTAAATAAATAAAAAGAATTAAAATTAAATTATCATATGTAATATATTAATTTAAAAAATAGTCAATAATACGATTATTAATAAAATTAAGAGGAAAAATAATCATTATATGCAATCTAATATATCTAATATATATACTATAATAATATGAGGTAAAAAAAAAAAAATTCAAAGAAAATTTCTTATAAAAAATATAGCCGCAAATTTGGAATTCATGATAGATTTCTTAAAAAAAATATATTTCCATTAATTTAAATAATACATGCTATTATATTTAATTAATTAATTAATTTTAAAACATTCTTATTTATTGTTCATCATATCAATGCATTTAATTTTATTTTCAATAGATTATTATACGTTGTAATTTTTTTTTTTGAAGAAAATCAACTATTTTTACATGAATACAATATTATACATATATAAATATACTTTATTTTTACATCGATATTTTTATATGATAAAACTTAATTTAAATAATGCAAGCTCTAAATGTGCATATATTGATATGTGGATGAATATATTAAATATACACTAAAAATGCAAAATTAAAATTAATTATAATTCTATCTATAATTAACTTAAATATATTATAGGAAATGCAAACTGTCGAAACCATTTTTTATGTTTGGAAAACAGGGCCGGCTTTAAAAAACATGGAGTCGCCACTAATCTTTTTTTGAAGTGTGATTGGGTCACTTTATAAAACATTTTGGTCTACGAATTTTAAGAAAATAGGTCCGGGAGTCGGTTACGCACGAGGAAGGATTAACACCCTCGCAACCCCCAAAATTGGTACCTTATTGATTGATTAATGTCCTAATATCGAAAATTGGAAGAGATTTTAAAATGTGAATCCTTGAGAAAATGTTTGGATAATTCGAATTGGATATCGAAATTCTCTTGTTCCGAAAGAATGAAATATCACATCCAGCACATTAGGATACGATGTTTCAAACTCTTGACACCAAGATCATTTCATGATTTCCAAAATTCATGCATTGCAAATTTAAAAGTGTATTCCGTTATTTGGCCAAACGAAAAAAACCGAAACCCAGCACGTTAGGGCACGATTCCTCGAATTTTCAAACATGAAATATTGCCTTATTTTTGAAGTTAAGAAAACACAGTCAAAATCTTAAAAGGACATTTAGTCATTTGGATGAACGAAAAATCGAAACCCAGCACGTTAGGGCACAATTTCCTGAACTTCCAAACACAAAATATTACCTTTGTAAAAACCCTTTTTATGAGTTTGGGTAAAAAAGTGGAAAAAAATAAAAGATAAAGTCAATGTAACCTTTAAAATAGAAAATCGGTTAAAACGTAAAAATGGTCATACTTAGCGAATGGTGATAATGTAAACACGATAATAATAACGAGCAACATAACCTTGCAGGCATACAAAGACGTAAATAAATAAATGGGTAGGTTCATAATATTTATAATATATAATAAGACAATAGTAATGAGAACAATAATAAAATAAAATGGAATGAGCAAAAATAATAGAAGGAATAATAAATAAAGTAACCCAAAAAAATATATTAGTAAATGTTTAATTTAAAATATCGAGTAGGCATATAAAAGAAATAAGTAAGAAAGTTTTTTAGAAAAATATAATAATAATAGTAAAAGGAAAATAACAATTCTATATTAATAACAATATGTTAAAAAAACAGAAAATAATAATAATAAATATAATGATAATAATGAAAGAAAATAATAATAAGGGAAAAAAATAATAGAAATCATAATGAAAATAATAGTGATAACAAAATAATTAAAAATATAGTAAATCTCAAAATAGAAAACATATACGTAGTGACAATAAATAATATATAATAATATAAAATAACTTAACCAAAGAAACTAAATTAAAACGAATTTTAAGTTAAAATGAAGTTAAAATTACGTAAAATATAAAAGATAATACATACAATAAGTAGAAAATAAAAATAAAAATAATCTAATGAAATAAACAAAATAATTTCGGGAAAAATAATAAAGAATAATAAAAAAATTTAAAAAAAGGTTAAACGAGGACTGGATTAAAACACGCAACCTATCATAGGGATCAATTGGGCAATTATACCCTATCACCAAGACGGCACCGTTCTTATATCCACCATTAAATGGCCTAGGAGCCAAATCGAAATAGAAGAAAAACTTTGGGCCAAAATCAAAAGCAAAAGAGGATCACATCGCGACACGCCGCAAAATGGAAGGATCTGTTGCGCAAATTGCCCATTTAATAGAAAACGCGCGGATCTTATGATGGCGGGTCGGGTCGCGCGCAGGTAGCCTTGAAACGACGTCATTTTGGGCCTTAGTGGCTTGCTCCAAAACGACGCCGTTTGGGGAGGACTATAAATACCAAAAATCAAACAAAGATTTCATTTCAACCCCCCTTTTAAAAAAAAAATCCTTCAGACTCTCTCTGCCTTCTCCAAATCCGGCCTTGGGCTCCTGCGAGAACTTCGATCACCGACCGGCCAGTCACCACCGTCAATCGCCGCCGCCGGCCACCGTGTACGGTGGCCGAAACTCCCAAAAAGTGAGTTTTTCTCATTTTTTTTATATTTTTTTAGCTTAATACTTATATCTATATAGTTTAGGAAAAAAAATAAAAAATATTTGTATATGTTATGTTGACAGATTCGAAAGAAAAAAAGAAAAGAAAAAGGAAGAAAAATTGAAAAACCTTGCTGATCTTTTGTATTGATTTCTCGTAAAAATGTATTGACTGTGTGTACTGCCCTTGTATTCGTAAAAAAAAAGTGTATTCTCTAGTAAATCCCCCCCGCTTTACAAGTTTTTGCCTCGGCCTTTTATAGCCGAATTTAGGAAAAGGAAAACATAACCAACTCTAGATTCTGTTTTGCTGTTGCTTTATCCTTCTTTTTCGCAGGTGTGGCGATGTGGAGCGGCGCAAGACGCGGAGACACGAGACGTGCGGCGTTGGGAGGCTGCTGGCGACGCAAAGGGCAGCTGCTAGGGTTTTAATTTTGGGGTTTAGGGGTTTGGGCCTTAATTGGGTTAGCATTTTGGGCTTGCTGTAATTTTAATAACTGGACTGTTTATTAAATTTGGACTTTATGTTTATTGGTTTTTTTTTTAAATTCTGGTTTTTTGGGCTCGGGCATAAATTAGGCTCTACAGCTGCCCCTCTTTGCTCGTTTTCGTGTAACGAGAATGGAGCAAAGACTTTAAGAGGACCAATTTTGCCCGGTCTTACTGAGTCTCAATTTCTTAATGCTTCATTTCTTCAGGTAGCCTTGCTTTAGCCCACTGCATCTTCAGGGGTACATGAATTTTTGTTTCAATCTGCTCCACTACTGCTATAGGGAGATAAGATCTACAATCTTCAGTCTGCTCCATTACCGATACATGGAGATAAGACTTGTAATTTTCAGCCTGTTCCACTGCTATCTCAGGGAGACAAGGCTATTGGCTTAGATCTGCTCCATTACCGATACATGGAGATAATATTCGACAACTTCGATCTGCCCCACTGCTATCTTGAGAAGACAATATCTACAATATTCAGTCTGCTCCATTGCCGATACATGGAGATAAGACTTGTAATTTCAGCTTGCTCACTTACTATCTCAGGGAGATAAGGCTATTAGCTTAGATCTGCTCCATTGTCGATACATGGAGATAAGATTCTCCAACTTCGATCTGCCCCACTACTATCTCGAGGAGACAAGATCTACAATCTTCAGTCTGCTCCATTGTCGATACATGGAGATAAGACTTGTAATTTCAGCCTGCTCCATTGCTGTCTCAGGGAGATAAGGCTATTGGCTTAGATCTGCTCCATTGCCGATACATGGAGATAAGATTCTCCAACTTCGATCTGCCCCACTGTTGTCTTGAGGGGACAAGATCTACAATCTTCAGTCTGCTCCATTGCCGATACATGGAGATAAGACTTGTAATTTTCAGCCTGTTCCCTACTGCTTAGGGGGATAAGGCTGGTGGCTTGAATCTGCTCCATTGCTATATGGATGTAAGATTCGCCGTCTTCGATCTGCCCCACTGCTATCTCGAGGGGACAAGATCTACAATCTTCAGTCTGCTCCATTGTCGATACATGGAGATAAGACTTGTAATTTTCAGCTTGTTCCCTACTGCTTAGGGGGATAGGGCTAGTGGCTAAAATCTGCTCCCCTGCTACCTCGGGAAGATAAGATTCGCCATCTTCGATCTGCCCCACTGCTATCTCGAGGAGACAAGATCTACAATCTTCAGTCTGCTCCATTGCCGATACATGGAGATAAGACTTTGTACAAACCCAATTCTGCCCGGGCCCAATTACAAAACCCAAATTAAACCACAACCCAAACCCATTTTACAACCCACAACCCAAAACTAAACCAACCCAAATTCAGCCCAAATAAAATAAACCCTAGCCCAAACCACAATAAAAAAAAAACAGCAAAGAAGCCCTAGGTGCGCCGCACCTAGGTCTGCCTTCTGACCAGCAATCCCATCCACCGCCTCTGGCCACCGCCATCCACTTGCACCGAGCACCTGCAAGCATTAAAAATGGAAGTGACAGCAAACAATTTGTAAAAGGCTATAAAAGCCAATCCAAATCCTTGGTAATTTTTTAGAGACGATTTTATTTGAATAAGAAACAGAGAGATTCAAAAAAACAGAAGGAAGTTATCAATACAAAAACACACTCAAATATACAAGCAAAAAATACCAACAGGGCAGATTAAAATCGCACAAAGGTCGCTTTGATTTTTCTATCTCCTTGTTTTGAAACTGTCATATTCAAGTTTATTTATCTTCCTCTTGTTTTTTTTTTTAAATATATATATACACACATATATATATACACTAATTATAAAAAAGGAAAAAATGGAAGAATTTTACCCGGAACGCCGCCGCGTACGGTGGACGTCGGTGACAGATGGCAGCGGAGGAGCGGCGTTGAACTGCCGGAAAACCTCGCCGGAGACCTAGGCCCTGCAGAGAAAAAATGAAAGGGGGTTAAGGTTTTTTTTTTTAAAGCAGGTGAAAATGAAATTTTTTGGAAATTTTTTGCCTTAAATAGGCCTCCAAAACGACGTCGTTTTGGGTAGGCCTCTCAGGCACCAAAACGACGTCGTTTTACCCCTAGGATCCGCGTGTCGACCCGACCCGCCTCAGGATCCGCGTGTTTTTTAAAAGAAGGGTTAATTGCGCTTTTAGCCCTTCCGCTTTTTTATGTTTTTGCGATTAAGTTTATGGTATTTTTAATTTGGCCCAACAATTTATTTGGGTTTCAATCGGTCCCCACGATGTTTATGCGTTTTGGAGGAGAAGGAAAATTTCCCTTTTAGTCCCTCCATGTTATTCAAGCGTTCAATGGGGTCCTTTTTCTTTTATTTATTTGAATTAGCCCCAAACTTCCATTTTAAATTCAATTTAGTCTTTTTAGTCATTTTGCAATATTTATTATTATTATATTATTTAATATTATTATTATTATTACTATTAATATTATTATTCTTTATTTTATTATTACCGCCTTATTATTATTATTATTATTATTGTCATTACTCTATTACTCTATTTTATTTTATTTTTATTTCCTTTTACTATTTTCCTATTATTATTATTATCACTATTATTTATTTTAATTTTTTTATATTATACATTTATTATCATTCTTATTATTATTATTTTATTAATATTATTATTTTCTTTACTACTATAATTATTATTTTTACTATAATCATATTTTCTCCTTGTATTTATTACTTATTATTTTTATTTTTATTATTTTAAGTTATTATTATTATTCTTTTACTATTCTTATTATTATCACTTTCACCATTATTTCTAGTGTTTATTACTATTTTCTATTGTTATTATTATTATTTTTATCATCAATATTACTATTAGTATTCCTTTCACTATTATTACTATATTTCTATCTATATTTACTTTCTTAGTTTAATACTATTATTATTTATTTAATTTCTATTTGTTTATTTATACTTATATTATTTTATATATATACTTCTATTTCCACTTATATTATTATTATATTTTATATATTTCTACTCCTATTTATATATTAATATTATTTTCATTATTACCATTATCATTATTTTTTTATTTTTTTCTTCTTTCCTTTTTTCTTAAAACTTGCATTTGCTTATTATTCTTTTGTTTTCTATTTATTATCTTTTTAGTTTATTGGTTTATTTATTTTATTCTATTTTCGTGTTATTATTGTCATTTGTATTAAATGCATTTATTCTATATGCTTGCTAGCACCGTAATTCACTTTTTGCATTTTGCTGCATATTCGTATTGTAATTTGTTTTTACATTTTATTACAAACTTGTGTTATATTAACTTTTACCCGATACAAAATTAATTTCTTTCATAAAGGCAATATTCCGTATTTAGAAATTCGAGAGGTCGTGCCCTAACGTATTGGGTTTCGACTTTTCTCGTTTAATCTAAATAACCGAATATCCTTTTTAAAACAAATACATAAATTTTAAATAAAAAGCTTATTCTCGAGAATTCGAGACATCGTGTCCTAACGCATTGGATGTGACGTTTTGTTATTTCGAGATAAGATTTTCTAAACCAAGGCAATATTCTGTATTTAGAAACTCGAGAAATCGTGCCCTAACGTATTGGGTTTTCGATTTTCTCGTTCATTCTAAGTAACCGAATATCCTTTCAAAATTAAATACATGAGTTTCGAATAAAAGGCAAATTTAGCCTCGAAGGTCAAGGTGTTGTGTCCTAACGTATTGGATATGACATTTTACTTTGAGACGAGACAGCCTTTGGCACACATTTTCAATTTATCCAAACGATTTTTTTAGGCATCACAAAAAGAGGGATCGTAGTTTAAATTCTTTCAAGTTTTCAAATCTTCGACACTAAGACATTGATTAATCAACTAGGTACCAATTTTGGTCATATCGAGGGTGCTAATCCTTCCTCGTGCGTAATCGACTCCCGAACCCATTTTTTGAGTTTCGTAGACCAAAATCGTTGTTTTGATAAATCAAACTGTTTATTAAAAACAACCGTTTTATGAGGTGACCCGATCACACCTCAACAAAAAGGATTGGTGGCGACTCCCGTTTTTTCGTTTTCATTTCCAAAATCCAAGTCGACGCCGTTTTCAAAAAAATGGTTTCGACAGCTTGGCGACTCTACTGGGGAGTTCAAATAAGAGAGTCAAGCCACGAGTTGATTACTTTTTGTCTTTTGTCGAAAATTGAAAACTTGTCTTAAATATATGATCCTTTCGTTACATGTCATTCATCTTTGTTACGACTTTTATCATTTTGGTTCGCTTTTCTGGTTTGATATATCCCTGCACGTTGCATTACATGACTGCTCGATTATACCCTTTTAAGTGGGAGTGAGAAACTATTCCTTCGTGAGGTCTTCACCTCCGTGCAGGATAGTGGATCACTTTCGGGATACATCCGTACCTATGTCTTCGTGAGATTTTCATCTCCGTGCAGCCATAGGGAAATGTATTCCCCTGAACTGAACTCGGTGTATATGAGCCTATAATGGGTGAGGGTCGAGGAATCTGCTAGTTCAGGTACCCTTTCTTTAGAACCAAACCTCATATAGCGGGCTTTAAGAGCCACCCTAGGTAGAGCCACGCCAAACTCTAGTGGTTACCCGACTAGGTATTTTATTCTCTGCTTACTGTGTATAAAATACTGACTCGCTTCATGTTTATTTTGGTTGCATGGCATATTCATCACAAAAAAGGTGTTGATTTACATTCGGTTGCTAAATAGATAACTTGTCATGGAAAAAGGGGTTTATTGATAAAGTGGAGGATAATGCGGCCGTCCGCACATGGGCCGAGACAGTGCAGCACGAGAAAGGTGATAGTCTTACAGAGGGGTACATGTCAGAGTTGTGGGATTTCACACGCATCAGCGTAACCCAAAATAATCTTCAAGAGATGAAAGAAATATTGGGTCAGTGGGATGACGGGATCAAGCAACTATTCTACTGTCATTATGGTGATTTGCCCTATCTGCTTGATATCAAGGTGGATCAGCACCTATTCTGAGCTATCGCCCAGTTTTGGAACCCTGCTTATAATTGCTTTACTTTCGAGAAAGTGGATTTGGTACCTACCATAGAAGAGTACACAGCTTTGCTCCGTTGCCCGAAGATTCAAACTGACAAGCCTTATTTGAGAGCTGTTAATGTCCCGACATTCTTAAAAAAGCTGATGAATATTACAGGGATGAGCGAGCAGTGGATTACAGACCGGATAAAACAAAAAGGAGATTGTAAGTGCATCCCTTGGAGAAATTTGAGGGATTTGATCATAGCGCATTCCGATGTGAAAAAAAGGGTCGACGTTTTCGCTTTGAGCATTTATGGACTGGTTATATTCCCCAAAGCCCTAGGGCATATAGATGAGGTAGTCTCTGATTTATTTGACAGACTGGATAGAAGGATCATACCCGTTCCTACAATTCTAGCCGAAACCTTCAGGTCCCTGAGCGCATGCCGAAGAACGGGCAAAGGGAGATTCATCGGGTGTGCACAACTCTTACTAGCATGGTTCCACAGCCATTTCTGGAAAGTGAAAAAGGTATCGTATCGAATCTTCTCCGAAAACTATTCTCCGCTGAAAGAGTTAGTAGCCACGCCAAGACGGGACGATATTACAGAAGAACACTGGATGATAATTTTACAAAATCTGCAAGAGGAAGATGTCAAATGGAGAGCCCCTTGGATGGTCCCTGATGAGATCTTATATCGGTGTGGGGATTTTGATTGGGTTCTCCTGCTTGGAATATGGGGAGCTATCGGGTACGCTCCTTTCCTCGTGTTAAGATAGTACAGATTGAGACAGTTTACACCAGCAACACAAGGTTTAATTCAGTACGAGTTTGAATATAAAGGAGATAATTACAAAAAGAGAGTTCATAAAAAATCGAATACCTAGAAACAAACTCGTAGAATGAAAAAGTTTGCTGCTAACCCAATGAAAACCCCTAAGTATGACCGGTGGTGGAGTCAGAGAATCAATGACAACATCCCTATGTCAGGCTAAGAAAACACCCAATCAGTAGAAGAACACTTGCAGGTGATCCCATCTGAGCTAGAAATCATCAAACAGGACTTTGAGAAAAAAGAGTTTGGAATTAGGAAAAAGGATTGAGCAATTAGAGGAAGAGGAAATGCAGCTGGGATTGGATGTCGACATTCAGAAACTAGAAGCTGAGAAGCTGAGAAAGGGGAAGAATAAGGCTGAAGAGGATCGAGACAGTTTGAAAACAGACTATAAGAAGCTGCGAAGGTCAATGAACTGCTGGACTGGGAAAAACGTCAGAGCAATGGCGTCAAGAAATTAAAGAGGAAAAGAATAGAGCCAGTCAATGGGAAAGGAAACTCCGAGATGCTCAAGTTCGAGAGGATACTCTGAAAAGGAGTTTGGTAGAAAGTAAAAATGAGAAGGAAGAATTAAATACTCGGGTGTCAGAGTTAGAAAGATCATTGTATCAGTATCATAGTCGTAATTCTGTAGTTGAGTTGAAGGCTAGTCTGACCAAAATTGAAGAATTAAAAGGGAAGATAGAAGAGCTTGAAACCACGCTGCAAAACTGTGAGCTTCAAGTTGAGCTCCTCGAGGCAAATAATGAGCGATGGAAGGAGCAGCTTCATCAATCACAAGATCAGGTTAGAGATAGGGATTACATAATGAGTGCAGCCCTGGCTCAAGTGCGAGAGGTGACAGATCACTTACAAACCTTAGCAGTACTAAGTTTAAAGTATGAGTTAGAGTCAGATCGAGGCCGAGAGTTAGCTTGGCTTCTTGAGAAAGTCAAGGCCTTAAGTATTAGGGCAAGGCCTTATATGTAATCCGTTTAATGTAAAGAAATTTGTTTTCTAGAAAAGTTATCCTAATGAAATTGAATCCAAATCAATGCCTTTTTGTTGCATACATTTCATGCATCAGCATTACATTACATCATGTGAATTAAATCTCACAAAGGGACCCTAAAATTATAGCCGTTACCCTGGAACATCGTTACGGTACACGAGGAAAAACTAAAGCTATGGACCAAAGGATAGAAAGATTAGAACAGATGCAAAGGGATATGTAAGATCAATTGCAAACACGAATGCAAGAGCAATTAGCCAAAATACAACAAGACATGATGGAGCGGATCCAAGAATCCCAAAATAGTATGATAAGTCAGTTGGCACAGTTGTTGGCTAAAGAACGTGAAAAAAGAAAAAGCACTGTTGTTAGTTCAGGGAATGATAATGAGGACCCTGTCTATCCTTCAGGTTTTACCCCGACAAACATCCCACTACAACCAGATGTGAATCATCAAAGGGTACCTGTTACCATCAGGCCCCAATATCAAGCTGGTGCTTCGGTACCGATGAGTTTTCTGACAGGCTCGGGCTCTAATCCAGGAGATAATCCAGCTAATCCTGTTGTCCCCGACCTCGATGATATAGCGAAAATGGAAAAGGCGAGAGTAAATGTGTATAAACAACTCGAAGACCGGTGTAGATGGCTGGAAAAAAAGTTTAAATATAATGAGACTAGCTGCCCTAAAGCTCACATTACGATATTCTGTCGGAAGATGACAGGATACGTCAACAATGATCAGTTGTTAATTCACTGTTTTCAAGATAGTTTGATCGGATCTTAGGCCAAGTGGTACAACCAGCTAAGCCGTGCTCAAATTAATTCATGGAAGGATTTGGCATAGGCTTTTATGAAGTAATATGGCCACGTAACGGACATAGCTCCAAACAGAATTATATTGCAAAACATGGAGAAAAAGCCGAGTGAGAGCTTCAGACAGTATGCCCAGAGGTGGAGAGAGGTAGCTACACAAGTCCAACCCCTTCTTCTAGAAAAGGAAACGACCATGCTTTTTATCAACACTCTGAAGGCTCCATTCATCAACCGCATGCTGAGAATTGCTACTAAGAGCTTTTTAGACATAGTGATGTCCGGAGAGATTATAGAAAATGCAATCAAGAGCGGGAAGATAGACGAGAGGGAAAACGTCAAGAGATCGGCCCCGAGGAAGAAGGACAACGGGGTGAACAATGCGAGCACTTACAACAAGGGTTATTCAAAACCCATCACTGTAAGCCAGCCAAGGACGTTAACTACTGGCCATCAAGGCCCCCCGAGGCAGGAAGTAAATACAAAGAAGAATACAGAGAAACTCTAATTTACGCCGATCCCAATGACATACAGGGAATTGTACCAGAACTTGTTCGATGCACTTGTTGTGTCCCCACATTACTTAAAGCCCATGCAGCCTCCATAACCTAAATGGTATAACGCAAATGCACAATGCGAATACCATGCGGGGATCGTGGGGCATTCCATAGAGCATTGCTTCGCTTTCAAGAAATTAGTAGAAAAATTCATCCAAATAGGCATTGTGAAATTTGACGATGCCCCTAGCGCAGAACACCCGCTACCTAACCATGATAACAATTGGGTAAATATGATAGGCGAGAATGTGGGGAAAAGAGTTAAAACGGATATTGCGGAAGTGAAAACCCCGATGAGATAGGTCTAGAAGGAAATGATAAAGAGGGGATTAGCTGTATCAGATCCGAAGGGAGGATGTGAAGAAATGAGAAATGGCTGCGAGTTTCATAATATAGAGGGGCACGAGTTCCAAAATTGTATCGAGTTCAGAACTCTAGTACAAGTTCTGATGGACAATAAGAAGGTGGAATTTTATGAAATTGATAAAAGCCAAAAAGAAGAAAACATCTGCGCGTTGGAAGAAGAATCAGCAGCAACGGTCTCAAAAATTAGCTACCCATTGGTCGTCATCTCGCGACCAAAGAATAATGAAGTCGGAGTGAAGATAACGCCAAAGGTCGTGATTCAGAAACCTGCAGTATTTTCTTATAAAGATAACAAAAAGGTTCTCTGGAACTATGACTGCAATGTGATGATTCCTGGGGAGGGGAGCTCGTCCAGCACTTCAAAGGGAAATCAAGAGGTGGGTTCCTATACGCGCAACGGAAAGCGCTACGACGCGGTAAACGCACGAATAGAGCCCATAAAAGAGAAAGCCTTGACGGGTGAACAAAAGAGGGAAAAGGCGACCAAACAGGAATCGCCTATAAATGAGCCAGTAAAGGAAGAAGAGGCTAAGGAATTCTTAAAATTCTTAAAGCATAGTGAGTACAATGTTGTGGAACAACTGCATAAACAATCGGCTCGCATATCTGTGCTAGACTTACTTTTGAGCTCGAAGGGGCATCGCAGTGCACTGATGAAAGTACTGAATGAAACTTATGTTGCTAACGATATCTCTATTAACAAGATGGATCGCCTGATTAGCAATATAAGTGTCGATAACTTCATTTTCTTTAATGATGACAAAATCCCGCCGGGGGGTATGGGCTTTACTAAAGCTATTCACATCACCACACGTTGCAAAGGGTACACATTACCAGGGGTACTCGTCGAAAATGGATCGGCGCTTAATGTCTTGCCACTATCAACGCTGAATCGGTTACCCATAGATAGCTCTCACATGAAGGCCTGCCACAATGTAGTGAGGGCACTCAATGGAACTGAAAGAAAAGTAACGGGAAGGATCGAAGTACCTTTGTTAATTGGCCCAGGTACGTATGAAGTGGACTTCATAGTAATGGATATCAGGCCTCCCTATAATTGCTTACTGGGGAGACATTGGATACACTCAGCAGGAGCAGTGCCCTAGTCACTGCACCAAAAGTTGAAATTAGTTATAGGGGGTCGTCTGGTGACGATAAATGCTGAAGAAGATATCATCGCGACTGTAACTAACGGTGCGCCATATTTAGAGGCAAGCGACGAAGCGACTGAGTGTTCCTTACGCTCCTTGGAATTTGTCAACGCAACATTCATCATCGAGGGGAACAATATCCCAGTGCCTCAAATATCCAAAACTACGAAAATGGGTTTACAACTGATTGTCGGGAAAGGAGCTTTACCCGAGAAAAGACTTGGAAGGTGTCTCCAAGAAAAGATCGAGGCCCCAAGGTTGAAAGAAAAACAAGACCTCTTCGGCTTAGGATTCAAGCCGGACGCAAGGCAAAGGAAGAAAGAGTTAGAGAAAAAACAAGAAAGAAGAAAAGCACGGTTAAGTGGGGATGAGATTAAATGGGAACCAATGATAATTCCCCACATATACAGAAATTTTGTATCAGGAGGGATTATTCATCCAGAACGAGGAACGCAAAATAAAGAAACCACGGAAGAAACATGGGGAAGCATGCACGTCAATGCTATATCCGAAGGAAAAACTGAAAACTGGAATGGCATCCGCCCCTATGAGCCTGGCAGTGTTCTAAACAACTGGATCGCGGAGGAAATTCCTGTAGCTTTTAGAACTTGTTCAGAGTAATATTCAGAACACACTTGTTGCTTTAAGTCTAGACGCAATAAGATTCCCTTTTGTGAAGCATGGCTTATGTCTAAAATTGTTATTTTTAATGAAATGCATCTCTGCTACCTTTTGAGCAAATCTTCTTCTATTCTTTCCACTGCATTCATCATCATGATTATTCTTTTAAATATTTCCATTCTTCATTCATAATCATACCATACCAATAAATATGCTTAGACTCTTTTGTTCTATGAACCTTTATTCATCTCCATAATAGGTCCCCAAATATCAATGATCTGAGTAACGCTACCAATGACTCAGAATGTCCTTTCGAGCAAGATATGGGTATGGAAGATTTTCAGGATTTGAAAGATGACCAAGGTTGTGACCTGTCTCCTGAACTGTTAAGGATGGTAGAACAAGAAGAGAAACAAATCCTACCACATACAGAGTCAGTAGAAATAGTGAACCTGGGAGACAGACAAAAAAAGAAAGAAGTGAAGATCGGAGCTTGTATTACCGCAGAAACAAAACGAAACCTCATTGAGTTACTCCAAGAATTCAAAGATGTCTTCGTGTGGTCGTATCAAGATATGCTCGGGCTAGGCACTGATATCGTGGTACACGGGTTGCCCATAAAAGAGGAGTACAAGCCAGTCCAACAGAAACTTCGAAGGATGAGGCCAGATGTTCTGCTGAAAATAAAGGAAGAGGTCAAGAAGTAATTTGACGCGGGTTTCTTGCAAGTGGTTAAATACTCGGAATGGGTAGCCAATATCGTCCCCGTCCCTAAGAAAGATGGGAAAGTACGAATGTGTGTAGACTACAAAGATCTGAACAAGGCTAGCTCGAAAGACAATTTCCCGTTGCCTCACATCGACACCTTAGTGGACAATATGGCGGGTTATTCGCTGTTCTCCTTCATGGATGGCTTTTCAGGATACAACCAGATAAAAATGCACCCTGAAGACATGGATAATACCACATTTATAACCATGTGGGGAACGTTTTGCTATAAGGTGATGCCATTCGGACTAAAAAATGCGGGAGCAACATATCAGAGAGCCATGGTAACCCTATTCCATGATATGATGCACAAAGAAATTGAAGTTTATGTCGATGATATGATCGCCAAATCCCGAACTGAAATGGAGCATGTGCAAGTCTTGAGAAAATTATTCTTGAGGTTGAGAAAATTCCAGCTAAAGCTTAACCCAGCAAAATGTACCTTCGGAGCCAGGTCAGGGAGACTGCTAGGATTCATAGTCAGTGAAAAAGGGATTGAGATTGACCCAGACAAACTCAAAGTTATACAAGAATTGCCTCCGCCACGCACTCAAAAAGAAGTTCGAGGTTTCCTATGAAGATTAAATTACATTGCCAGGTTCATTTCACAACTAACTGAGAAATGTGACCCCATATTCCGTCTTCTTAAGAAACACAATCCATGTGTATGGGATGATGAATGCTAGAAAACCTTTGACAAAGTGAAGCAATACTTGACCAATGCCCCAGTGCTGAAGCCGCCTAGTCCAGATAAGCCATTAATCCTATATTTGACAGTACTTGATAATTTGATGGGATGTGTGCTTGGCCAACACGATAAGTCAGGAAAGAAAGAAAAGGCAATATACTACCTTAGTAAAAAGTTCACTGAATGTGAAATAAGGTACTCATCAATCGAGAAACTGTGTTGTGCCTTGATCTGAACAACTCAGAGATTGAGGCAGTATATGTTGTATCATACGACTTGGCTCATCTCGAATGTAACACCCCTAACCCGTATCCATCACCGGATTAGGGTTACGATGCATTACGAGACTAACCCCAAATCCGCACTCATGTAAAAATCACTTTATTCATAAAATATTAGCAATCAAACATAATCAATTTAACAAGGCAATCAATCTCTTGTATTAACATATTCAAAACATAGCATACTTAACTTGCAAATTCTTTAATATGTCAATCCACAGATATAAACTAAACTGTTAATCTCATAATTTAATTGGTTAGCTAATTTAATAACTCAAAAATATCCACACGACATTATCAGTATATAAATAAACATAAGTATAATCATACACATAACTAATCAATAAACTATATATATATATTCATATTCGGCTAATTAATATAACTTCCATATAAGATATTTAAACTGTGATCGCGATTTGTTTTCCTATTTGGAGCTTAATTAGCTAACCATTCAAGCAAATCTTAAACGCTTATTTATCAAAATTATCAAATTGTACATTCATCCTTACTAACATATATTATCATTAGATAGCTTATAAATCATACATGAAATATTCGTTCGAAACTTATAGATAAAATACTCTCATAATCTCATGAAACACTCATACCAAAATAAACTTATATCATGACCTAAAATGTACAAACATATACATCATCTCAAGTATATTCAAACCAACCCTAGCATGGAAATAAAGCCATTTCCGCATGGCTTATGTACAAATTTTGCACCATTCAAAATAAAACTAAAGAGACCTAGCCTATACATGCCACGAATTTAAAAGAGTTGTAACTTAAGATACCAAAGGTTGGTGATAGTGTATTTGACTTCAACAGAGATCCCCGAGCACGAGCTAGCCTTCAAAGTCTATAAAATAATAAAATAAACACATACCGTAAGCTATCATAGCTTAGTAAGTTTAAGCATTAATAAGGAAATTTCGAATAATTATTATTCAAATTAAATCAATTTGTCTTGAACATCAACAAATACCTCAAAGCATTACCAATATCATGTTAACAATCATCATTTACTCATTCAATAAGTCTCAAATCAAATACAAACATAACATCTTCCATTCGAACAAACTCAAAGAATGAATATGACATCTCAATACTATACTTCCATGTACATAACATCTTACCCTTAGTAATAAGCTACTCACTTGTCATACTTTATTTACCTATTTACCATTTCTCGGATGTCTCCTTTCATTGTAAGCTCTGTAAGTCCACACACATAGTGCAACTCGAGTAACATATCGCACACTTAGTGCCGTTACCTGTTTCCTGCACACACATTACCATACAACCGATTTACGCACACATTGCTTTCGGTTACAACTCGCACACATAGTGCCCAATCAACCGATCTCACACACGGTTTCGGTTATAAACTCGCACACATAGTGCCCAATCAACCGATCTCGCACACACAGTGCTCGGTTACAACTCGCACACATAGTGCCCAATCAACCGATATCGCACACACAGTGCTCGGTTACAACTCGCACACATAGTGCCCAATCAAATTTCTCCTCATTATAAATTATACATATGGTCAAATATTTATACATATAACTATAAGTTTACAAATATTACATTCACTCAAATACACACCATCTCATTCGGCACACTTGTTAACCATATAACATATACCCTCCATCTTTAAATAATCATCTCTCATTTCGTCCTTATATACACCCATCTTATATTACATACATACACATTAAAACCACTCCGTAAAAATATCAAGTTTACTTAAACATTTATCAAGTCATACATTCGGCCATTACATGCTAACTTCATCAATACATTCGGCCTCATGTTATAAACAAGTTAAAATTATTAATATATATATGTATAAGCATAACATAAAATAAAAATATGATCCAATCCAATTGCTTAAACTTACCTTGGAAGTCGATGAATTTAGCTTTCCGGCTATTCGTTTAATTTTATTTTTCCCCGATCCAATTCATTTTCCTTTGGTATTTGATCTAAACAATACAAGTTGCACTCATTCAAACACATATTCATTCAATTTATTCCAAAAACTCATAATTACGAAATTTACCATTTTACCCCTAGTATTTACAAATTTTTACAAATTAGCCCTTCAAGCATAAAACACAATTTACATAAAATTTGAGCTCATTTCACAAGGGCCGAATATCCTTCTAACTTATTTAAGTCCATACAAACTACTTATTTAACAATTTAATCCCTCCACAATTTACTTTAACATTTAAATTCTAATTTAATCAATTTCCCTTAAAGTTCAAGAACAAAACTTATTACTCTATCATCTATCATCAATATTTTACCATTAATCATCAAGAACATCAATCCTCCTTCAATGGTATCTCATGAAAAGCTCAACCAAACTTCAAATTACTACATGGGCTAGTTAAAGCTCAAAACAACATGCTCAAAAATGCAAGAATTATTAAAATTTAAGCTAAATAGTTACCTTAATTAAGCTAAATATGACCGAACCTTGAAGCTAAAATTTTTTTCTCTTTTCTCTTTCGGTGTTTTCGGCAAGAGGAGGAAGATGGTGAAAATAACAAAGCCACTTACTCCTTTCTTTTATTATAATATACTTTTAATATTTTATCAAATCTCCACTATCCATTATAACAAAAATAAAATAACATATAAATGTAATAAGTAGCATGTTGCCGTCCACTATAATAGCAAAAAGGGACATTTGCAACATTAATCCTCCTCATTAATAAAACACATTAATATAATCCTTTAAATCAAACAATTAGCTAATTCCACCTCTCATGCAATTTAATCCCTTTCTCCTAAATTAAGCATACAAACGAGCAAATAAATTCATAAAATTTTAGCACATAGTCAATCATAGATATTTAACAAGAAAAATAATATTAGATTATTATCCCGACTCAGATTTGTGGTCCCGAAACCACCATTTCGATTTGGGTCGTATTTGAGCTGTTACATCGAAGCTAGACCCTCTAAAATATATGATGGAGTCGACTGCTTTGAATGGAAGGATAGCCAGATGGTAAATTTTGCTTTCTGAATTTGATATAGTTTATGTGAACCAAAAGGCGATAAAAGGGAGTGCAATAGCATATTTTCTAGCCAGTAGAGCTCTGGAGGATTACTAGCCTTTAGACTTCGATTTTTCTAATGAAGACTTAATGTATGTGGCAACTACCGAAGAAGGTACCCTAGAAGATCGTCCTTGGAAACTGAATTTCGATGGGGCACCAAATGCTTTTGGTAATGGAATTGGGGCAGTCTTGGTATCCCCAAACGGAGATCATTATCCACTTACTTGTAAATTGGATTTTAATTGCACAAATAATATGCCAGAGTATGAAGCATGTATCATGGGACTCCGTGCAGCCATAGAACGTAAAATTAGAGTACTAGAAGTATATGGAGATTCTGCATTGGTGATCTACCAACTGAAGGGTGAATGAGAGACAAGAGACCCCAAATTGATCAATTATCGAAGGATAGTTCTGAGGTTGATTGAAGAGTTTGATGACATTACTTTCAATTATCTCCCGCGAGACGAAAACCAAATGGCTGATGCTTTGGCTACTTTGGCTTCCATGATTAAAGCGAACGAGCAAGAGGATGTAAAACCCATTCAAATGAGTATTTACGAGGCCCCAACTCATTGTTACAATATGGAGGAAGAAGAAAAAGATGATCACCCCTGGTACCAAGATATATTGCGATATGTGAGAAATCGTGAATATCCTGAACAAGCGACCGAGAACGATAAGAGGACATTGAGAAGACTAGCATGTGACTATGTCTTAGACGGGGAGATCTTGTATAAAAGAAGAAAGGATCAGATACTGTTGAGATGTGTTGACGCTGTTGAAGCTAAGGAAATTCTGGAAGAAGTCCACGAGGGTGTTTGTGGAACACATGCCAATGGTTTCACAATGGCTAGACAAATTATAAGATTCGGATACTATTGGTCTACCATAGAAGGAGACTGCATCAATTATGCTAAAACGTGTCACAAATGTCAGATCTATGGAGACAACATTCATGTACCTCCTTCACCTTTGCATGTTATGACTTCCCCATGGCCTTTTTCTATGTGGGGCATGGATGTCATCCGACCGATCTCTCCAAAAGCTTCAAATGGGCATCGGTTCATCTTTGTAGTCATCGACTATTTCACCAAGTGGGTAGAAGCGGCTTCATATGCCAGTGTTACTAAGTCGACAGTCAGCAGATTCCTAAAAAAAGAAATCATATGTCGGTATGAAATGCTAGAAAGGATCATATCTGACAACGCATTGAATTTGAACAATAGCACGATAGCAGAAATCTGCAGCCAGTTCAAAATTAAACACCACAACTCGTCACCATATCGCCCAAAAATGAATGGTACAGTTGAAGCGGCTAATAAGAACATCAAGAAGATAGTGGGGAAAACGACTGAGACTTACAAAGATTGGCACAAGAAGTTACCATTTGCCCTTTTCGCCTATCAAACGTCGGTCAGAACCTCCACCGGGGTAACTCCTTTCTCATTGGTCTATGGAATGGAGGCACTTTTACCCATCGAAGTCGAAATTCCGTCCCTTCGAGGCTTGTCCGAACTGAAGTTGGATGAAGTAGAATAGATCCAGTCTCGATACGATCAGTTGAATTTGATTGAGGAAAAGAGGCTAAGAGCTATCCGTCATGGTCAGATGTACCAAAAGCGAATGATGCGAGTGTATGACAAAAAAGGTGCGCCCAAGAGAATTTCACGAGGGAGACTTAGTTTTGAAAAAGATCCTCCCCATACAAAGGGATTTCAGAGGGAAATGGATGCCAAATTGGGAAGGACCCTATATGGTGAAAAAGGCTTTCTCTGGAGGAGCACTGATCTTGGCCGAGATGGATGGGAAAAACTTATCCAATCCTATAAATTCGGATTCAGTCAAGAAGTATTATACTTGAAGAGGAAAAGAAGCCAAAGTGAAAACCTGCAAAGGGCGCTTTAAGACCTTTCAAAAAAAAGGAAGAGGCCAAGGCGAAAACCCGCAAAGGGCGCTCTAAGACCAAAGGGCTTTTGAGTCAAAAACCTGAAAAGGCCTGCTCAAATTTTGACAAAAGATGGGGTATGTGATGATTTTGTCCTCTCAGAATTAACAAAAAAGGATGAATGTTACACCTCAAGACATCTACAAAGCACTGCAGATCTCCCAACACCTATTCAGCTCAAAATGATCTTCAAAAGATTGGATAGTGAAGCTCAGACTGCGATATCTGAGGCATCTACTTTTCCCTTTTGCCCATTTTGTATTCCAATAATGTTCGCTTTTGTTGATTAATTTAATTTTATTCTTCATAAATTCCAGTGTTGTCCATCATTTAAATCTTTTAACCAGTTTGCAATTGAAATAACGGTTAATGGACCCATAATGCTTCCATAAAAGGAGTTCTGCCTATTACCCTAGAAGTCTCTAAATAGCGCAGGAACCTAAAACGGGACTGTTGTCTAGAACTACCACGCCTAAGGGTTGGAAACATTCTAGAAAGAGGAGTCTAAAATCATGACTATCTCTCCAGATTCTCTATCAAAAATATCAGTTGCATGAGAAAACGAGATATTGCATCCGTGACGCGACCTTAACGAACAAACGAGCAATAACAATCCTAGGTATAAAAAAGGATCATTCTCATAACATTTCTGTATGCATATATCATGAGCATCTGACTCATTCTGATCATGGCATCCTAATCATATGACATAAACATAGACCGTAAAACTGATTCTACAAGACAGGTTCCCTAGAGGACAATGTAGCAACATCGGTGAATTCACCATCCTATCTCCTTGACCAGCAGTGGAATAGGTTGAAGATTGTAGATCTTGTCGCCCTAAACAGTAGTGGGACAAGATCGAAGGCAAATCTTGTCTCCCTAAATAGTAGTGGAACTTGATTTAAGCCACCATCATATCTTCCTGACCAGTAGTAGAATAGGTTGAAGATTGTAGATCTTGTCGCCCTAAACAGTAGTGGGACAAGATCGAAGGTAAATCTTGTCTCCCTAAACAGTAGTGGAACATGATTTAAGCCACCATCCTATCTCCCTGACCAGTAGTGGAATAGGTTGAAGATTGTAGATCTTGTCGCCCTAAACAGTAGTGGGACAAGATCGAAGGCAAATCTTGTCTCCCTAAACAGTAGTGGAACATGATTTGAGCCACCATCCTATCTCCCTGACCAGCAGTGGAATAGGTTGAAGATTGTAGATCTTGTCGCCTAAATGAGTGCGACAAGATCGAAGGCAAATCTTGTCTCCCTAAGCGATGAGTGGAACATGATTTAAGCCACCATCCTATCTCCCTAAAAAGAAGTGGAATAGGTTGAAGATTGTATATCTTGTCACCCTAAGCAATGAGTGGGACAAGATCGAAGGCAAATCTTGTCTCCCTAAATAGTAATGGAACATTATTTAAGCCACCATCCTATCTTCCCCACAAAGCAGTGGAATAGGTTGAAGATTGTAGATCTTGTCGCCCCTAAACGATGAGTGGGACAAGATCGAATGCAAATCTTGTCTCCTAAAAAGAGTGGAACATGATTTAAGCCACCATCCTATCTCCCTGACCAGCAGTGGAATAGGTTGAAGATTGTAGATCTTGTCGCCCTAAACAGTAGTGGGACAAGATCAAAGGCAAATCTTGTCTCCTTGAACAGTAGTGGAACATGATTTAAGCCACCATCCTATCTCCCTGACCAGCAGTGGAATAGGTTGAAGATTGTAGATCTTGTCACCCTAAGCAAATTTGGGGCAAGATCGAAGGCAAATCTTGTCTCCCTAAACAGTAGTGGAACATGATTTAAGCCACAGTCCTATCTCTCTGACCAGCAGTGGAATAGGTTGAAGATTACAGATCTTGTCTCCCTAAACAGTAGTGGGACAAGATCGAAGACAAATCTTGTCTCCCTAAACAGTAGTGGAACATGATTTAAGCCACCATCCTATCTCCCTGACCAGCAGTGGAATAGGTTGAAGATTGTAGATCTTGTCACCCCAAGCAAATTTGGGGCAAGATCGAAGGCAAAACTGGTCTCCCTAAATAGTAGTGGAACATGATTTAAGCCATCGTCCTATTTCCCTGACCAGCAGTGGAGCAGACTAAAGATAATGAATCTTATTTCTCTAAAATTACAGTGGAACAGGATCAATTACCAATCCTTGTCTCCTTGAAGTCCCAGCGGAGTAGATTGAAGCTACAAATCTCTTCTCCCTGAAATTACAGTGGAACAGGATCAATTACCAATCCTTGTCTCCTTGAAGTCCCAGTGGATGAAGCAGATTGAAGCTGCAAGTCCTGTCTCTCCGAAGTGGAGATGGAGTAGATCAAAGCAACAAGATGCAGTGGACTAGAACGAGGTTACCTGAAGAAAAAGAGCACCAAAGAAGTCAAGATTCAGCGAGACCGGGCAAAATTGGTCTTTCTTAAAAGTCTTTGCTATGTTTTTGTTACACAATAACGAGCAAAGAGGGGCAGCTGTACAAACCCAATTCTGGCCGGGCCCAATTACAAAATCCAAATTAAACCACAACCCAAACCCATTTTACAACCCACAACCCAAAACTAAACCAACCCAAATTCAGCCCAAATAAAATAAACCCTAGCCCAAACCACAATAAAAAAAAACAGCAAAGAAGCCCTAGGTGCGCCGCACCTAGGTCTGCCTTCTGACCAGCAGTCCCATCCACCGCCTCTGGCCACCGCCATCCACTTGCACCGAGCACCTGCAAGCATTAAAAATGGAAGTGACAGCAAACAATTTGTAAAAGGCTATAAAAGCCAATCCAAATCCTTTGTAATTTTTTAGAGACGATTTTATTTAAATAAGAAACAGAGAGATTAAAAAAAACAGAAGGAAGTTATCAATACAAAAACACACTCAAATATACAAGCAACAAATACCAACAGAGCAGATTAAAATCGCACAAAGGTCGCTTTGATTTTTCTATCTCTTGTCATATTCAAGTTTATTTATCTTCCTCTTGTTTTTTTTTAAAAATATATATATACACATATATATATATATATATATACACTAATTATAAAAAAGGAAAAAATGGAAGAATTTTACCCGGAACGCCGCCGCGTACGGCGGATGTCGGTGACGGACGGCAGAGGAGGAGCGGCGGTGAACTGCCAGAAAACCTCGCCGGAGACCTAGGCCCTGCAGAGAAAAAATGAAAGGGGTTTAAGGTTTGTTTTTTTAAAAGCAGGTGAATGAATTTTTTTGGAAAATTTTTGCCTTAAATAGGCCTCCAAAACGACGTCGTTTTGGGCAGGCCACTCAGGCACCAAAACGACGTCGTTTTACCCCTAGGATCCGGTGTCGACCCGACCCGCCTCAGGATCCGCGTGTTTTTTAAAAGAAGGGTTAATTGCGCTTTTAGCCCTTCCGCTTTTTTATGTTTTTGCGATTAAGTTTATGGTATTTTTAATTTGGCCCAACAATTTATTTCGGGTTTCAATCTGGTCCCCCTGATGCTGTGCGTTTTGGAGGAAAAGGGAAAATTTACCTTTTAGTCCCTCCATATTATTCGCGCGTTCAATGGGGTCCTTTTTTCTTTTTATTTATTTCGAATTAGCCCCAAACTTCCGTTTTAAATTCAATTTAGTCTTTTTTAGTCATTTTGCAATTTTTATTATTATTACTATTATTTAATATTTTTATTATTATTATAATTAATATTATTATTCTATATTTTATTATTACCGCCTTATTATTATTATTATTATTGTCATTACTCTGTTACTATATTTTATTTTGTTTTTTTTATTTCCTTTTTACTATTTTCCCTATTATTATTATTATTATCACTATTATTTATTTTAATTTTTTTATATTATACATTTATTATCATTCTTATTATTATTATTTTATTAATATTATTTTTTCTTTACTACTATTATTATTATTTTTACTATAATCATATTTTCTCTTTGTATTTATTACTTATTATTTTTATTATTATTATTTTCGTTATTATTATTATTCTTTTACTATTCTTATTATTATCACTTTCACCATTATTTCTAATGTTTATTACTATTTTCTATTGTTATTATTATTATTTTTATCATCAATATTACTATTAGTATTCCTTTCACTATTATTACTATATTTCTATCTATATTTACTTTCTTAGTTTAATACTATTATTATTTATTTAATTTCTATTTGTTTATTTATACTTATATTATTTTATATATATACTTCTATTTCCACTTATATTATTATTATATTTTATATATTTCTACTCCTATTTATATATTAATATTATTTTCATTATTACCATTACCATTATCATTATTTTTTTATTTTTTTCTTCTTTCCTTTTTTCTTAAAACTTTCATTTGCTTATTATTCTTTTATTTTCTATTTATTATCTTTTTAGTTTATTGGTTTTTTTATTTTATTCTATTTTCGTGTTATTATTGTCATTTGTATTAAATGCATTTATTCTATATGCTTGCTAGCACCGTAATTCACTTTTTGCATTTTGCCGCATATTTGTATTGTAATTTGTTTTTACATTTTATTACAAACTTGTGTTATATTAACTTTTACCCGATACAAAATTGATTTCTTTCATAAAGGCAATATTCCGTATTTAGAAATTCGAGAGGTCGTGCCCTAACGTATTGGGTTTCGATTTTTCTCGTTTAATCTAAATAACCGAATATCCTTTTTAAAACAAATACATAAATTTTAAATAAAAAGCTTATTCTCGAGAATTCGAGACATCGTGTCCTAACGCATTGGATGTGACGTTTTGCTATTTCGAGATAAGATTTTCTAAACCAAGGCAATATTCTGTATTTAGAAACTCGAGAAATCGTACCCTAACGTATTGGGTTTTCGATTTTCTCGTTCATTCTAAGTAACCGAATATCCTTTCAAAATTAAATACATGAGTTTCGAATAAAAGGAAAATTTAGCCTCGAAGGTCGAGGTGTTGTGTCCTAACGTATTGGATATGACATTTTACTTTGAGACGAGACAGCCTTTGGCACACATTTTCAATTTATCCAAACGATTTTTTTAGGCATCACAAAAAGAGGGATCGTAGTTTAAATTCTTTCAAGTTTTCAAATCTTCGACACTAAGACATTGATTAATCAACTAGGTACCAATTTTGGGCATATCGAGGGTGCTAATCCTTCCTCGTGCGTAATCGACTCCCGAACCCATTTTCTGAGTTTCGTAGACCAAAATCGTTGTTTTGATAAATCAAACTGTTTATTAAAAACAACCGTTTTACGAGGTGACCCGATCACACCTCAACAAAAAGGATTGGTGGCGACTCCCGTTTTTTCGTTTTCATTTCCAAAATCCAAGTCGACGCCGTTTTAAAAAAAATGGTTTCGACAGACTTGTAATTTTTAGTCTGTTCCCTGCTGCTTAGGGGGATAAGGCTGGTGGCTTGAATCTGCTCCATTGCCATATAGATGTAAGATTCGCCGTCTTCGATCTGCCCTACTGCTATCTCAAGGGGATAGGATCTACAATCTTCAGTCTGCTCCATTGTCGATACATGGAGATAAGACTTGTAATTTTTAGCCTGTTCCCTACTGCTTAGGGGGATAAGGCTGGTGGCTTGAATCTGCTCCATCGCCATATGGATGTAAGATTCGCCGTCTTCGATATGCCCCACTGCTATCTCGAGGCGACAAGATCTACAATCTTCAGTCTGCTCCATTGTCGATACATAGAGATAAGACTTTTAATTTTCAGCCTGTTCCCTACTGCTTAGGGGATAAGGCTAGTGGCTAAAATCTGCTCCACTGCTACCTCGGGAAGATAAGATTCGCCATCTTTGATCTACCCTACTGCTATCTCGAGGAGATAAGATCTACAATCTTCAATGATACTACACCGTCCTCTGGAGGACATGTCCTGTAGACTCGATTTCATATGCTTATGTTTATGCCAAATGATTAGGATGCTATGATCAGAAGGAATCAAATGCTCCTAGCCAAATGTGTTATGAATGATATGAATGCAAAAATGTCATGAAAATGATTCCTTTTTAAATGTTTAATGTGTCATCGCTCATTATTTACCAGGGCTTTATCACTGACGTATTACGCTGTCTTCTTACTTGGGTGGTGTTTTGACCGAAAACCCGAAGAAACAATCAGATTTTGCTCAACTGGTTTGCCCCACTGTGACTTCATCGTCCCTTCCACTGTACCTTGGGACGATTCATGGCTACAGGATCTTTAAACCATCTTTAAACCCATCCCACTGCAACTCAAAGGTATAGGATCTGTACCATCTTTAAACCATCCCACTTCGATTCATGGCTACAGGATCTGCATCAACTTCAACCCATCCCACTGCAACTCAAAGGTATAGGATCTGTAACTTGTTCAATCCACTGATCACTCCCCGGGTGACCTAAACAAATGTGTATGCATGATATTTGCATGGATACAGAATATCTTTTTTTCCTAAAGAATGATTCCCCTTTTACACTTGGGTTAACACTGCCCATTTTTCGTCAAGATTGTATCACTGACGCAATATCTTTTCATTTTGTTCAATCACCGTTTTGACAAAAATCCGGAGAGATAGTCTCAGTTTAGACTCTTCCTCCACCATTATTTCCATCCCTTAAACTTGGTGAGTTTTAAACCATAGTCCTGTTTCAAGTTCTTGTATTATTTAGAAGCTTACAGAGCAATATGCGAACTCCTTTTATGAAAGTATTATTAGTCCACTAATCGTTATTTCAATGCAAAATGCTTGAAAAATATCATAACAATAGACAAGAAGGAAATTAATTAGGAGTATAGCTCGAAACAAATAAGTTAAGCAAAGATAGAAAATGCAATCCAGAAGGAGATTTATTGGTAGTGTATTTTGAAACGAATAAAATGATTAAAGATAACAAATTCAGAATGGGTAAGATGGAAACTAGGTGCCCTAGATATCGCAGCCTGAGCTTCTCTGTTCAAACTTCCCGAGGGCCATTTTAAGCTCAATATGTGTTTAGGGGATCCAGAGTACTTTGTCAATGCCCCAAGACGTGACATACTTCCTCATTGTTAATTTAAGCGTAGCAAGACTACTTTATGCCCCACTTTCGATCAAAATTTGAGCTGCCCTTTTCGGGTTTTCAACTTAAATCCCCATTGGTCCCAAAGCGTCCTTTGCGGGTTTTCACTTTGGCCTCTCCGTTTTCGTTTTTTTAGAGAAGGTCTCAAAGCGCCCTTTGCGTGTTTTTGCCTTAGCCTCTCTCTTTTTTTTGAATCTGAATTCACCGGATTGAGCATATCTCCGTCCATATCAATGCTCTTTCAGAACATGCCTTCTTTACTACATAAGGTCTTTCTCAATTTGGCATCCGCTTTCCTCTGAAGTCCTTTTTACATGAGAATGATCCTTTTTACCATCATGAGATTCTCTTGGGCGAATCTTTTTGTCATAAACTTGTATCATCCGTTTTTGGTGCATCCGACCATGATGAATACTTTCAATCAAGCTTACTGGAGGCTTTCTGCTTCATCTAATTCTTAATTCAATCTGAGCTCGGAGAAAAATGATCTCAACTTCCAAAAATTACTTCCCTTCCATAAACCAATGAGAATGGTGTTGCTCCGACGAAGGTCCTGGCCAACATTTGAGAAGCATAGAGGGTAAATGGTAACTTCTCTATGCCAATCTTTAGAAGTCTCAATCATCTTTCAAAATCCTTTTGGATGATTTCTTCTTTTCTTTTCCCCTTTTTTTTTTTAAATTTGAAATTGAAATTGAATTTGATGACTGTTGACTTTTTAACTTTGGCATATGAACCGACCTTCACCCTCTTAGTGAAGTAGTTGACAATCACGAAGATGAATTGGTGTCGACTAGATGCTTTTGACGAGATCGTCCCCGTAACATCTATGCCCCACGTATAGGAAAAAATAGAGGAAGCACATAAGTCTTGTCTTCCTCAATTTGGCATTTACGGCATAACTGATGCAATCTCCTTTTCATGGTAGACCAGCAGTACCCGAACCTTATAATCGGCCTGGCTATCTGAAAACTATTAGCATGTGCCTTTTCGAACACTCTACAGCATCCTCGCGCCTAGGCATATTCTGATACGATCATGCAAAGACATCTTTGAATCCTTGTAATAACTCAATGACGTCTCGCTTTGTTTCTGTGGTGGGCTAGGCTTCGATCTTCACTCTTTTCCTAGACTCGCAATGTCCACTGACCCTTTGTACGGTAGAGTCTATTTTCATCTTATTCTACCACCCTTAACAAATCAAAAGGTAAGTTACAATCTCTGACATCTTCAAAATCCTCAGATCCTTTTAGACCCATATCTCACTCAAAAGGGAGTCCGTAACAGCGTTGCTCATGTCTCGATATCTGGGTACCTATTGTAGGTACGAAGGTAAATTCCAAAGAATAAATGATTCTAAGGACAAATGACCAGAATATACCAAAATTTAAAAAAAAATACGAAAAAGGGCCGAAAAATTAATTATTTACCGGAAATGGCAATTTCCCTCGAAAACGCGTCCATGTCAGCGCGTTTTCAGGGGATGAATCAGAAAAGTGCGTCCACGAGGGAGCGCTTTGTGCCACATCAGCAAAAAATGCGTCCTTGAAGGCGCGCTTTGCTGATGTGACAAAAGCGCTCCCTCGTGGATGCGCTTTGCCCGCTTCAATGGTCAAATTTTTTTTGACCGTTGGGCCTCCAACGGTAAAAAAAAATTTATAAATACCCCCCAACCCTTTTATTTTTTTCACACATTAGTCCTTAATCATTTTTCTCTCAACTTTCTCTCAAATTCCTTTAAACTTCCTCTCAAATTTCACAATAGTCCTTTAATATTTACAAAAAAGCCCTTTTTAAAATTTTTTTAAATATATTTTTTTGATAAATTTAAAAATATTCGATCATATTAGCAATGGCTGGAGAATTAATTCGTCTCAACGATAAACACATCTCCGTCGATCAAATGCAAATGGTAAGTTTTAATTTTAATTTTTCAATGCTATTTAAAATTTTTAAGGTTTATGCAATTTTGATTAAATTTTATTTTATAATTTTTTAAACAGTCTGTAGATCGGGTGTTGCAATGCTATATTCGCAATATGCTCGGTCCGCCATCGCCGTTTATCGAGAACTACCTACGGGAAGTGGGTTTTTGGCACGTGGCCACGATAGGCCGGGGGTGCAAGTTGGACCCGAAGTTAATCAGTGTGTTGATAGAGAGGTGGAGACCCGAGACGCACCCTTTCCATCTTTCATGCGGAGAGTGTACCATCACTCTGGAAGACGTGCAACTGCAATTAGGATTGCCGGTGGATGGGTACATAGTCACCGAGTCCGTAACTTCTGGCGATTGGGCCGCCGTATGCTACGAGATTTTGAGTGCTATTCCGAATAACATTTATGGTGGTTAGATCGAGATGGGCTGGTTACGAGACACATTCCCGGAGCCGAATAATGATTCGACGGAAATAGAAAGAATACGGTATGCTCGGGCATATATTCTTGAGATGATTTGAGGGTATCTGATGTCGGACACATCCACGAAACCTCAGACACACGAGATGGTCTTTGAAACTCGTTGATTTAGAGCAACCGGTGAATTGAGTTGGGGTCCGCCGTGCTAGCAAAATTGTATCGGGAGATGTGCAGGCGACGCGGCGAATAAAGCAAAAATTGGAGGTTGCCTATCACTACTGCAATCATGGGCACGGTTTCGATTTCTATTTTTACGTCCTAAAGTCGACCACCCATATACATTCTCACTCATAACGAGGTAAATTTAATATTAGATTTTACAATTATTACGTAGATTTAAAATATAATTGTATGCTAAAAATTTATTTAATTAGGTGGAACCATTCAAGTGAGTTATGTTGGAATACCTACATCGCTTGAAGATATACGGCTCTACTACTAGAGCAACGGTCGGAAGCACAAGTAAGTATTAAATTTTAATTAAATTTCGTAATAAAATAGTCATTTCGTATTTCATATTTAGTATTTCGTATTTAGTATTTAGTATATAACTAATATTTTTATCATGTTAATATAGTTTGAATGGACACCATACGAGGACCCGTCAATTCGAGTAGTAATTCAGGAGGAGTTCTTTCAAAATCCGAACATTTGGCATGTGAAGGTCCCATTGATCAACTATGCCACCGTGGAGATGCACCAATTAGATCGGGTTCTGCGTCAATTTGGATTCCAACAACCGATTCCTGTGGCACCTAAGGTGCTCGATGATGAGCACAAAGTCAACTTACGGCAGTTGCATACGGATTGGCCAAGATTTTGGTCAGCGTATATCGAAATGTGGGAGAACCGGTATGATTATATACCTACTCGGGAACCGATCATCGTTTCTGAGTTAGCGTGCATACCAGAATACATGCCATGATTTCGGATCCATGGCAAGTCGTTTTTATTGTCGGAAGAGGAGAGGCGACAGTAACTTCGTGAACAAAGGAAATGACGGGGCCCTTTAAATCCAAGGAGAAGGGTGATGAGATGGGACCATCAGCAGCGCCGACACAGCCACCGGGCCCATCAACAGCGCCCACACAGTCACCGGGCCCAACACTTCAGCCGATGACACCGACATCACAGCCTTTTCAGATTATGCCAGGTGCGTACCCTAGCCCTTATATTTGTCATAACCCTTATATGTTTCCTTTTCCCAGTCCCACGGTAGGTTGGAATGCATGGCCCGGTTCGAGTCCGTTCCCGACTACTTCGACTGGCCAGTCGATCTTGAGGCTGCCGTCGCATGAGGGATCGCACGAGGCGCCGTCGGAGAGCTCTTCTTTTTACTAGTCTCCTTCGCCTTATGAGATTCAGACACCTCCGCCATGATTTATGCAAACACATTCCCAGTCGTTATTTTATCAATGTGGGTCATCTTCCCAACACCCACAACCAAACCCCCTGCCGGAGGAACCAGAATCCCCGCCTGAGGTTCCACAACCCCTGCCGGAAGCTAGAAGAAAGAGGAATCCAACGTGTAACTGTCGACCACCCCCATGTGGCACTGATTCCGAGCGGCACCAACATTGATTCTAACCGCCATTTTTTTATTTTTTTGTAATTTAATTTTTATATCTTTAATAAAATAAAAGTTTTTTTTTATTTTTATTGTAATTTAATTTTTATATCTTTGCTAAAATAAAATAAAAGTTATTTATTTTATTTTTTGTAATTTAATTTTTATATCTTTGCTAAAATAAAAGTTGTTTATTTTTTTATTGTAATTAATTTTTATTGTAATTGATTTTCCGTTTCAAGGTCTGTTATGCTGCCTGAGACATATCTTTCCAGCACCTGACACCACTGCCACACTTCATTATATGAAGGCCCCACCGACCGCAGTGCAACTTTTCCAACATATGCGCTTGGCTATCCAAGTCTTTTGGTAAGAGGCGTTTACCCCAATTGGCTACGAATATTACCAATTAAGGCCGACACTGTAGTCTTGGGATCCGCCTTCACCGTCGATATTATTAAGTCAGCCAACATCTCTGAATCCATCTTCGAATGATCTTGTGAAACACACAACAGCAACGTTACATAATGCAACATTACATAATATTAGTATTATTAAAAACCTTGAACACCTAGTGATCTTTGCATGCAAGCAAGATGTATGTGGACCGTTGTACTTTTTGATCTCCCACAAGCCTGTCTTTTTTCTCAACGAGGCCATGATTTTCCATGAACATGTACCGTCTTGCAATGCACACTTGGCCTCGTACTTATCGAGTTTGGATTTAACCACGTTGTAGTTAACCCCGTTCTTGATGATATATTGTTTCAATGCACCAAGAAAACTATCCTTGTTGGAAAACTCTTTACCAACTTCTAATTCGCCCGAATCCAACAGCGAACTTGTACGGGCCACGCCTTACGTGTGGTAGTTCAGAAACTCTAATGCATCGTCTTGAGATAGATCAACATTATGCATGTGAAATTTGGAGGCGAGTACGCCACGAATCGCGGATCTTCTTCTTCTTCATCGAACCGCCTTCAACATCGGTTGGAGCAGCTCCGGTTTAGAAAATAATGTAACTTCTGCACCATCGAGGCCAGGCTCTCGAGGTAGATCCACATCAGACTCATCATCCGACCCACCATCATCTGCAACGAACGAGGGCCCCTCACCGTTAGATGTCGTGGGGAGTACATTATCCATTCTTAAACAACTTTCGTAACGTTCCCAATCATATGTGGATTGCCAACCATTAGAAGTTGATGACGTTCTCCAATACGTATTTCTAGCACCGAACGTCGAAGAAAGGATATGCATGTCCCATCCACCAACCGAGCGTCGTGCAGGAGTTGTGTTTTCCATACTACCACCAAAACACGCGCGCCGCAATCGCCTCCCACTAACAGTGTCGGCTTGGGGTTGTGTAATCCCTCGAACAACGATGAGATGTTGAAGTCGAAAGAAGATCACTTGGCGATGAAAATTGAACATATACCTCAAGATAGGGTGATCCACTGGCAAGATGAGTCTCTACCATTGCCTCCAAGCTCCGAGGACCTTTGATGTCGAATGAGTCATATCTCACGGGATCAACCGAAGCGCAAAATCTATACTTATTAGACTGAACTTTCATTGGCGTTGTTCCAAAGATTTTACGCCTAATTCTTTTGTAAAGTTCTGTCAAATCTATGTTCCGGTTAAAACCCAGTCGCGCTGTGTTCTCCGATAAAAAAAACACCATTTTCGGTGTCACAAACCTCACTATCGTAATAAATAACAGCATTAATGCGTTCACTCATCTTCAGTTTCTATTTTACTTATGCCTCAATTTCTGTTATGCAACCTGAGAATGAAATTTGGCTGATTTATAGTCTAAGGATTGCCAGACTACTGTAAAAAAAGAGCGTCCACGTGGGAGCTTTTTTCAGTACTCTTGCTGACAGTGCATCCTGATTGAAACGTTTTGGGCACTATTTGTTCAGAAACGTATTCTCAAAATTATTTTGCCAGAGACTAATGTAGCAAAAGAGCGTCCACGTGGGAGCTTTTTTCAGTACTCTTGCTGACAGTGCATCCTGCTTGAAGCGTTTTGAGCACTATTTGTTCAGAAACGTCTTCTCAAAATTATTTTTCCAGAGACTACTGTAGTAAAAGAGCGTCCACGTGGGAGCTTTTTTCAGTACTCTTGCTGACAGTGCATCCTGCTTGAAGCGTTTTGGTCACTATTTGTTCAGAAACGTCTTCTCAAAATTATATTGCCAGATACTACTGTAAAAAAAATTCAAATAATTTTTATTTGAAATTATTCTAATTAATTAACCCTAAACTTAAAATTATTTAAATAAATTCAAAACCCTAAACTTAAAATTATTCTAATTAATTAACCATAAAATCTAGTCTATTAATTTTCCTCTAGAAACCCTAAAACCCTAAAAAACCCTAAACTGTAGCCATAAAACCCTAAAAACTCATACTCTAGCACTAAAAATAGGATGCAAAACCCATCGGGGGTGAAGGGCAAAAGCACGTCCACGAGGGAGCGCTTTTGCCACATCAGCAAAGCGCGCCCTCAAGGACGCATTTTTTGCTGATGTGGCACAAAGCGCTCCTCGTGGACGCCGCTTTTCGATTCATCCCCAAAGCGTCCGACGTGAACGCATTTTTGGGAAATGGCCTTTCCGGTAAATAATTATTTTTCCGCTTTTTCCGTAAATTTTTTTAAAATGGTATATTTAGGTCATTTGCCCCGATTCTAAGGATGATTATTTATATGGTATGATCATGGATGAAGAATGAAAGAATATTCCAAAGAAAAAAAGAATGTATAGTATGAAATGGAAAGAATAAAAAAAATATTTGCTCAAAAAGATGCATTTTATTGAAATAAAAATTATGGACACAAGCCTACTTCACCAAAGGACACTTATTGCCTCTAGACTTAAAGCAACAAGCGTGTTTTGAATATTACTTTAGATTAACTCTAAAAATACAAGGATCTCTTCCACAGTCCAATTGTTCAAAACACCCCCAAGTACGTAAAGGCAGAAGCTTGGAAAAGTCTATTCCCCGATTCTCTCTTCGAATATGTCGTTAATGTTTAGATTCCCCAATGTTCCCACTGGGTTTTTTATCTCTTCCATGAAAACCAACTCTTTGTTATCCATTAGACTTTGCACCAAAGCTTTGAATTCGACACACTCCTGGATTTTATGGTTGTCTTCTGCGTGGAACTCACAGTAGCTCCTCATCCTTTTGGGTACCTCCTTCGAAGTCTGAATGATTAATCCCATGTCCATCATTTGTTTCAAAACCCGTTTCAATGGGGTTTTTACTTCTACAATATTCTCCTTGATTCTTTTCCCTTTATTCTCGATTATCGCGTTTACCCCCTTATCAGCATGGTTGGGTAACGGATTTTCTACACCAGACGGATTGTCAAATTTCACAATGTCCATTCGGATGAGCCTTTCAATTAATTTTTTGAAAGAGAAGCAATTCTCTATCGAGTGCCCCATTATCCCCGCATGGTATTCACATTGAGTACTTGCGTCGTACCATTTGGGGTATGGGGGTTGAAACGATTTTAAGTAGACAGGGGATACAACGTGTGCATCAAATAAACTTTTATACAACTCCCTATACGTCATTGGTATGGGAGTAAACTGGAACCTCTCTATATTCTGCTTCGTGTTGAGCTCCTGCCTTGGTGAGGCCTGCTGGCCCGCGGCTACCGTTCTCAGTTGACTGACAGTGACGGGTTTTGAATAACCCGAGCTCACATTACTTACTTTATTTTCTCTTTTCTTCAGAGCTGATCTTCTCGTGCTTTCCCCAGCCTCTATCTTTCTACACCTTATCGCGTTTTTTATCATTTCTCCCGACATCACTATGTCCGTGAAGCTCTTAGTAGCGCTCCCCAACATATGATTGATAAAATGTGCTTTCAGGGTATTAATGAAAAGCATGGTCGTTTCTTTCTCCACCAGTGGCGGTTGGACCTGTGTAGCGACTTGCCTCCACCTCTGGGGGTATTTCCTGAAACTTTCGCCCGATTTTTTCTCCATATTTTGTAACGTGATCCTGTCAGGCGCTATATCAGTCACATGGCCATAATGCTTCATGAAGGCCTGTGCTAAATCCTTCCACGATTTGACTTGAGTACGACTCAACTGATTATACCATTTGGCCGCATCCCCAGTCAAACTATCCTGGAAACAGTGAATCAACAACTGGTCATTGCTGACATGACCCGTCATTCTCCGATAGAACATTGTAATATGGGCCTCAGGGTAACTGGTCCCGTTGTATTTTTCAAACTCTGGCATCTTGAACTTTGGAGGGAGTACCAGATCTGGGACCAGACTCAACTTCTTAGCATCCACTTCGCATTGGTAATCAGCGCTTTCCAATGCTTTAAACTTCTCCTCCAACCATTTGCATCGATCTTCAAACTGTTTTGGGAACTCCGCCCTTGCTTTTTCCCCTTCTGCTACATCATCGAAGTCAGAGACCATTGGTTTTGCCAAATTATCTCCGGGGTTGGAGCTCGAGCCTGTTGGGAAGTTTATCGGTGCTGAGGTACCGGATTGATACTAGGGACTGATATTGACGGACACCCTAGGTGGGTATGCATTGAGGCTGCTTATTTGGGGTATTTGTTGGGCGAAGCTTAGGTGGATAGAGCGGGGTCTTCCTTGTCATCCTCGGGGTTAACCATAGGGCTATTTCCTTTTCATGGCCCTCCAAGCAGTAACTGTGTTAACTGATTCATCATGCTCTTTTGCGATTTTAACATCTGATCTTTCATGTCCTGCTGAATCTTGTTCAGTTGCTCTTGCATCTGAGCTTGCAGCCGATCCTGCATTTATTTCTGCATTTGTTCCAATTTTTCCAACCTTTGATCCATAACTTTAATTTTTCTTTGTGTATAGTAGTGATGTTCCAGGGTAACTATAATACGATCTCTAGTTAATAGGGTTCTTTTATGACATTTAATGCATATGATGCGATGTAATACGAATGAATAAAATGCAATGCAAAGGAATGAATACAAAAAGAAATAGAGGCGTTGATTCTGAATTCAATTCCATTAGAAGAACTTTTCTAGAAAATAAATTTCTTTACATAAAACGGATTACATACGCGGCTTTATCCTCATAGTCCAGGTGAAGCACCAATATTTTTCTTCGTATCCGGATGTTATGGTCGTGTCCCATGAACTTTCTCAATAGATGCCTCTTCTAGCTCCTTGTTGCTTGATCCAGGCCGTGACTCTTCACTCACTTATCCTCCGCGATGCTCATAAGCTTCTTTAAGAAAATTGAGATGTAATGGCTCTCGAATAATCTTTGTTGGCTTGAATCCCCGGGCAACGAGGCAAAGTCATATACTATCAATTTTTTTCTCGTTGTGTACACTTAGACTATATTTGGACGAACGTATTATAACCCACTTTATCAAGGAATCCATTTTCCTATGAAAAACTCTTCTATTTAGCAATCGAATATGAATCAACACCTCCTTTCTATGATGATGAAATGCAATGTAGTCATAAACAAAAGAAAGCGCGTTAGTATCATATGCAGATGGTAAAAATCAAACACATATCCAGGTAACTGCTATGGTTCAACATAGTTCTACCTAAAGTGAGCTCCTAGGGTTCACTATATGTGGTTTAGTTCTAAAGGGAGGGTACCTGAACCAGCAGATTCCTCAATCCTCACCCATTATAGGCTCATATGGATCGAGTTCAGTTTAGGGGAATACATTTCCCTATGGCTATGCGGAGGTGAAAACCTCACGAAGACATAGGTACGGATGTATCCCGGAAGCAGTCCACTAGCTTATGCGGAGGTGAAAACCTCACGAAGGCATAGTTTCTCACTCCCACTTAAAAGGTGTGACCACAACGGTCATGCAATATGATGCAAGAGTACCCTACGAGACTTAAACCATAACAAACATATGACACGACACAAACTCATGCGGTGAAAGAATCAAAATCAAATTTTAATTTTCGATAAAATGACAAAAATAATCAATTCCACGGCTTGACTCTCTTTGGTCCCCAGTGGAGTCGCCAAGCTGTCGAAACCATTTTTTATGTTTGGAAAACAGGGCCGACTTTTTAAAAAACATGGAGTCGCCACCAATCTTTTTTTGAAGTGTGATTGGGTCACTTTATAAAACATTTTGGTCTACGAATTTTAAGAAAACAGGTCCGGGAGTCGATTACGCACGAGGAAGGATTAGCACCCTCGCAATGCCCAAAATTGGTACCTTATTGATTGATTAATGTTCTAATATCGAAAATTGGAAGAGATTTTAAAATGCGAATCCTTGAGAAAATGTTTGGATAATTCGAATTGGATATCAAAATTCTCTTATTCTGAAAGAATGAAATATCACATCCAACACGTTAGGATACGATGTTTCAAACCCTTGACACCAAGATCATTTCATGATTTCCAAAATTCATGCATTGCAATTTTAAAAGGGTATTCCGTTATTTGGCCAAACGAAAAAAACCGAAACCCAGCACGTTAGGGCACGATTCCTCGAATTTCCAAACATGAAATATTGTCTTATTTTTGACGTTAAGAAAACACGGTCAAAATCTTAAAAGGATATTTAGTCATTTGGATGAACGAAAAATCGAAATCCAGCACGTTAGGGCACAATTTCCTGAACTTCCAAACACAAAATATTACCTTTGTAAAAACCCTTTTTATGAGTTTGGGTAAAAAAGTGGAAAAAAATAAAAGATAAAGTCAATGTAACCTTTAAAATAGAAAATCAGTTAAAACGTAAAAATGGTCATACTTAGCGAATGGTGATAATGTAAACACGATAATAATAACGAGCAACATAACCTTGCAGGCATACAAAGACGTAAATAAATAAATGGGTAGGTTCATAATATGGATAATATATAATAAGACAATAGTAATGAGAACAATAATAAAATAAAATGGAATGAGCAAAAATAATAGAAGGAATAATAAATAAGGTAACCCCCAAAAAAAATATTAGTAAAGGCTTAATTTAAAATATCGAGTAGGCATATAAAAGAAATAAGTAAGAAAGTTTTTTAGAAAAATATAATAATAATAATAAAAGGAAAATAACAATACTATATTAATAACAATATGTTAAAAAAATAGAAAATAATAATAATAAATATAATGATAATAATGAAAGAAAATAATAATAAAGGGAAAAAAATAGAAATCATAATGAAAATAATAGCGATAACAAAACAATAAAAAATATAGTAAATCTCAAAATAGAAAACATATACGTAGTGGTAATAAATAATATAAAATAATATAAAATAACTTAACCAAAGAAACTAAATTAAAACGAATTTTAAGTTAAAATGAAGTTAAAATTACGTAAAATATAAAAGATAATACATACAATAAGTAGAAAATAAAAAAAATAACCTAATGAAATAAACAAAATAATTTCGGGAAAAATAATAAAGAATAATAAAAAAAAATTTAAAAAAGGTTAAACGAGGACTGGATTAAAACACGCGACCTATCATAGGGATCAATTGGGCAATTATACCCTATCACCAAGACGGCACCGTTCTTATATCCACCATTAAATGGCCTAGGGACCAAATCGAAATAGAAGAAAAACTTTGGGCCAAAATCAAAAGCAAAAGAGGATCACATCGCGACACGCCGCAAAAGCGGAAGGATATGTTGCGCAAATTGCCCATTTAATAGAAAACGCGCGGATCCTATGATGGCGGGTCGGGTCGCGCGCGGGTAGCCTTGAAACGACGCCGTTTTGGGCCTTAGTGGCTTGCTCCAAAACGACGCCATATGGGGAGGACTATAAATACCAAAAATCAAACAAAAATTTCATTTTCAAGACTTTTTAAAAAAATCTTTCAAAAACTCTCTCGCTTTCTCCGAATCCGGCCTTGGCTCCGACGAAACTTCGATCACGGCCACGATCACCGCCAATCAATCGCGCGCCACCACCATGACGATGATGGCGGAACTCCCAAAAGTGAGTTTTTCTCCTTTTTTTTTTATATTTTTTTAGCTTAATACTTATATCTATATAGTTTAGGAAAAAAAATATTTGTATATGTTATGTTGACAGATTCGAAAGAAAAAAAGAAAAGAAAAAGGAACAAAAATTGAAAAACCTTGCTGATCTTTTATATTGATTTCTCGTAAAAATGTATTGACTGTGTGTACTGCCCTTGTATTCGTAAAAAAAAAAGTGTATTCTCTCGTAAATCCCCCCCGCTTTACAAGTTTTTGCCTCGGGCTTTTATAGCCGAATTTAGGAAAAGGAAAACATAACCTAGATTCTGTTTTGCTGTTGCTTTGTCCTTCTTTTTCGCAGGTGTGGCGACGTGGAGCGGCGCAAGAAGACGCGAGAGACACACACGACTGCGGCGTTGGGAGGCTCTGCGGCAAGGGGCAGCTGCTAGGGTTTCAATTTTGGGGTTTAGGGGTTTGGGCCTTAATTGGGTTAGCATTTTGGGCCTGCTGTAATTTTAATTAACGGACTGTTTATTAAATTTGGACTTTATGTTTATTGGTTTTTTTTTTAATTCTGGTTTTTTGGGCCCGGACATAAATTGGGCTCTACACAAACTATAAGAAAATTAACACAAATATATTAGTAAAATTTTAAACTTAAAATATATTTATAAAAATTGTCATGGAAGTAAACTGAGGGCAACAGTCATCACACCTTTTATGATTAGAAGTCTGTTAATTTCTGTTTATTTTCATTTTTGTTTAATAATTGTAAAACGCTGCGTTTAACTTAGTGATTAATGAAACGACGCGTTTAGGGGGAAGCTTATGGTACGATCTAAAACGACCTCGTGTAAGCGATATTCCCAGGTACTAAAAACGGTACGTTTTTGATGAGCTGTATCAACAGTTGTCAGCTATTGAGAAGCCGTTATCACCCTAAAAACGTCGAGCATGGGCTGGGAAGGCACTTATCGAATGAATACAGTCATCTTATACTCTTTCTTTTCTCTAATCTTTCTCCTCTTATCTTCTTCTTCTTCTCTCTACTACTCTGTTTTTCTACTGCCCAAGGGGTTGCTCCGTGACATATTTGCTGCTCTATTTAGTTACTTATTTATTGCTTCAATTGTTTCCAGATAGAATGAATCAAATTTGACGCAAAGCGAAATCCAATAGTGGGTCTGATTCAATACTCTGATAAATACTTCGATTATGCTTACAAGTACAGGTAATCTAAATTTTCATTCATTTCAGTCTCTCTAGTTTTCTCCCCTTACTTTTTCCATTTTTTTAAAATTTAGATTTAATATTTTCTATAATTTAATTTCTTTTTATATTTTAATAAATTTTTTGGGTGGAGACTGTATGCTTTGTTCTTCCTCCTGAAGTGGCCAAAGTATGTTCCTTTAGGGTTTTACTTGTATATTGTTTCTTTTTTTCAAAATTGATTCCAGTATTAGTGTAATTCTCATAAGGTTTTATACTACAATAGTTTGAATAGAAACTGAATTCTGGAAATTATGGTGCTGAGGCGAGTTGTCTTCATCATATACTGGCATCCTTGAATTAGAATTGAGGCAAGTTTTCAGGCATATTTATTTTGATCATTTGTATAAAATCCTATGTTGACAGTGGAAAGTTTTGTGGCTTCACCTGTTGTGATAGGTGGATGTGAAAGCTGCTAATATTAGGTGCTCGCCAAGTGTCTGATGAATTGTCGCTGAAAGAAAAGACACGAACAGAAAGAATTTCCAGAGAGAGGGAAAAGAGAAATTGACAGAATAAGAGAGAATTTTGGAGAATAATTCCATACTGGATTTTCCATTCATCCCTTACAGTTTATATCCCTAGATTCTGCTTTACACACTTGACCGCAACAACAACATCTATCTAACAAAAAAGTAAAATGAAAATTGCAAAAATAAAACTAAATAGCAAATAAGAGTTGGGCTTTATTATTGACCCGTGTACTAACTCTCTAAGGACCTAACCACAATCAAATTAAGTGACCCAATAAAGCAATAAGACTAACTCAACAGATTTGGAAATTGCTCCTGCATCTTGATTTTTTCTTCTTTGGTTTTGAAAGAGGATTTTGAAACATTTTTGCTGATTTTCATGTTCATTATATTCATGTTTGAATCTGGTAGTTATGTTTATGGATGTCATATTGATGAGTAAAGAAATATTGATTATTGTCAAATGTTCATTTTGTTTTTCTCAGCGTGGATTTGAAAGATTTCCCAAGAAACAGTCATTTGGATTAAGGTTAGTTTCATTTCCTTTTTCTTTCTTTTTTTGCTCTATCGTGTTTGAATATCTAATTTCAGCACTTTTGTATTCAGCTCTCTCCTAATACTTAAAAGGATTTGTTTATTAATATATGAACATGTTTTTAAAAGGATTTTATTATTATTAATATATGGGCAATCTGGAAAAGGGTTTTATTTCTCTTGTCTTAATCATGATAATTAGAGAATATAAGAGAAACTTGTTTTATGAACTTGATTTTAAAATGAAGTATTATTGCAGGTTAGAGTATCTTTTTCGAGGATTTGCTTGCAAAAGAATAGCTCTTATAACGTTTCACTTCTTTGCTAGCTGCAATTAAAAGGAAAAATAAAAATTAAAAGATTACAAATAAAATTTTTTTTAGAAAGGTTTATTTTTTGAAAATATCTATATTTATAGAACTTGAGTATCTTAGTGAAGATGCTTGTATCTACAGATATAAGCTTTTATGCCATAAACTTATGTGAAACTGTAAATAGTGGGATTAAATTTGTATGAATACTTTAATACTTGTTAGCTTTTTGCTGTGTAAGGGAATATATAGGGTTCAAAGTAGCACTGCATGTTATGGATGATGAGATTAAATTTCATCAAATTTCTAGGTTTAAAAGAGTTGGTGTTGACATTTTTTGTGTGTTATGAATTCCAATGTAGCAAAAAAGGGAGATTCTTTTTCCCTCTCCAAAATGCATACTATGCATTGCTATTTGGGCCCTCCATCACATTTACCATAAAAAACAATTACTCCTAAATGATGCTCTCATCTGTAATATACATATATGTGTGTGTGTGTGTGTGTGTGTGTGTGTTTCCTTTTCCATGGTTTGTCAGTTTTCTGAGTTTCTTTTTCTTTGCTCCAGTCTTCTCTGATCTCCAGCAGGTCAGCTCCACCACATTTACCATAAAAAATTACAGTGATTTGGATTTTATAATATTCAGAAGAAAGGGGAAAAAAACCGATGGAAGAGCCCCATTCAGTGAATAGTCCGAGGACAATCCTCAGTTTTTCAAAAAGAGGGAGAACAACAACAGCCTCCGTCTCATTTGTTGATCCAAATGACGAAAAATCTAATTCCGGGGAACATGGTCCAAAGCCTTCCGAGGTTTATGGCTTTGTTGGTTCCATTACAACAGTTGTTGCTACAGGTCCTAATCTTTTGATTTCCCTCTTTTTCTATCATTACATTATTTTTTTATCCATGTTATTATTTAATTGTGTCAGATTTTATGTTTATTTCAGGTTTTGTTTAGTTGTGACTTTTGTTAATTGGTCTTTGTTTCTGCAAACATATCAAGCACTAGATAGCTTTTTTAACTTGATTTTTGCTGAACAATTAACCAAACTGGAAGTATAGTGTTAAATTTCAACGAAACTGAAGCTCGGTACCCATAGCACGTTGACCAATTTCACTTTCACCTCAATAGTAAAATACGATTAATAAAACAATGAAATCAAGCTTTTTTTGGTAACATGTGGAAATCTAAGTTGGGGTCTGAGAAGGAATATCTTGCACGCTCATTAGAAGACTTCACCATTGTTGTCTTTGTTGGAAGCATTAATATTTAAGTAGGAACTAATGGGTCTAGCTTAATGCTGTTATGGTTCTTGAGTGTTGCTTTTCCAGTTAATACTTGAGTATGCTTGGACATTCTTGTAAGCTGTGATATCTTAGAAATTGTTAAAATTTTGTTCGTATGGATACACTTGTTTGTCCATTGCTCTTTGTAAACCTTAGTGCACAATCTCATTTAAAACTAGATGCATTTGAAGCTATGTAATGAGGGATTTGTTTAAAGGCCTAAACTATCTCACATATTTATCTAACATGTTTTTGCACAGCTATTTACTTAGCATGGGCATATATTCCCGAACCTTGGTTACATTCAATCGGGATCTTCTATTATCCTAGCAGGTCAGCAACATTTCCTTTGCTTACTCAATTTTGGTTTCACATACATCTCTATCCTAGTAAAAATGGATGATATAATGTGGGACTAGGTGGTTTGCTTGAGTAGTAGCTTTTATACATGTTTGGTCGTTTAATATTTGAGGGATGATCAGAGATCTAATATTACATCAAGAATGTGTTGAAACTTAGATCTTGGGATTTTATGGCAAAGAAAACAAAAAGGTAGATTGTTGGAAAGCAAATATAAGATCTTTGCTCAATTGACATGAGGGAAAAAGGAGAGAAGAAAGAAAGAAAGAATAAGGCAGCGGTGGAACGCAGGCAGTCACACACTTATTTCTCGTTAAAAGAAGCTGAATTGAACTCTGATATATTCTCTTTGCTACTCTCCATTCAACTGAAAGTTACCATTGGTGTATATTGGTTGAGAAGAAGTCTGCACCAATCTTGCAATTCTTTTAACCTCATTTTCAATAAGACAAGTCCATAGGGAACCCTGGACCTCTTGAACTTATGTCTTGCTAACTTCCAGCGAAAGCTTTAACCATGACAGGAAGTCCTTGAAATGACGGGATTGAAATATCAAATATGGTAGTGGCCGAATGAATTTTCGTGTAAGTTAAACAGAATGTATTGCTAATTTGGGAAGATTCTGCCTTTGTTGATCCATTCACTAACCTTCAAATTAGCTATGTGAAATTTTGTTGCCTAGACCATTGGTTTAACTTAACAATTTTGTTGTGAGGATAATATAGCTAATGCTTGATTTTCAGATATTGGGCTTTGGCAGTTCCAACTTATGCTATGGTAATAATAGTATTAGCTGTTATATTTTATATCGGCCTCAACTTCATGTCAACCCCACCACCAACTTCATTAACCACAATGTTTGGTGAGTTTTAACTTGCTTTTCTATTGATGTGTTAATGGTTTGCATTAGGACCAGACGCATCTATAAGGATACCATATCATTAGTCAAAATGGTTTGTCGAATAAATTTGTTCCAACATTTTCTAAATTCAATTTTCTTTGCATTGCAATTGCTTGACTGGACTTTATAGTCTATTTTACACTTCTTTGTAGATGAATTTAGTAGAGAACCTTCAAGCTTTTTGTCTCATATGGAGGGAGATGAACAGCCAATTGAACCCATATCTGATCTTGGGATCGACAAGATTAACGTTCTCATGTTCGATGATGCTAAATGATACATCCACTCTAGTTGTCCATCTATCCCGTCTCACCATTATTGGGTTTAGGGAAGGAAACCGAATTAGTTGGCAAGTTTTGAAGAGATTGGAATGCATAAATTTTGATTGTTCAAGAAAAAAAAAAAAAAAAAGGTTGTTTCTTTTTGTTAATGTGATTATGAACATATTGACTAGGCATAGAAATAATTTGTTTATCACTTCAAACAATTAGCAATAATTTTTTTTGCGGACTTCTTAAAATTTGTTTGGCAATAAATTTTTTAAGGCATTGGTATAGGATCCTTTACATGTAAGACCAATTGCAATTATGGCAGTATACTGCAATTGTTATTAGGGTTTAGGAGATGTATTTATGAGATGAATCAAGCTATCTTCACTTTGTGAGGCAGTCTGTGTTGGGTCATGTGCTCCGTACAACCCTTTCTTTTGTAACCGAAAAAATAAAATAAAAATTGATCATATTGTACAACTTTCAATTGTTACAAGTTTTTATATTCCTACTATATTTGAGACTCACATTTAGCTTTGATACCAGTCAATCGAGTAGGGGTGGTTGGTAATTTCAAGTTTTGATTTTGGATCTAAAATCCTTTGGGTTTTTAGTGTCATTGTGGCTTCAAGTTATATGAGTTTGACATTCGGATAATTTGAAGAGTTGAGGATAAAATATTTGCTATTGGGGAATGTAGTATAAGATTTGATGTTTTTGTGATTGAGGCAACAACATCTGTTTTTAAATTATTATAACACTTCTAGCTGAGTGAGGTACTAAAAGTGATATAATCTCTTGTGGTTAGTGTGTTTGTTTAATTTTTATATGGTAGTTAATGCAAGGTTTTTATATAACCTTCGTGCATGCAGAACGAACATGTTGATTTTGATTTCTGCATTCCTTTGAGAATGACTTCTACAGCATTTTCTACAAATTCCACGCACATCTTTCAAAGTTTTAATTTATTATAAATTGGGTAATTTCGTTATAGATTAAAGAAAGTAAAATGTGTTTCCATTTCGAAATTGAGCAAATTAATCTCTCTCAAAAAAATTGGAGCAATTTAATCCCTCTCAATTTTGAAAACGATCAATTAAGGACAATTAATCATGGTGTTAATGGCTTTCTCAATTGTATGTAATTTTGATTGGTATAATAACAAATTTAACCTTCGATGTTGACATATTTTGTTAATTTGGTCTTGATGCTAAAAAATTCAACAATTTTAACTTCAATTTACACATCTACAAAAATATTGTGGGCTAAACTTTTTAAATCATGACCAAATTGATAGAATGTGTAAATTATGATAGCTAAATTTATTATTATACCAATCAAATTTATGTAAAATTGACGAAAAATATTAATCTTGTGATTAATTATTCTTGGTTACTCACTTGCGAAATTGACAGAGATTAAATTGCTTCAATTTTTTTAAGAAGAACCAATTTGCTCAATATCAAAATTGAAAGGGAATGAAGAGGTCTTTTTACGAATTAAAGACATTCTAGAGACTTATATATATATATATATATATTAATATTTTAAATTTCAATAAATTTAATATTGTGAAATTTATTTTTAAATGTAGGTAATAATTTTTTTTTTAAGAATTTGGATTATTAGATATTGTAATAATACATTAGTAAATAAAAATTAATATTTTGATGATGAAATGTGTCTATAAATAATATTTATTTGGAGATTTAGAGACGAATATGTCATTAAATATTTGTTTATTTTTAAATGAGACAATTTTTGCCTCTAAAGGGATGAAATATTTTGCTAATTATTTTAGTATGTTTTCTTTTATGAATTTAGGGAGGACATTTTTCTTTAAAGCTTTGGGAATGAAATTTGTCCTTAATTATGAGGACGAATTTCTGCAATAAATAAAAATTAATAGTTGGGCTTGGAAAAAGCTGTTGAATTTAAGGGAGCTTATGTTGCAGGTTGGTGAGATAGAAGGTTCTTACAAAGCTAGTAAAGTTTGGGAGACTACAAGGAACAAGCAAGGCAAAGTGCCTTGGCATAAGGTCATATAGGGAGGACTTTCAATTCCTAGGCATTCTTTTATTTCTTGGTTAGCAATTCAAAACAGGCTACCAACTAAGGATATGTTAATTTATTGGGGTTGTCACCTTGACTCTGTTTGTGTTCTTTGTGGTGTTGCTGATGAAACTAGGGATCAAATTTATGTTGATTGTTCTTATTCTTAGATTCTGTGGGAGCAAAGTTTGCAGGCCTGTTCTTTTCATGAGGAACATGATTCTTGGCAGGGTATGTTCGATTGGGTTCTTCGGAATGGCAGAGGAAGATCCCTTTCTTCAACTCCTCTTAGGCTGGTTTGGTGTGCTTTTCTTTATATGATAAGGAGAGAACAGAAGAGAAAGCTTCATCAAAGTTCGCCTACATTGGTTCAGGTTCATTTCAAAGAAACTAAAGGAGTTGAAAGGAATAGATTATCTAGATGTAAGTCAATTTTGAATGTTTCTGATTGTTTGACAAGAGAATGGGGACGTAACGCAATTACTGTGCATTAAGTTTGTAGTGCTTTTTTCTTATAGCAAACATTTGCTTTTTTCTTTTTTGGATGAATAAAAATTCTTACTTCTCCAAAAAAATACATATATTGCAATATCTTATATTATATGTGACAACGAAAAGCCAAAAAAGAAGAGAGTTCTTTGAGAGAGAGTGAAGCATGCAAGTGTGCCAGGTAATGGAGAGATTTTTTTATCATATAGATAAGGTTAAAATGTGCTGTTGGTCCTTATACTTGTATAGAATTTGAGACTCGGTCCTTATATGTAGAAGTTAAAATTCAATCCTCCTACTTTTTCAATTTAAAAACCCTAGTCCAATTATTGTCGTCGTTGGTAGTTTCTATCAAAGTTTATCAATTTAACATTTTCTTTGTCAATCATATGTCAGGTCATACGAGGACAACCTAATCTAAATTTCAAGTTGACAAATTTTGACAGAAAATACTTACAGTTTTAATTACTAGACTGAGATTGTTAAATAAAAAAAGACTTAATTTTTAACTTTTTAAGTATAAAGACTAAATCTCAAATTTTGTCAAACTATAGGGACTAACAACATATTTTAACCTATAGATACTTATTATAAAGATAGGGACACATGGTAATGATATAATTAAGAAAAAAGTAACAGTTTGATTAGTAAAAAAAAAAAGAAAAAAAAGGCTAAATAATTACTATAATAATTTAAATATATCTTTTGATTTTTTTTTGCCCATCCCTTCACTAAGCCATAAGCATGAACTCAATCCTTTTAAAAATGACTAAAGCCTCCAAGAAGATGATAAATCAAACTTAAAACAATACACTCACCTTCATCAAACTTTGGCTAAAAGCATCAGCAAACTATGGCTAAAAACTATAATGGAACCTTTATACTCCATATGCAATCAAATTGAAAATTCAAAACCAATACACTCACCTTCATCAAGCTCAAAGCTCATCCTAAGCTACGATCAGTTTAACCACTTCAGAATAAACATAAACATGATCGAATTTGCACCCAAAAAAAAAAAAAAAAAACATGATCGAATTCAAATGAATTTAAATCTTGAATACCAAATTTAGCTCAAACTCAGCTGGCTTTGATTACACTCCTATTATTCATAAACGTTAATGCCTTTTGGCTAATGGCTAACATTTTTGTTTACAAAACAGAGACAGTTTAGCTTTAGCTAAAACTCATCTCGCAAGCAAAGAAATATGCCAATTCAATGAGGCTTTTATTCCATTATCCCCATCACTATATACACCCCAACAAATGCATGTTAAACAAACCACGAAACAACTAAATCACTAAAAGAAACTATCCATTGTTTTGGGAAAACGTTTCCAGATATGGCAACCTAAAGCTCACACTCACAGCAAACTTCTAAATCGCAGCAACCGATGAGAAGTGAGCCATGGATGTTCTCATAAGATATCAAATCAGATAAACTCACCTTCAGTGGTACGAGGGAAGATCAAAGCGGAAGCTTCGATTGAATCACAACCTTTAAATTTTGGAAATTTCTAGCTTCAAATAACAAATATCAAATTAAACAAAAAGAAAGATTAGAGAGACGAACCCTAGACGAAACTTTGAAATTTTCAATTGGATTAAACAAATTTCTACCTTTAGACGAACCCTTAGAAATACCAAACAAAGAGAAAATATAGAGGGAAAGCAAATTTTTGTTTTTTTTTTTTGTTTTTCTTTAGCTAAATTTGATGATAATGGATAGGAGGGATCAATATGATCATGGATGTGGGCTTTTTCATATCACTAAAATTTTAAAATAGAATTGGGTATGTCCTTTTATTTGGAAACGGGCTTTAGATGACCCATTAATAGATTTTTTAGGTTAGTCAACCCCAAACTATTTCTTTTTTATTTAAATCGTCCCCATGAAACAATTCAAAACAAAATTTGGGGATATAAATGGAAAATGCTCTTGATATTGTTAAATTAAAGACAAGGGAGACGATTATTTTATTATCCTCTTATTTTGTCCTTAAAAATTGCTTATTCCGAAAAAGTTTACCAATTTTTAATTAAAATTGTTCTTTCGTCTAAGCATGTCTTAGGGTTTTTTCGTTTCGTTCTTTTTGTCTTTTTCTATCAAGTCGGCGATAAGCAGTACAGATTAAAGCAACTTTTGTTTTATTTGATTTTGAATTAAAAGTATTCCAAAAACAAAGAATCAATATATCGACATCAATGGAAGAGGAACTAGCAAGACTTAGGGTGGGTTTGGATGGGCGATTGAGTGCGGTGCGGTGCGTTTAGCTTACTTTTTGTCTCACGCTACAGTATCGCTACAGTATCTAATCTCACCGCCACCGCTATTTTTACACTAACCACAGGTAAACGCACCGCCCATCCAAACCCACTCTTAATATTGAAGATGATGAGGAAGATTCAGTTCTGGGGCAAGAAGAGGATGCTGACAGCGAAGATGAATATAATTTTTACCTAGTGGGAAGAGTCCTAACTGGCAGCATGGTACACTTTCTTTCAATGAAGAATTCCCTTGTAGAGTTATGACATCCGCTTGAGGGAGTTACAATTACAGAAATTAAAGACAAAAGAGTGCCATTTCGATTTTATAACAGGAATGCCCTGGTTTTTTAATAGGCATCTGAGTATCTTCCACCATTTAATGAAAGGAGAGGATCCGGTCCAAGTCCCTCTTTTTCACACAAAATTATGGGTACAAATCCATAATTTTCCAATGGGGTTCATGTCAGAAGGGATGGCATAACAATTTGGAAATTTCATTGGGATTTTTTAGATTATGATGTTGTGGCAATAACTAGAGGAATAAAAAATTTCATGCATATCAGGGTAAGATTAAATGTTCGTCTCTCATTAAAAAGGAAGAAGCGTATAATTTATGAGAAGGATAATTCTTCATATGCGATCTTCCAATATGAAAAATTATCTTTGTTTTGTTTCTTATGTGGACGTTTAGGGCATAGAGAAAGTTTTTTTCCCAATAAGGTTAACCATGAGATCACAGGAGGCAGAATTTGGGTGGGATAGTTCACTAAGAGCCCCGTCAAGAAGGGCAGAGCAAGCAGTGAGTAGATGGTTGAGGGAAGATTCGAAAGAAGGAGGAAAGACTAATGTGGACATGGAAAATTAGAATGAACAAAGGGCCACTAGATTTTCCAATGTAAGGCAATCGGACCAAATTAGAAACATGGGGATGATTACTATTCCTAATAGGGTGGTAAAAAATGGTGGGCGAACAGGTGAAGAACGAAGCCGAAGGCAAGGGATAGGTTTAGATCATATGAACTTATTAGAGGTAAATCAGGAGCTGGAAGATAGACCGATGGGATTAGTGGAATAGAAGAAAAGGCAAAGGGTGAAACAAAAAGAATACATAAGGGATATTGCTTCTATGTATACGGAGTTGGACAATGATTTATCGACGACCACTATGAAGTAGGCCGACCGGTCACAATGAAAACCTTAAGCTAGAATGTCTGTAGCCTGGGGCAACCGAGTATAATTAGACGTCTCAAACACAAATTGAGACAAGTTCAGCCTCAATTTTTTTTTCTTATTGAAATGAAAGTAAGTATGAAAAAAATAGAAAGTATAAGAAGGAAGTGTGGATATGCGAATGGGATTAATGTAGGTGCTGAAGATTTGAGAGGAGGTCTGTCATTAGGATGGAAGGATAACTTGAATGTTACTCTTAAAAGTTTCTCGAAATCACATAATGAAAGTTAAGGTAACTAAAGAGAATAAAGATGTGTGTTGGAGGCTTACAAGTTTCTATGGTTCCCCTGTGGAACAGCTGTGGAAAGCGTCGTGGAACTTATTAAGACAGTTAAAAGGGAATAGTCGATTTTCGTGGCTGGTTGTGGGTGATTTCAATGAGGTAATGTATTCTTTTGAGAAAAAAGGAGGTCGTGCGCGTGAAGATAGGCAAATGTCCACTTTTAGAGAAGTTCTAGAAGATTGCTATTTAAATGACCTTGGTTTCTTAGGACAATGGTTTACATGAGAAATGAGGAGATTACTGGAAAACAACATTAGGGAAAGGCTTGACAGGGGAGTTGCAAGTTCAGCTTGGTAGGAGATTTTTCTAAGATTTTCGGTTGTTCATTTAAATCATAGCTTTTCTGATCATTGTGCATTATTAGTTGATATATGAGAAGAGAAAATGGAGAGGTTAATGCAAGGCAACTTTCCTTTTAGATTTGATGTGAATTGGATTTTGGAAGAGGATTTTGAGGATCAAGTTAAAAAAGGGTGGGATTATTATGGGATTGCGTTACCGAAAAAACTTGATGGGTCGGGGAATTCATTAAAAGAGTGGGTGAAAATAAAAAGAGGACTCTGGTATAGAAGAAGGGAGGATTAGAATTTAAGGCTTAGTAAGTTAAACAATGAAGAACCAAATAAAGAAAACTTGGCACAAATTACCAAGGTAAAGTTAACTTTAAACATGAAAGTAGATAAGGAAGAACTTTTCTAGGAGCAAAGGGTAAGAGTGAATTGGCTTCGAATGGGGGGATCGTAATACAACATTTTTCCACAGTTTTACCTCATACCGAAAAAGAAAAAAAATACAATTAAAGGCTTGGAAGATGAAAATGGAGTATGGATAAATGATGATGAAGGAATGGTAAAGTTGGCAACCAGTTATTTCAAGGATTTTTTCTCATCAAAACCCGTACAGAATAATGAAAGGTTGTTAGCTGAGGTACAATAGTGCATAATAGGAAGTCTGAGCGAAGATTTAATGGCAAAATTCAATGAAGAAAAAGTAGTGGAAGCACTAAAATCAATGGCTCCACTTAAGGCATCAAGGAGGGATGGATACCCAACATTGTTCTATCAAAAGTCTTGGCATATTGTGGGGAGTGAGATTTGTAAGTTTTGCCTTGAGGTGTTGAATGAGCAAAAAGATATAAAAGAAATAAGCAAAACAAAAATAGTGCTAATTCCTAAAATATCTGCACCGAAGAATATAGGACAATTCCGACCTATCAGCCTATGTAATGTGCTTTATAAAATCATCTTTAAAACAGTGGTGAATAGGTTCAAAAGAGTTCTTAATCTTTGCATTGAGGAAACACAATGTACTTTTGTACTAGGCAGACAAATAACAGACAACATACTAGTGGCATACGAAGTTTTACATTCATTTAAAAATAAAAAAGGTAGAGGAGTAGGTTCTTTTGCACTGAAACTAGATATGAGTAAGACTTATGACAGGGTGGAGTGGAACTTTTTGGAGACTTTGATGAGAAGATTAGGTTTTTGCAAGGATTGGATATCTATTATTATGAGATGTGTAAAAGGTGTCTCCTATTCAATATCCCTTAATGGAATCCAAGGAGAGGACTTCAAACCTTCACGAGGGCTACAACAAGGGGACTTCCTAAGCCCATTTCTTTTTATTATTTGTGTAAAAGGTTTTTCTACATTATTAAATATAACCAAAAGGGAGGGTAAAATTGGTGGAGCTAGAATGGGAAGAGGTAACTTATCGATTTGTAGACGATAATATCCTATTTAGAGAAGCCTCACTGAAAGGCGCTAATGCAATAAAATTAGTGATTAAAGAATATAAGGAGGTTTTGGGCCAGCTTGTTAATTTTGACAAATTTTTAATATAATTCAGTAGCAACTTGAATGAAGGAATACGGAATTAGGTAAGACGTGTGTTGGGCGTGCAAGTCTCAAATAACATAGAAAGGTACCTCAGTCTACCAACTATGGTGGGAAGAAAAAAAAAAGAATGCTTTTGTGGATATTAAGGAAAGATTCATTAAAAATATGAGTAATTGGATTGTGCGTAATTTGTCAATAGGGGGAAAAGAGGTGTTCATTAAGTCTGTTTTACAAGCCATCCTAATTTATGCCATGCAGTGTTTTAAGTTGCCTATTTCGTTTTGACGCGAATTGGAAAGCTTAATGTGGAGATTTTGGTGGCGAAACTTAAAATCAAATAAAGGTATTCCCTAGTGTAATTGGAGTGTGTTGAGCAAACCAAAAGCGCGAGAAGGGATTGGGTTTAAGGAGCTGTCAAAGTTCAATTTAGCCCTATTGGCGAAATAAGGATGGAAACTAATTAACAATCCTACTTGTTTGTTTGAACAAGTCATGAAAGCTAGATATTACCCTAAGGGGATTTTATGGGTGCAAATTTAGGGTCTTACCCTTCTTTTACTTGGCGCAGCATTTGGGGTGCTCGCGGACTGTTGGAAAAAAAATTGGATGGAAAATTGGGAACGAGGAATCTATAAATATCTGAAACGATGTATGGCTGCCATGGCCTGGAGATGGAAGAATAAAGCGTCAAAATATTAACATTAATTATAATTCTATTGCGGATTTGATTAACAGTGAAATGGTTTTTTGGAGAAGCGAAGAAGTTAAAAGGCTTGTCAATGAAGAGGAAGCAGAAAGAATACTATTGATTCCGCTGACCAATAGCAAGTAGACAGATGAAGTAGTTTGAAGGGGTGACAACACTGGAGTCTACACAGCTAAAAGTGGGTATAAATAGCTAATTACAGAAGATACAAATGAGCTGGGATACAACAGTACAACCCAAACTGAAGATCCAAGCAATTATTTTACAAATCTATGGAATCTTAAAGTCCCTAGCAAAATCAGAATAAATCTATAGAAGATCACAAAAGATTTTATGCTCACGTTAGGTAATCTTAAAGCCAGAGGACTAATTGAAAATGCTTTTTGCCCAGTTTGCAAAGAAGAAGAAGAGACTATGACCCATCTGTTCAGAGACTGCAACTTTACAAAACTTGTCCTGCAAAAGTTAGGGATAACTCCCTCGACCATTAATAGAGAGCAAAGTTGGAAGTAGTGGTTAGTAGCTGATTTTGGTAATAGAAACTCACAGGAATGCTCAATGATTGCTATTGTTTTTTGGGCGCTATGGTATAACAGAAATATGACACATCATGAAGGAGTAAAATATAAAGTACAAGAGGTCGCAAGATTTATCAACGCGTATAAACTAGAATTAGAGCAAATAGCAAACTTACACAAGAGACACGAAATGAGAGGTGGAGGCCATAGAACAATGGAATGGTTAAAGCAAACTTTGACACGGGAGACACAATATCCATGTCTAAATAGGATACTATCGTCTACAAATCTATGTGTAATGTTAATTAAATAGATCCACGTCTACAAATCCTATTTAAACATGTTAGGGTCTCTTACATTTTCCATCGGGTAAGCACATGAAGCCATAACAAAACCTTCTATATTTCTAACTATAACTTTTGATATGGATCTATTTAAGTGACACAATATCCATGTCTAATGTTAATTAAATAGATCCTATTTAGACATGGATCTAGTTATTGTTATGTCTAAATAGGATACTATCATCTACAAATCCATATCTAATGTTAATTAAATAGATCATCGCTGGAAGACACAATATCCATGTCTAATGTTAATTGATATTAATGTCACAATTTCCTGACCATTCTAGAGATTGGTAAGATTTTAAAGTCAAAGAGTCTTCTACTAGTGGTAGCCTCATTCTATGTTTTACAGCCCCAGTCTTTATAGCTAATAAATTTCCCATCCTGTGGGTTTTCAAATGGATTGACTGGAAAACTACATCGTCTTTTTTAGGCCATATCTGAAAGTTGAACAATAGTTATACTTATCATATGTGAATTCATTAATTAACAAGGAAGAAAAGTCAAAAAGTTCTCCGTGAAGTGGATGAGAGGACCTACGCAACCACCGAAACCCCTAAAAAAAACCAAACTTGGTCAGAAATGGATATCGTTGAATTTAACTCCATCTGTATACTGACCCACCACGCTTGCTAGTTTCTTCCTTTGATTTTTCGTTTGATTTCATTTGTTCTCATTTACAAAAAAAAAAAAAAAAAAAACAAACAGAGGGGAAGAAGAAGATCTTCACGGCTATGAGTATTTTTTTTTATGATTCATTTCGTTTTATTTTTTTTGTTGCTTTTTACCTTCACAATCGTTTTTAGTGAAATTAGCGGAATTTAATGATGTGGGTTTTGATTTTGGAGTTAATTATTAAACAAATATTTTGTCTTTATTATTTTCTTTGGGATTTGATTTTTCAGTGAAATTTTTGGAGGGTTGATTATGGGTTTTTTTTTTTTTGCAGGAAGAAAATGTTGCTCTTTTTCTTACTGAATCAATACCAGGTTTGGGATTTGGTTTGGTGGTATTTGATTCGATCTGTGCTTACATTACTATGAAGAATCGTGATTGTTTGAACTGAGAAGCCGAAACTGCTACCCCCTTGTGGATGGCTTTGATAGATTGATTGCTGGTGTTTGAGCTTGGATCTTAAGGTTCTGGGATATTCATTTGAAGCTTTTTGAATGGTTTGACTTTGTGGGTGTTTGTAAAAAAACTAGGATTGACTTTTTGTATTTCACTTTGCAGTTTGGTTTTTGGAAATGAATAATTCGAAGAATCAGCTTAATGATAATCTAGTTGTGAATAAGACAGGGAAGAATATAAGGAAGAGCCCATTGCATCAACCTAATTTTGGTAATAATGCTACTAGGGAGCAGCCTCAACCTCAGGTTTACAACATCAGCAAGAATGATTTTCGGAACATTGTTCAGCAACTCACTGGTTCACCTTCACGCAATGATCCTTTGCCCAGACCTCCCCAGAATCCTTCCGAACCCCAAAGTATGAGGTTGCAGAAAATTAGGGCTCTTCTATTGACACCCATGGGTCGCCCCCATATTCCAGCTCCAGCTCCAGTCCCTGCCCCTGCCCCTGCCCCCTCTTATGCACCAGCTTTAGTTCTCCCTCCTGCTCACTATAATAATAGCTTAGTTAGACCTGGTCAATATGGACAACCATCACCTGGAATGTTGCAACCTATGATACCTGGAGATGCTATTTGGGCAAACACAGCTGAATCTCCAATCTCAGCTTATATGCGATACCTTATAGATCCAAGCCCAGTTGGAAAACAAGTTCAACCTCAACTATACCCCCCATTTCCGGGTGACCCTCATGTTCCGCCACCTTCTTCTGGTTTACTTCTTAATCCACCAATGTCAGCTCTTCCTTCCCCTAGAGGAGTCAATGGTGCTGTACCACAAATGCCTAATCCACCTTCTCAACAAATGAATGGTTCCGTTCCACCGATACCAATGAATGGGCCTGCCCTTTTACCTCACCAACTTCTCAGTTTCTTTGGCAATCTCCTACTGGTTTTATGAATTTGTTGTCCCCCAGATTGCCATATCCATTGCTTTCTCCAGGTGTTCAATTTCCTCCAATGACTCCCAATTTTGCTTTCTCTCCCATTGTTCAGCCCGGGGTTTTAGGTCCAGGGCCTCAACCTCCACCTTCCCCTAGTTTTGCGTTTCCACTCTCATCATCTGGTTTCTTTCCCTTCCCAAGTCCTAGATGGAGTGATTAACAATTCAAGTTATTACATTCTCGTTCACATCAATTTCATGGATTAACAACCCCCTCTCATAGAGTTTCAATTGTGAAATATATTGTATACTGCTTGTAACATGTATGTTTTTTTGGTATGTTCTTGGACCAGTTCTGCTAGTGGAGATCATCAGATAACTCGTATGACATCTGAAAAGGAGTTGTAATTTTTAAGTAGGTAGGATCACAGGCATAGAAAAATTATAGGTAGGCAATCTTGTTGAAAAATTCCTGTTTACTTGTATTGCCATGGATTAAATCCTAATTAACTTTAGTTAAATCCTTGTTCAATTGAGTGACATTTGGCAATGAAATGTTCAAACATTCTTCATATTCATCTTTCCATGTTTTCGAAAATAAAGGTTCAATGCTGTTAGAGTTAGACCAAGTCCAGATGTTTGATTTTTCATCATATTGATTTATAGATAAACCATTAATGAAGCAGACAAGCAGGGTTCTCTATCAGTTTTCATGAACTGTTTCCTTGTGAAAAGGGGAAGCAAAGAACCATGGGCCTCACTGAAAGCATTGCCATATACTACATGTTCTTCCTTTGAGCTTTAACCTATAGTTTGAACATTTTCCTGTTCTTTGCTTATAAAGTGCACATGCATTTTTTTTAAAATTTCAATTCTTAGGCCACTGTTAATCAGTTTAGAAATCCTTGACAAATCAACAATGTCAAATCCATTTAAAACATATTTCCTTTCCTAATACACCGACAAGATCTTAATAATTCATTGCAACCAAGAGGACAAAATTCATTAAGAAATTGAAATTGGAACATCCAAGTATGTCAACGGAAAGCAAACTAGAAAGGAAGGCAGGTTAATTAGCAACCCAATATTTTCCAATGTGACCATTTGAGAGATGTCTTTTTCCCACTTTTGCCGCATATCTTGTCTTTCTTGTTGCTCCTTTTGTTCCCAACTTGTTGCTTAAGAGGTTTCGGGTCTTTTTGCAGTAGCAGTGTTTCAGACTCTTCCTGTTCAAAACATAACAACTGAATAAAAAACCAGATTATATATTTCAATGACATGCAAAAGCCAATGGCAATAACAACCATTGTTTACCTGAATTTCAGACCTGGAAAGCAGAGGTTGACGGGATTCCTGTTTGTGAAATTGATTTGGGTTGGTGAAGGTTGGTAAGGAACGAGGTATGGATTGCCCTCTGGATCCTCCTCGGCTGGAAGATGCATAACCAGATGTGGATGTTGAAGTGCTGGATGTGCTACTAAATTCCAAATCCAAACATAGCTACAACAACCGACAAGATGATGATAAGCAAAGATCAACTACTTTATATTCTGACAACTGAAGACCATTGGTTTTACCTGAAAAACTCTATGTTCAAGAGATGTCACCCTGTCCAACAAGGAGCCTTTGAAGTAAGCTTCCCTCATTGCCAAATCTAATGGCAAGCGTGCCTTTTCCATTCCTTTCTGCAAACTTATTTTCCCTTCTAAATATTTCATCTGCATGCAAACAAAGAACAGACTTAAAAAAAAGAAGAGACTTAAAAAAAAGATAAAGAAAACCCAAAGCATAAAATTTGAAGATAAATGCATGTAGTTTATTTTTGGGACTCACAATGAAATCCAAATGATCCAACCTGGAAACAAGAGGCATGGAGGAGTGGTGACATATTCTTCCATTTTCCATTTCTTTCATAGTAGGGTGGGTTTTTGGGGGGTTTAGATGATTGAAATAAGTGAAATATGCTTTTATGTAAAGCTATTAAGGAACCGTTACATATTCCCTCCTTTTTCTGTAGTCTGCCTCGCAAGTCATGCGCTAGTTTGTTACGGTACGTGGCCGAATATCTAAACAAAAGCTAGAAATGGATCATACTCAGCCTACCTGTTCAATGTACCATCGGCCTATCTCCGTGGATTCTTCTCACCTAATATCAAACCCGGTCTAACATTATCGCTTGCAAATATAACCACAACATACATACAATCTTTTAAAAACAATAATTTTATTTTATAAATTTTCAATTATTTATTAATTTACTTATGATGCGGGTATGTAAAATCGTACACTATCAGCTGATTGAGTCTTAGCTCGATTGGCATTGACATTGTTGTTAGTATAGGAGGACGTGAATTTGAGTGTGCTGAAGCGTATTATTTTCCTACTTAAGGGTTGAGATTATAGGTAATTTTAAGCATTGAATAAAAAAGAACAAATATAATAAAAATTTATAATCAAATTAATGTTAAAAAAATTATACACTATTAATGTATTAAATATAAATCTATTTAAAACATATCGATATATAGACTGGAACCTCGTTGTTTATGCAATTTAAATATATTCTCGAGTTAACTTATAAATAAATAATTAAATCTATTTCTACCAAAAAAAATTAAATGTACACATGGATTTTTCCAAAAAATATGTATATTATCCCGGTTCAAGTGATGGCATTTCTACGGTTAATTTAAAACATGAATGAATCAGAGATTTATTAATTTAATTATTTTTTAAAAGTAAATATTTATTGCAAGTGTTACAAGTGAGTCTTGCATCATTCCATGGGCAAAATACCCAAATATACCAAAAAAAAAAAAGTATTTACGGAAAATGGCCGGTTTTTTAAAAATTTACGGAAAATGGTCATTTCCCCACAAAACGCGTCCACGTCAACGCGTTTTGTGGGGATGCAGAAAGCGCCCTTGGGAGCGCTTTTCCACATCAAGACAAACGCTACGACGGGACGTGCTTTGCTGATGTGGCAAAAGCGCCTCCAAGGGCGCGCTTTAGCCCTACAACGGTCAAAAATATATTAAATATATTAAAACTAAATTACAAAAAATAAAAATAAAAACAACTTTTTATTTATTAAATATATTAAAACTAAATTACAAAAATAAAAATAAAAACAACTTTTTATTTTATTAAATATATTAAAACTAAATTACAAAAAAATAAAAATAAAAAAACAACTTTTTATTTATTAAATATATTAAAACTAAATTACAAAAAATAAAAATAAAAAAACAACTTTTTATTTATTAAATATATTAAAACTAAATTACAAAAAATAAAAAATAAAAGCAACTTTTATTTTATTAAATATATTAAAACTAAATTACAAAAATAAAGAATAAAAATAACTTTTATTTTATTAAAAAATTCAAATTAAATTACATATAAAAAAATAAACAACTTCTATTTTATTGAAGATATTAAAATTAAATTACAAACACAAATAAAAATAACTTTTATTTTATTAAAAAAAAAAAAATTTATTACAATTTAAAAATAAAAAGCTCGTCCGAATCAATGTTGATGCCGGTCGGAATCAATGCCACACAGGGGTGGTGGCGATTCTGTACTGGATTCCTCCTTCTTCTAGCTTCCGCGGGGTCGTGGAACCTCGGCGGGGATTAGGTTCCCGGCGGTGGGTCCGGGCTGTGGGTGTTGCGAGGATGACCCACCTTGATAAAATAATGACCCTGAGGTGTTTGCATAAACCATGGCGGGGTGTCTCAATCCCGTATGGCGAAGGAGACCGGTAAAAGAAGTGCTCCCCGACGGCGCCTCGCCTCGTGATCCCTCGCGCGACGGCGGCCTCAAGATTGGCTAGCCATCTGAGTAGTCGGGAACGGACTCGAACCGCCATGCATTCCAACTCAGGGTGGGACCGGGAAAAGGAAACATATATGGGTTAGGATACATATAAGGGCTAGGGCACGCACCGCATAAAGGCTAAAGGTTTGTGATGTCGGTGTCGTCGGGGTGAATCGATGGGCCCGTGGATGTCGTCGTCGTCGCGCCGTTGATGGTCCTGTCTCATCACTCATTTCTCCTTGGATTTAAAGGGCCTCGACGTTTCCTTTGTTCATGAAGTTGTCGTCGCCTCTCTTCTTCCGACAACAAATACGGCTTACCATGGATCCTAAACCATGGCATGTATTCCGGACGCACGCAAACTCAGGAACGATGATCGGTTCCTAGATAGGTAAATAGTCATACCGGTTCTCCCACATCTCGATATATGCTGACCAAAATCTTGGCCAATCCGTGTGCAACTGCCGTAAGTCGACTTTGTGCTTATCATCGAGCACCTCAGGTGGCACAAGAATCGGTTGTCGGAATCCAAATTGTCGCAGAACCCGATCTGACTGGTGCATCTCCACGGTCGCATAATTGATCAATGGGACCTTTACGTGCCAAATGTTTTGATTTTGAAAGAACTCTCCGAAATTATCGCCGAATACTCGGATCTCTCGCGGTGTCCATTGAAACTATATTAACATGACCAAAATATTAGTTATATACATAATACTAAACACTAAGTACGAAATACTAAATTATAAATACGAAATTGAAACTTACTTGTGATTCCGACCGTTGGTCCAATAGAAGCCGTATATCTTCAAGCGAGGTAGGTATTCCAAAGATAACTCACGAATGGTTCCACCTAATTAAATAAATTTGTAGCATACAATTATACTTTAAATCTACGTAATAATTGTAAAATATAACATTAAATTTACCTCATTATCAGTGAGAATGAATATGGGTGGTCGAGTCGAGGACGTAAAAATAGAAATCGAAACCGTGCCCATGACTGCAGTAGTGATAGGCAACCTTCGATTTTCGCTTTACTCTGCGGCCTGTCGCCCGCACATCTCCCGATACAACTTTGATAGCACGGCGGACCCCAACTCAATTCACCGGTTGCTCTAAAATCAACAAGTTTCAGCAGCCATCTCAAGTGTACGAGGTTTCTAGACAGGCCCGGCATCAGATAGCCTCAAATTATCTCAAGAATGTATGCCGAGCATACCGTATTCTTTCTATTTCGGTCGAACCATCATTCGGCTCGGGAATGTGTCTCGTAACTGTGCCATCTCGATCCGACCTCCATGAATGTTATCCGAATGACACCCGTAAGCTCAGAGCATACGGCCATCCAATCGGTAGAAGTTGCGGACCCGGTGACTACCGTAACCCGCCCACCGGCAATCCCAATCAGCAATCGCACATCTTCCGAGTGATGGTACACTCTCCGCATGGAAGATGGAAAGTGTGCGCCTCGGTCTCCACCTCTCTATCAACGCACCGATCAAGTTCGGCCCAACTTGAACCCCCTACTATCGTGGCCACGTGCAAAAACCCACTTCCCGCAGGTAATTCTCGATCAACGACGATGGGAGACCATGCATATTGCGAATATAACATTGCAACACCCGATCTACAAACTGTTTAAAAAATTATAAAATAAAAATTAATTAAAATTGCATAAACCTAAAAAATATTAAATTATATTGAAAATTTAAAATTAAAACTTACCATTTGCATTTGATCGACGGAGATGTGCTTGTTGTCTAGACGAATTAATTCCCCGGCCATTGGTAATACGATCGAAAATTTTAAAATTTTCCAAAAAAATATATTAAAAAAATTAAAAAGGGCTTTTTTGTAAATATTAAAGGACTATTTTGAAATTTTAGAGGAAGTTTCAAGGACTTAAAGAGAAATTTGAGAGGAATTTGAGATGAATTTGAGAGAATGTTGAGTAAGGACTAAAGTGTGAAAAAAATAAAAGGGTTGGGGGGTTTTTATAGGGAATTTTTTTGACCGTTGGAGGCCCAACGGTCAAAAATTTTTTGACCGTTGCAGTAGATAAAGCGCGCATTGGGGGAGCGCTTTTGCCACATCGACAAAGCGCGCCCCGTCGTAGCGCTTTGAGGCCGATAGGCAAAAGCGCTCCCAAGGGCGCGCTTTCAGCCAGATCCCCACAAAACGCGCTGACGTGGATGCGTTTTGTGGGGAAATAACCCTTTTCCGTAAATTTTAAAAAAAAAACTGGCCATTTTCCGTAAATAAAGTTTTTTTTTGGTATATTTGGGTATTTTACCCTCATTCCATGAATGACTGAATAGGAGGAAAGGAAAAACAGAATGAGTTGAGAAAATATGAACAATTATGTGAAAAATATATATTTAAAAAAATAAATAAATGATGTTTTGGTTGAAATGATAGAATTGAAGTTTTGGAAATTATAATCTCTTAAGTTCGAATCTGATTATTAGTTGACGTTTCTAGTTTTATTCTAGTTTAAATTGATTTTTATAGATTTTATATAGAAAGAAAAGAAAACATTATCATAGTAATATTTTTTAGTTTGCAAAATGAATGGTTTTTAATTAATTTTCAATTGATTTGGTATTTAATTAATTCATGATACAAGATTAATTAAGAACTTAAATATAATATAGATATAAAAGTGAGGGATCTACTTACGCTGATGCAAAACAAAAGTAATTTTATACTCTTTTGTATCTCTTTGTACGATTAATATTTTAACGATTCAACCGTCAAATTTTATATTTCATTCATATAGGTCATGCATGTCAAATTTAATGCAAATTAAAAAATTTCTAATTATTTGTTTTATGTATAAAAAAAAACTTTCAACCGTTCGATAAATATTAATATATAGTATTTTAAATAAATATAATAGAGATATTGAATTGGTTTGGAAATTTAGATGTATGATAAATACAATTATATCAAAAAATTTAACAATTAAATTATTAAAATATTAATCATATAAAAAAAAAGGAAAAAATGTAAAACTACTTTAGTTTTAATTTTTTAATTTTATAATAGCGTAAGCGAATCCCACCCTAAACATAAATATAGATTGATAGATCTTAGAATCTGAACCTCTGAATGATAAAAATATTTCACACAATGGTTAGTTTTTGGTAATGGTCTTGTGGTTTGGTTTTGTTTCCTCACAGTTAATTTAGGTGCAGGAACCTTCTCCCATTTTTGTTTGCTTTTTTCTTCTCTATTAATTTAGGTTATTAAAAAAAAAAAATCCAACGGATCAAACAAGCGTAAGCGGAAAAAGAAAAATCCTGAATGGTGGCGAATTCATGTATCAGAATTCAGAAAGCTGTAATGACTAATGATTTGTCCAATAGGGAAAAGTAAAATCAAATAAGAACCTCAAATTTGCAAGAAATTAAAAAAAAAAGAAAAAATGCGTGACGAAAAGCACTAGTCCCAGCCATATTGGAACAAGGACTTGTTTTGTAGAAAGCGGAATGTGATGGTAATTATTTATGTGGGTTTGTTTCTTCATTTACTGGATTCTGTGTTCCAAGTAGAAATACTTTGATGATGACACAATTATTATTGTTGTTATTACGCTTATTTTGTTATATTCCATGTTCGGCCTTAGCCCACTTTCCGTCATTTAATAACATTTTTTACACATTATAATATAAAAGAAAACAAAGAGAGATGATGGGTGGGACGTATATGAATTATGATATTCAATCTCTAGATATGAATATGAGAGTTATTCACACTTGATATTGGATGGTCATTCCAACTTGATTTTAAAATTGAATTTAGAGATATGTTTACTTGAGAATTTAATTTGATTTCAAGATTATTTGAGATTTTATCTTGAATGGTTGAATTCGCTTCATTAATCTTCCACACTTACTAATAATTAGAATTAATTTATTTAAAAATATTTTTATTCTAATAAGTACATTAACTAGATATTCTTATTATAATGGTCTCACCTATTTATACTACTTTACTTTCACTATTTTTATACTACTTTAATTTTTTTGGACTTTCTTATCTCATTATAACTAGACAAGTACATTAACTACTTTTTTTTTTTCCTTTCTTACCCAGTCACTTTTTTACCTCTGTTTTACTTCCTCATCTGAAGAAGTTCCTTTATATATGCCTTTACCTTTGTCTTTGCCTTTCTTCTCTACAAAACCTTTATCTACAAAGTCTTCATCATCATCATCATCATTTGCATATAAGTGAATACACGAAAGTCTAGGAAATTACATCACGACTCCAAAAAAGACAAGTATATTAAAAGTCTCATAAATTATCACAATTAAATGCTAAAGTTCTCCTTTTTATAGGTTTACAAAAATTCTTATATATGTATTTTTTTTTGTTTTTAATTCAGGCCAAAAGAAAGTCTAATAGTGTCCTTTTTTACACGCGTCGAGTTGTGTCTGGTACGTATCTGGCCGTGTCGGTGCTTCATAGAAGAAAAGTCAAAAAGTTCTCTGTGAAATGGATGAGAGGACCCACGCAACCATCGAAACCCCCTCAAAAAAACCAAATTTGGTCAGAAATGGAGATCATTGAATTTGAATTCATCTGTATACTGACCCACCGCGCTTGCTAGTCTCTTCCTTTGATTTTTCATTTGATTTCATTTGTTCTCATTTTACAAAAAAAAAAAAAAAACCAGAGGGGAAGAAGAAGATCTTCACGGCTATGAGTATTTTTTTTATGATTCATTTCGTTTTTTTTTTTGTTGTTGCTCTTTACCTTCACAATCGTTTTTAGTGAAATTAGCGGAATTTAATGATGTGGGTTTTGATTTTGGAGTTAATTATTAAACAAATATTTTGTCTTTATTATTTTCTCTGGGATTTGATTTTTCAGTGAAAAGTTTGGTGGGTTGATTTTGGGTTTTTTTTTTTTTTCAGGAAGCAAAGGTTGCTCTTTTCCTTACTGAATCAATACCAGGTTTGGGATTTGGTTTGGTGGTCTTTTATTCGATCTGTGCTTACATTACTGTGAAGAATCGTGATTATTTGAACTGAGAAGCCAAAACTACTACCCCCTTGTGGATGGCTTTGACAGATTGATTATTGGTGTTTGAGCTTGGATCTTAAGGTTCTGGGATATTCATTTGAAGCTTTTTGAATGGTTTGACTTTGTGGGTGTTTGTAAAAAAACTAGGATTGACTTTTTGTAGTTTACTTTGCAGTTTGGTTTTTGGAAATGAATAATTCGAAGAATTAGCTTAATGATCATCTAGTTGTGAATAAGACAGGGAAGAATATAAGGAAGAGCCCATTGCATCAACCTAATTTTGGTAATAATGCTACTAGGGAGCAGTCTCAACCTCAGGTTTACAACATCAGCAAGAATGATTTTTGGAACATTGTTCAGCAGCTCACTAGTTCACCTTCACGCAATGATCCTTTGTTCAGCAGCTCACTGGTTCACCTTCACTCAATGATCCTTTGCCCAGACCTCTCCAGAATCCTTCCAAACCCTAAAGTATGAGGTTGCAGAAAATTAAGGCTCCTCTATTGACACCCATGGGTCGCCCCCATATTCCAGCTCCAGCTCCAGTCCCTGCCCCTGCCCCCTCTCATTCACCAGCTTTAATGCCCCCTCTTGCTCACTATAATAATAGCTTAGTTAGACCTGGTCAATATGGACAACCATCACCTGGAATGTTGCAACCTATGATACCTGGAGATGCTATTTTGGCAAACACAGTTGAATCTCCAATCTCAGCTTATATGCGATACCTTATAGATCCAAGCCCAGTTGGAAAACAAGTTCAACCTCAACTATACCTCCAGTGAACCTTCAAGCTTTTTGTCTCATATGGAGGAAGATGAACAGCCAATTGAACCCATATTTGATCTTGGGATCGACACGATTAACATTCTCATGTTCGATGATGCTAAATGATACATCTACTCTAGTTGTCCATCTATCCCGTCTCACCATTATTGGGTTTAGGGAAGGAAACTGAATTAGTTGGCAAGTTTTGAAGAGATTGGAATGCATAAATTTTGATTGTTCAAGAAAAAAAAGAGTAAGTTGTTTCTTTTTGTTAATGTGATTATGAACATATTGACTAGGCATAGAAATAATTTGTTTATCACTTCAAACAATTAGCAATAAATTTTTTTTGCGGACTTCTTAAAATTTGTTTGGCAAGAAATTTTTTGAGGCATTGGTATAGGATCCTTTACATGTAAGACCAATTGCAATTATGGCAGTATACTGCAATTGTTATTAGGGTTTAGGAGATGTATTTATGAGATGAATCAAGCTATCTTCACTTTGTGAGGCAGTTTGTGTTGGGTCATGTGCTCCGTACAACCCTTTCTTTTGTAACCAAAAAAAAAAGAAAAAAAAGAGATCATATTGTACAATTTTCAATTGTTACATGTTTTTATATTCCCACTATATTTGAGACTCACATTTAGCTTTGATACCAGTCAATCGAGTAGGGGTGGTTGGTAATTTCAAGTTTTGATTTTGGATCTGAATTCCTTCGGGTTTTTAGTGTCATTGTGGCTTCAAGTTATATGAGTCTGACATTCAGATAATTTGAAGAGTTGAGGATAAAATATTTGCTATTGGGGAATGTAGTATAAGATTTGATGTTTTTGTGATTGAGGGAACAACATCTGTTTTTAAATTATTATGATACAACTTTTAGCTGAGTGAGGTACTAAAAGTGATATAATCTCTTGTGGTTAGTATGCTTGTTTAATTTTTATATGGTAGTTAATGCAAGTTTTTTATATAACCTTCGTGCATGCAGAACGAACATGTTGATTTTGATTTCTGAATTCCTTTGAGATTGACTTCTACAACATTTTCTACAAATTTCACGCACATCTTTCAAAGTTTTAATTTATTATAAATTGGGTAATTTCGTTATAGATTAAAGAAAGTAAAATGTGTTTCCATTTCGAAATTGAGCACACTAGTCTCTCTCAAAAAAATTAGAGCAATTTAATCCCTCTTAATTTTGAAAATGATCAATTAAGGACAATTAATCATGGTGTTAATAGCTTTCTCAATTGTATGTAATTTTGATTGGTATAATAACAAATTTAATCTTTGATGTTGACATATTTTGTTAATTTGGTCTTGATGCTAAAAAATTCAACAATTTTATCTTCAATTTACACATTTACAAAAATATTGTGGGCTAAATTTTTAAAATCATGACCAAATTGATAGAATGTGTAACTTATGATAGCTAAATTTATTATTATACCAATCAAATTTATGTAAAATTGACGAAAAATATTAATCTTGTGATTAATTATCCTTGGTTGCTCACTTTCGAAATTGACAGGGATGAAATTGCTTCAATTTTTTTAAGAGGGACCAATTTGCTCAATATCAAAATTGAAAGGGAATAAAGAGGTCTTTTTTTTACGAATTAAAGACATTCTAGAGACTTTTATATATATATATATATATATATATATATATATATATTAATATTTGAAATTTCAATAAATTTAATATTGTGAATTTTATTTTTAAATGTAGGTAATAAATTTTTTTAAGAATTTGTATTATTAGATATTGTAAGAATACATTAGTAAATAAAAATTAATATTTTGACGATGAAATGTGTCTATAAATAATATTTATTTGGAGATTTAGAGACGAATATGTCATTAAATATTTATTTATTTTTGAATGAGACCATTTTTGCCTTTAAAGGGATGAAATTTGTCCTTAATTATGAGGACGAATTTATGCAATATTCCTTAAAACTTTTCAAATACACGATTATAAAGGATGTGTTTATGACAACTTAACTTGTCTCTAAATCTTTTGGAGACAATTTTCAAGCTTTTAGTGGCTAATAACGAATTTTAATCATTTCGTAGGCTTATATTTTTAATGCCATTACTGACCCTTAAACCAAGTCTAGAACACTTAAAACCAAGTCTGAACAATCATAAGTCATTGCATATCACTTTTTAAAGTTATAATACATGATTCTCCTTTAAAACATCGTATAATTCAACATATAACTCAATCAAATATAACTAAGTTTGCAAAGTTAACAAGGTGATCAAAATCCATCAAAAGTTTCCATTAGAATTCTTTCATAACATACTCGGTTTAAACTTATGTACTTGCCATAAACTATTGCCAAGAATCAAAACCATACTCTCTTCCAAGCTTCAGTATGTGATGAGATGAGTAAGGGATGATCTTCACTCTAGAACTTCAAGTCTAGTCCTCACCTACGCGTTAAGCTCGCGAAAGGTTAGTAAGTACATCAATAATTAAACTTTCCATTAAAAATTTAACAAGAGCTAATATATATAAATTTATGGATTAATACTATCATATGTGAAACTAATTAGAAAATATCTACAATGGAGTTTCAAACTTACAATTCATAAGTCACTTACCAATCTCATTATTAAATTCACTTACCATTAAAATTTATAGCCCAATTGTAGACTCAATAGAACATATAAGATATGTGGAAAAATCAATAATCTACACCGAAGTGCCACTATCACTTGCATCGAGGTGCCACTATCACTTGCACGAGAGTGCTATTGTCACTTGCGCACATGAAAATTTCCTAATTCTATGCCATTTATATCCCACTAGCTCCCATTTTGTCTACATGGAGATTTTAAATATTTAATTTCATTACATTCTCTCAATAAATAAAGGTAATTCAAACTTTACCTTTTTACGATTTAGTCCTTATCTATAAGAAGTCAACAATCATCATATATCACTTGACGTTTATTTTATCATTATTTAACACGTCACTTAAGAGCTTATCTAGTTATCTATTTTACTTATCCAATTTTTATACACTTTGTAATTTTGTCATTTTTCTTGAAATTCACTATAGATAAGCTATTCAATATATTTTAAGAATTCATCTTCACTTTCAAATAAAGTCCATAATACATATAAACAAATATCTTGTAACACCCCTAACCCGTATTCGTCGCCAAAATAGGGTTTCGAGACATTACCGAGTAATTGTAATCTAATTATTCATTTCAAACATCATAAAACGATTTTATATTAACATGCATAAAGTCCCTTAATAAGCCTTTGAGAGTTTGAAAACACTTTAGAAAGAATTTTAGACTAAATCAGGAACATTTGAAAATTTTTAGAAAAAGTTTGAATTTTTTTTTAGATACAGGGTTCACACGGCCGTGTGGTCAGGCCGTGTGACTCACACGCCCATGTGTCTGGCCGTGTAGGCATTCGAAGTAGGAATACATGGCCGTGTCCCAACCCGTGTAACTCTCTAACTTGGGTCACACAGCCAAGCCACACGCCCGTGTGCCAGGCCATGTACCCTTTGAAATGGTCTCGCACGCCCGTGTGCTAGCCGTGTGTCTCACACGGCCAAGTCACACGCCCGTGTGTCCGGCCGTGTGGACCTAAAAGGTGCCTTAAACAATAATTTACCATTCCCTGCAAGCTTGGACATTAAACAACTCAAAAACCATTCGTTTAACCAGTTTAAAACACAATCAAATACAATTAAAACATGTCAAAACAATCATCCTAGGTGCCTAACCAATGTACCCTCATTGGTACCACATTTATATCCTCAATTCATATCATCAAAGCATCGTTCAAATCCAAATTATAAACATACCAAATTCAATCCATTTTACCTAGTTCATGAGCACTTAAACATCAACTTAAATTCACATGCACCTATCTAGATTTTGTTCAATTTACCATGCCATAATATGACTTCAAACACAACAACATGTTTATATGTATATACCAAACTAACATTACACTTATAACCTTATTTACAATCCATCCACAAAATAATTATCATTTAGACATCCTAGGTACATGTCGACACAAAAGATAAACATCACCACATTTGAGTTCACGGTCGTTATTGGATGCTGAATCAACGATCAAAAGTGAAGTACCTAATCTGCGCACGGAAAAACAAAACCACACGCTGAATAAAACTCAGTGCTATTTCTATAATTCGAATATTTAAAGACAAGAGATTACAATTTTATAATTGAAATATACACACATATTAATATTTAAAAATCACAACTAACATATGTCAACTCTTTGAATTCATACATAACATCATATCATTTCACACCATATTCAACTTACACATGCTATCATATTTCATTTGTTCACAAATATCCCAATTCTCATACTTGTTATATAAATAGCTTTTTCATAACTTGATTCACATTTCATTTAAACAATGGCATTATCCATTCCATATTCACTTCATGAGTACATAACTCATGTGTCTCATTTTCATGTTCCAAATCACTATCCCATTTTCAATTCTTATACAATATCATCCAATATCAATCATAGTACTGTTTTATTTAATTACCCCTATTAACACGACTTGGACTCGGACGGATACATGGATCCAACCAACACACCAGTTTGGCACCCAGTGCCTAATCGGATAAATCCTAAGTAGTAACTATGCCCAGCGCTATATAAATTTGACACCCAGTGTGTCATCAGTTAAACCGAAGTAAATTGGCACCCAGTGCCTCATCGACTCGAAGTCAAAGAAATCCCTGAACTCTTCCTATCCTATGGCATGCCATCTATATCCGACTCAGCCCGATACAGTTAATAGGGTTACATTTTACTTTTCAAAAACAACCAATATCCGATATAAATTTTTCATATAATCACATATATACATGAATATTCATTTCAATTCAAATAATCAATACATTCATAATATGTATACCAATTCAATCTATTTCAATCAACTTTAATTCAATTCAATATCAAAGTGCCAAATACTCACCTCAACATTTACCATATGCATTAAATTGAATTATAACAATAAAAAACTAAGTTCGGATTATAGAAATACAAACCGTGAATTCCGAGCTATTCCATGTTGATTTTATCTTTCCCCTTTTTAGTCAAGAATTTCGGTACGAAGTTAGCTACAGAATTAAAACAATTAAAATTCATCAATATAACACAATTCAATTTCATATTGAATATTTCAATTTTTACTCAATATTTGCCTAAATTTCAACTTAGTCCCTAAACGAGACTAATTTTTATTCTTCACATTTAATTCTATATTTTCATACAGATTCCACTTTAAACTAAATTTAACTCCTTATTTTCATTTAAACCCTTAAATTTTGAATTTTTCACAATTTAGTCCCTAATACTCAAATTTTACAATTTATTCTACAATTTAATCCTTTTCCATTTCTAACTTAAAAATCTATCAATTTAACCCATAATACTAAAATTATTCAACATTAACAGCACTTAAAAACTTAATAATTGCTAAAATTTCAACATGGGTCGGGTAATACTTAACACCGGGATTCCAAAAATATACAAATTACAAGAAAAAGGGACTAAATTAACTAACCAATTAAACATTGAAATTTGAGAGCCCTTAGGCCGTGTGATTGTTATGTCAGAGTCTTAATATTTATATAATGAATGATCTAGCCTAGAAACTAACTGTGACAACGATTGAGGCAAGCGCACCTATCAAACAGTAGTATAGTTTAGTGGCAAGACCGGAATGTCGAACCCAAAAGAACCAAAAGTACTAATACTAACTTTCTTTCTATTATTTAGCCTAAGAATTGAAGTGAATTATTGTTTAATCTAAAATTAACTTAACTACTAAGCTAAAGACGCTAAGACAAAGAGAATGAATTGGGGAAATACTTGTGGGGAAAACCAATTGATTAAGACAATACCCAAGGAGGAATCCACCTAGACTTCACTTGTTATTTAACTCTGAACCAGACGATTTATTCACTTGACTTGATCCGTAGGATTCCCTAATTTATATTAATACCTCCATCGAGGCTATTAACGTCTAACCCTAGGTTGATTAATTAAAATCTCTTTCTAATTAAAACCCTAGAATTGCATTAACTCGATCTATGGACTCCCATATTAGGTTTGACCCTAATTCGGCAGATTTTCGTCATCCTATGTCTAGGGTTGCGATCAACTCCGCTTAATTATGCTAGATCTACTCTTAAACAGAGACTTTTGCTCCACTGCCTAAGCACATCACTACTTGAATCAATATCCTGAAATATCAAAGCAAGAATTAAGAACACATAATTAAGAACAAATCAAGTATTTATCATATAGTTCAGAAAACAATAACAAGATCCGTCTTAGGTTTCATCCCCTGTATATCGAGGGTTTAGTTCATAATTATAAAAGAATACATCTCAGAAGAAAAGATAAAACAAAACATAAGAAAACCCTAAAACCCCCTGAAGGAATTCAAGGAGAGATCCGCCGTCTTGAGTATGATTCCGACTTCTTGAGATGAATCAACTGGCTTTCTTCGAGTAAATCCCACGATTCTGACCTCTCTGGCTTGGCTCCTTGCCTAGCTAGACGCCCTTGACAACCAGCCCTCTAGGGTGTTTATATAGGCTTTTGGAATGGCTTTCTTTGCCTCTAAGTACCCTATTCCGAGTGAAATTCCTCTTTGTCACGACGGGGACACGCCTGTGTGAATCGACTTCAGGCCGTGTTTGAGCCTGCTTAAGGGGCACTGCCGTGTGCTTTGGGCCCAGGCCGTGTTGATTTCTTACTTTGGCCCATTTGGCCCGTTTTAAGCTCGTTTTTCGTTCTTTTCATCCTTATATGCTCTCCTGAGTATAAAACATGAAATTAAAGGATTAAGAGCACCAAATTCCCTAATTCAAGGGATAAATCATCCAAAAGCATGCTAAATGTGGAGATAAAATATGTTACTATAACAGTTTATCACCGTGCGTCTCTTTCTTTTTCTTTCAAATTTTATTTGGCTTTCTATTTCTATTTCTTTTACTTATTTGTTTTATTATTATATAATATGTATTTACTTAATACTTACGATAACATATTATAATATATTTTTAACTTTAATATTATAATACATATAAAATAAATTTACACCTAATTTACCTAATGTCGTCCCAGTAAAGAAACAATGGTAAATTTGCTTCTTTAGTCCCTTTAATTATTCTTTAATCTATAATTCATCTTTCACCCTATATGCAATTTAGTCCTTATACCTAATTACTTCTAGTTCAAGTAAATTCACTTAATCTCAACCTAATTAACTACACAACTAGCTTCGTAAATATTTTTAATAAGTATTTACAAGTCCGATTTACGGGAACAAAGTCTCGAGAATGTACTTTTCGACACCCCTGACTATCGAGTTATTACAATTCTCACCCTAATTAAATTTCGTCCCCGAAATTTACTTGAAAAAAGGTGGGGGTACTGAGATCTCATTGTCTCTTCGGATTCCCAAGTCACTTCCTCGACACTATGAATACACCATAGCACTTTCACTAACGGAACTCGTTTATTACGCAACTCTTTCACCTCACACGCCAAAATCTCAACCGGTTCTTCTTCGTATGACAAATCAGGTTGTGTAACACCCCTAACTCGTGTCTATCGCCGGAACAGGGTTACAGAGCATTACTGGAGTTTATAGATCAAATAAACAGACATTTCATATCATATAACATTCATGTCAGAAACCAATCGAAATCAAACATATTGTCCCTTATGTGAGCCCTCGAGGTCCATAATACACATTAAAAACAAGTTCGGACTAAATCAGGTACTCAAAGAATTTTTCAGAAAACATTAAAAATTTTCAAAGCTGCAGGGGTGACACGCCCGTGTCTTAGACCGTGTGGACATTTGAAATAGGGACACACGACTGTGTCCCAGCCCGTGTCCGTGCCTGTGTAACTCCCTGACTTGGGCCACATGGCCAAGCCACACACCCGTGTGCTAGGCCGTGTGAGCATACTGACTTGCGTAATTTAAAAGATACAGGGGACACACGGCCGTGTCACCTGGCCATGTGTCACACATGGATAAGACACACGGTCGTGTCTCTGCCTGTGTGGACAAAAATATGCCATTTTCCAAGCCACATATCTCACCCAATTTGGTACCAACCTGAATACAAAAATTCGCACATCAAGAAGCCATAATAAGGCATTCAAATCAAGCTAAAATCAAGTCTTTAGCAAGAAATATCACCACATACAACCAATATGCCCTTAGGCACCTCAAATGATAACTTAAAAACATGTCAACCAATTATCCAAACTTGCCTAATTGACCAAATACATATATGCATATTCAAACCACATTTTACTTTTCATCATTCTACCATATTAAACAAACATCAAATATGGTAAGGCCACATATATTTATACATCAAAATATACCAAACACAAGCCATATAAGTGGCTAATCTCAACAAAACAATTATATGCCAACATTGGCCAAATTAACCTATACATGCCATTATAACCGAAATTAATTTACTGAAAGTACTAAAAGGGCCAATGGATAGTGTGAAATAACTCTGACCAGCTTCCAACCCGAACGAGCTTCCAAATTACTATAAAACATGTAAAATGACACAGAGTAAGCATTTAAGCTTAGTAAGTTCGTATAACACAGAATTTAACTTACTATATATCCATAAAATAGGTAAGTAAACATAACATATCTCAACCAATTTGACTAAAAGCCTAAACACATGGTCACCAACATATTAGCCATGAAAATCACATATAAAATCCAACACACATGGATGAATTCATCAAATAATCATATTTCATGTATTTCATGTAAATACCAGTAATAGTTCATACGAACTCATATAATTGATAAACCATCATTTATACATATTTTAACCCCATGATTAGCTTATTTTCGGATGAATTTTCATTAGATTTGATGAATTCGATGCTCCTAATCCTTTAATTTCATGTTTTACACTCAGAAGAGCTTAGGGAGTCGAAAAGAACGAGAAATGGGCCAAAAAGGGACAAAATGGGCCTATCTAAGAATTCAACACGGCCTGGGCCATTGGACACGGCTGTGTGTTACGAGCAGGATCGAACACGGCCTGGATCAACGTACACGGGCAGACCACACGGCCGTGTGTAGTGAGCAGGAGCGAGCACGGGGCTATCGAGCACGGGCGTGTCACACGGGCGTGTCTCTACCGTATAAAAGGTTAATTCTATCCGAAAAATGTTACTTGTGGAGAAAGACGTTCCAAAGCTTATATAAACACCCTAGGGGGTGACTTAAAAGGGGACGCTGAATAGAACACAGAAAATACTCGAAGACAGTCGTCGGAAGCAGCTCGGAGGAAAGATCTCCATCAAGACTGAAGATCTCCCATGAAGTTCTTTAGAAGTTTTTGGGGTTTCCTATGTTTCGTTGTTTTCCTTATTTTGAGATGTTTCCTTTTATCTGTATGAACTAAATCCCTTAAATACCTAAGGGGATGAAACTTAAGACGAATCTTATTATTATTTGATTTATAAGATAAATACTTGTTCTTATTCTTAATTGTGAGTTCTTATTCTTGTTTTGATAATTTAGGTTATTGATCCAAGTCGAATGTGCTTATTCAGTAGAGCAAAAGTCCCTATTTTAGAGTAGATCAACACAATTAAGCAGAGTTGATTGCAACCCTAGAGATAGGGCGACGAAAATCTGCCGGATTAGAGTCAAATCTAATAAGAGAATCCATAGATCGAGTTAATACGATAATAGGGGTTTTAATTAGAAAGAGATTTCAATTAATCAACCTAGAGTCAGTTGTTTTTAGTCTCGAGAGAGATATTAACATAAATAAGGGATTTCTACGGATTAAGACAAGTGAATAAATCGTATGAATCAAAAGTAATAAGTGAAGTCTAGGTGGATTCTTCTTTAGGTGTTGCATATCTCATAAAGTTGTCTAAAAGTATTTCCCCAATTCTTTCGTTGTCGTGTTTTAATTAATTAGTTTTAGTTTAAAAAGAAATCACTCCTATACTTAGGCTAAATAATAAAAAGATAGTAATTACTAGTACTCTTGGTCCTTGTGGATACAATATTACCGGTCTTACCATAACTATTCTATTAAACGATAGGTGCGCTTGCCTTTATTTTGGTCATAGTTAGTTTTAGACACATCAATAATCTCATAACAAAATTGTGTCCGTTGAACCATTTAGAATATCATTGGATACACTGGTAGTACACACGAAGTGTACTTAACTGTAATCTGTCAATTCATGTACATGTATGCTCATACGAGCTGTAAACGGTAAGCTCCTCCGAGTTGAATAACGGGAAGGTCATGCGAGCTGAGTATTGGGAAGCTCATAAGAGCTGAAATCGGTGACCCTAATGACATGTCATTTGTATCTTACGGATTCCTAAAGTTCAAACGGGGCTTGGTAATTGTCAAATATACAACCAGTATTTATTCATGGTAACTATACAATTCACAAACAAATAATTCAATTTAAAACATATAAATGTACAATTTAATTACACGAACTTACCTCAACAAGTGTACGTAGATACGAAGGTGACTAACCATATATTTTCTCTTTGCCTCGATCTAACTCTGTACGAGGTCGGACAGGATCTAATTGAGCAAAATAAGCATGCCTAAATTTTCAAGCTTCCATGGCTAGGTTTTTTTTTTGGTGGATGATGATGAGAATAGATTATTTTATTTTATTTATTATAACTTTAGTCACCAATTTCCAAAATTACCCTTAATAATTTATTCAATTTCTAATGATGACTACTCATGCTTAACCGCTAAGCACTTTAATGGCCTATTTACTATATAAGGACCTCCAATTAAATTTTATAGCTATTTAATACCTTTAGCTATTAGAACACAACATTTTCACTTTATGCAATTTAGTCCTTTTTATCAAATTAGGCATGTAAACGGTAAAATTTCTTAAAAATTTTTTTATATGATATTTCTATCATATTGTAGACCATGAAATAATATTAAACTAAATTTTCTGACTTCGGATTTGTGGTCCCAAAACCACTGTTCCAATTTAACTGAAAACAGGTTGTTACAACTCTCCCCCTAAAGGAATTTTTGTCCTCGAAAATCTTACTAGTAAAAAGGTTCGGATATTGCTTTCTCATAGTTTCCTCGGGTTCCCAGGTAGTGTAACAGTCCAATTTGAGATTACTAAATTCGACGAGTAAGTTTGAAAATTTAATAAATTAATATTTATGAGTCAAGTGTGATTTTAGAAATATTCTTAAACTAGTGAATTTTGTGATTTAAAAGAATTTATTAGGTAAATTGGGTTAAAAATGAGGGATCGAGACCTCGATTTTATAAATCGAGCCATAAATATTTTTATAAATATTTACGGAGTGCCATTAAGTGAGTATTAAAGTTTCGTTAGAAAATTTTAACGTTTTGATGGTTAATTATTTAAAAAGGACTAAATTGAAAAAGGTGCAAAATTTGCTAAAGTGATTAAATAGTTTAAGTGACAAATAAGGGAGGACTTATAGGGTAAATTAACCGAAAGGGGATGGCTGAGGCGGCATTAGCAAGAAAAAAATCTGAAAATTGGCGAAATAAGGGTAAAATTTGAAATTTTACAAAATTAAGTAAATAAAATAACAATTAAAAGAAATCTAGACAATTCTTCATAAACTTTCAGCTAAAAACGCCATTGAAGAGTCCTCTTGAGCTGGTTTTTCATATTTTTGCTACAAATGAAGAACCCGAAGATAAACGCGGAAAAGAGAAATTAACAGATTAGTCCCTGAATTTCTACAACCTCTACAAACTACCCCAGGTAATTTCATATGGTTAAACTTTCATGGTTATTTATTATTGTAGGAATGATATAATATTTAATTATATTTTGTTGTTGAAATTAAGATTGTGGTAAAAATATGAAAATTGAATTGAATGTTTAAAATGGGTAGAACGTCGGATTGAATACGATCGTTTCGTGACAAAGACGAATTGATGGATAAGACCATGGTTGGATCATGGCAATGCTTAAATGTAAGACCATAGCTGGGCTATGGCATTTAATGAAAAGACCATAACTGGGTTATGACATCTTGAACGTAAAACCATGGATGGACCATGGCAGTATATGTATATGTGTATAAGACCATAGTTGCGCTATGGCATCCTGATGATAAGACCATAACTGGGTTATGGCATTACGAGTGTAGACTATAAACCATAAAAGTAACATATTTTAATCCCATGCTTAGCATATTTTTGGATGATTTATTATATAATTTAGTGAATTTGATGCTCCTAATCCTTTAATTTGATGTTTCTATATTTAGGTAAGCATAGGGGAGTAAAAGGAGCGGAAAACGGGCCAAAATCGGACAAAACAGGCTATCTTAAGGATTCACACGGCCAATCCAATCTGACATGGGCTAAGCACATGCCTGTGTGAACCACACGGGCTGGCCACACGCCCGTGTGCCAGCCCGTGTCGATTTCGAAACATGTCAGTATTGCACACGGCCTGGGCAATCTTACACGGGCTGATCACACGCCCGTGTCCCTGTCGAACCCTGTTTCTTTTTCACGCATAAAAAGCTAATTTTTAGGTATTTTGAGCATTCCAAAGTCTATAAAAACACACTAGAAGAAAACCTAAGGGGAGACGCAGAGTAGAACGAAGAAATTACTCGAAAGAAGCCGTCGGAATCAATTCAGAAGCAGGATCTCCTTCAAAATTGAAGATCTCCATCCAATTTCCTTAGAAGTTTTTGGGTTCTTTATGTCTTGTTGTTTTCCTAATTTTGAGATGTTTTCCTTTTACATTATGAACTAAACTCCCTAAATACCTAGGGAAAACGAAACCTATGACGGATCTTATTATTTAATTTTCTGAACATGATAAATACTTGTTCTTGTTCTTGATTATGTGTTCTTAATTCTTGCTTTAATATTTTCAGGATGTTAATTCAAGTTTGATGTGCTTAATCAGTGGAGCAAAAGTCTCTGCTTAAGAGTAGATCTAGCATAATTAAGCGGTGTTGATTGCAATCCTAGAAATAGGACAACATAAATCTACAGGATTAGAGTCAAATCTAATAAGGGGATCCATAGATCGAGTTAATGCGACAATAGGGGTTTTAATTAGAAAAAGATTTTAATTAATCAACCTAGAGTTAGTTGTTCTTAGTCTCGAAAGTGAATAAATCGTTCAATTCAGAATCGGAATAATAAGTGAAATCTAGGTGGATTCTTTCCTGGGTATTGTCTCTCTTATTGGTTTTCTTAAAGTATTTTCCCAATTCACTCTCTGTTTCGTCTTAGTAATTAGGTTAGTTAAGATTAGGTTAAAACAAAATCCTTTAATTTATTCGGCTAAATAATAGAAAGATAGTTATTACTAGTACTTTTAGTCCTCGTGGATACGATATTCCCGACTCACCATAGCTATACTACTGTTCGATAGGTGCGATTGCCTTTGTCGTATTTTAGTTAGTTCGTGACGTCATCAAGTTTTTGGCGCCGTTGCCGGAGACTAAAATATTAGGAACACTCAATTTTTATTACTTTAGCCTTTTTTTATTGCAATTTATTTTTATTTTTATTTGTTTTCTAATCTTTCTTCTGTTTTGATTCTAGTAGGTATCTTTAGTTTATGACTAGAAGAAACCCAACAGGACCTCTATTATTTGATAGCGAAATTGAAGGCACAGCTCGCAGAAATCATAGAGAAATAAGGCGAAGCCTTCAGTATATAGAGGAAGAGCAAGCGGACGATACCAATCTTACCGAGGAGATGGCTGAAAATCAGAATAATCCGCTACCTCCTGTGGTTGCCGCGAATCCTGTAAATCAGAATCCTGCTCCTCGTACTATGTACGACTATGCCAAGCCCAATTTAACTAGGGCTAAATCGAGTATTGTTAGACCTGCTATTGCTGCAAATAATTTTGAACTGAAACCTAACACTATTCAAAAATTCAACAGTTTGTTCAGTTTGATGGTTTGCAGGACGAAGACCCAAATACTCATTTGGATAATTTCTTAGAATTCTGCGACACTTTTAAAAATTAATGGTGTTTCTGACGATGCCATTCGCATTCGGTTATTTCCTTTTTCATTGAGGAATAAAGCTAAACAATGGTTAAACTTGTTACTACGAGGTTCCATCACTACTTGGGAACAAATGATCGAAAAGTTTCTATTAAAGTATTTTCCGCCGGCTAAAATGGAAAAGTTGAGGAATGATATTTCTTCTTTTGTGCAGATGGATTTAGAAACTCTTTACGATGCATGGGAGAGGTATAAGGACTTATTGAGAAGGTGCCCTCACCATGGGTTACCTCTATGGCTACAGGTTCAAACTTTTTACAATGGTTTGAACCCCTCAACTAGGCAATTGATCGATGCATCCGCCGGTGGTACTTTGAATAATAAAACACCTGAGGAGGCTTACGAGTTTAGAGAATAGATGTCACTGAATAATTATCAGTGGCAAGTTATGAGGATAAAGCCGATGAAAGCAACCGGTGTTTTTAACATTGATGCAGTCACCATGTTATCGAACCAGGTAGAACTCCTGAATAAAAATATTAATGGTTTATATGGTTCTACGCAGGTACATCCGGTGATGCAATGCGATGCAAATGGATGAGGGAACCATCCAAAAAATTGATCCTACAATCTTAGCACAGAAGACGAACAAGTTAACTATATAGGTAATAATTCTAGACCTCAGAATAATCCCTATAGTAATACTTATAATACAGGTTGGAGGAACCACCCCAATTTCTCTTGGGGTGGTCAAGGAAATCAGATACCACAACCCCCTCCAGGCTTTCAACAACAACCCTACCAGCAGGAGAAGAAGCCGAACCTTGAGGAGATGTTGACTAAGTTTATTTCAGTGTCAGAAACTCGTTTCCAAAACAACAAGATAGCACTTAAAAATCAACAAGCGTCGATTCAAGGGCTCGAGAATCAAATAGGTCAGCTTACTAAGATGATTTCAGAAAGACCACAAGGTAGCTTGCCGAATAATACTGAAACTAACCCAAGAGAGCAGCTTCATGCGATTACTGTTCGAGATGAAAAAGGTGTAGCTGAATCTGAAGCTGAACCGAGGCAAGAAACTGTGGTAAGCAATGGTAAGGTTGAGGTAAGCCAAAATAAGCAAGATTCGTTCGGTAAGAAATATAAACCTCGTGTGCCATATCCAAATGCGATAAGAAAGGACCACACAAACGAACAATTCGGTAAATTCCTTAAATTGTTGAAAAACTTGCATATTAACTTACCGTTTATTGAAGCTCTTTCGCAGATCCCAGTTCAGTCAAATTTTTAAAAGAGCTTTTAACAAACAAGCGGAAGTTAGATGATTCATCGCATGTGGAGCTGAATGTAGTTTGCTCAGCCATTCTACAAAATAAACTACCCAACAAATTGAAAGATCCAGGGAGTTTTACTATTTTTTGTTTAATTGGTAGTTTAAATGTTAATAATGCTTTGGCTGATTTAGGGGCAAGTATTAATGTCATGCCCTATAAAATGTTTAAGCAACTAGGTCTTGGTAAACCCAAACAAACTAGGATGAGTATCCAATTAGCTGATAGAACCATTAGATTTCCTAGGGGTATTATTAAAGATATTCTTGTCAAAATCGATAAATTTATATTCCCAAATGACTTTATTGTTCTAGACATGGATGAGGATAGTTACGTATCTTTAATTTTAGGACAACCTTTTTTAGCGACTGCTAGAATTGTCATTGATGTTGGTACAGGTGAATTGATACTTCGTGTAGGTGATGATATGATTAAAATCCAAGCTCGTGATTCTGTTAGGATATCTAGTGATCGAGACGAATATACGAGTTCTGTTAATGTGAGTAACTTTGTGGCTCAAACTTCTTTGTAGGAAATCTCTAGGAAGAAAGTGATGGAGCCACATTCTATCCCATGTGACAAACACAGAGCGACTCATGAGGAACGAAGGCTTCAGGTCGATGAACTAGACGAATGGAGGACACATGTCAAGGAGAAACCAAAAATACTCGATACAGAATCGAAACAAAGACATGACGAACATAAGGATGGAACGAGTCAATTTAAGATTAGGGACCAGATATTATTAGATGAAAAGGACCCTTGAATTGCCACTTCAGAGCTTATTCCAAATGGAGCAACTCCTCTTACGGTACTGAATGTTTTCCTCATACGGTACAGTCGAGGTAAATCACTCTAAATTTGGCACTTTTAAGGTAAATATTACTCGGCTCAAACCATATGTTGATAATAGAATTGATAGCGAGAAAGAAGAGTCTCGACTCCGCGAACCACCGTAACCGATCGAATACGAGGTAAGTCGAGCTTAGACTCTAAACAAGCACTTCTCGAGAAGCAACCCGAGCATTAACATGCCTAATTTACTAATTTTATTTTATGATATTTTCGAAATTAATTAAATAAAAAAGTGATTTTAAAACCCACACGACCTGGACACACGGGCGTGTCCTTAGCCGTGTGGATCCTGAGACTTAGTTTTTTAAAATTTAAGGAAATCGACAAAGAGTTACACGACCTGGCGACATGGCCGTGCTACCCACACGGCCTGGACACACGGGCGTCTCCTTGGCCATGTACAGATTGTTTCATTCTGATGCTCAGGATGAACCCGAGGACATCACTGATGATGTTCCTCCCTCTCACGAGGACCAACCTCATCCTCCACCTCCGAGTAATCGACCTCCTCCTTCTGTTACTACTTTGACAGATATATCTGAGCATCTCACTCGCTTCGAGCAGTAGTGCTTTTAGCGGTTCAACAGTCTTGAGGCTACATTGCAGCAGATTTGCCACCATCTCCATATTTCATCTTCGGCGCAGATGACTCACGACGCGTCTGACGATGAGGACCTCTGAGTCTATCTCTTTTATTTTATTTTTATTTTTATCTTTATTTTTATTTTTATTTTTATTTTTAGTTTATTTACTTTTATGTTTCTTATCATCTTTTCAAAGACTTGTCTTTTATATTTTGAACTCTATTTTATTTTTTATGATTGTTCCTAATCGAGTAATCCTTTAATATTCTTCCACAGTTGTGTTTATTTTCTTAATAGATGCTCAGAATCATGCACTTCACTTAGCTATATCTGCAATTTCGCTTTCACTGTTCTGGGGATTTCATCCAAAATTCAGGGCAGTTTCAGTCCTCTCCCTCTCTTATGACTTTCTGATTATATTGTCATTATCTATTTTTGTCCATTGAGGACAATGTCCATCTTAAGTGTGGGGAGGTTATTTATATAATCATCAGAAAAACCCTGAATTTTGTCTTGTGATTAAGTAATCTTTCTCATATTACTATTAGAATGAATTTTTATCGATTTATAATTTTTGTTGATGTGTTTTGGATTAAATTCATAGGTATTTGTGCATTGATTGTTTGAACTTTAAGACATGAGAGGATCGAGCATGATGAGTCTATTTCCTAAATAAATTGCTAGGTTGTTTCCCTAAATTGAGGTATTACCTTGAAGTTTGAAATTTACAAGATTGACATCAAAAACCCATAAATTTTTGTGAGATTTTGAGCCTTTAGAGCATATATTTTTCGTGCTCACTTTTATTTTTGGTTATAAGTGTGTCAATATTGATTTGTTATTCTAGAACTTGCTTCGATTATGCATATCGAGACCACGCATTTGATTTGATATACCGAAATGATAAATGCACTTAGGTTCTAACTCACTTATTCCATAAAAAGCCCACATTCATAATTAACCCTTAATACCATTCTTAATTTACCCTTAATATTAACCTATAGCCCATTTTTATGGAGAATTTTTCCCATTTTATTTGACTCTATTTTTACCGAGATTTGAATTGGTTAGTTGCCTAACTATGTTCTTATATTTCAGTTGTTAAATTATCTATGATTTGTTCTTGTTAAAAAAAAAATTCCATTTATCAGTTCTATGATTTTTGAGCTCGAACAGTTTAATTTCATACTTTGAGGAGAAGCTCAGTTTATTCTCATTAATTTGTCAATTGATGTAATTATTCAGTAGTAGTATTTTTCTAGTAGGTAATTTATCAATTTGATCTCGATTCTAACCTTCTTTTTCAACCTTTATCCACACCTTTAACCCAAGCCCCATTACAACCCTTTAAAGACCTTTTGATTTGTGTATCATCTCATTTTATAGTGGTGGAGATTTGATTTTCATGCAAGCCTATGGTAATAACTTTTCATGTTTGACTTTTGAGCGCTTAATTTTTGAACCTTAAACACTTTGAGTGATTTGAGTGAATCTTTAGTGAGGATGTCAAATCTTGTCGGTTTTGCATTAAAGGTAATTATTTAGATAAGGGGAAATACCTATGTTTTCATGCTTTAAAAATGTGTGACTTAAATTGTTTGAATCTTTGGTGCTCTTTTAGTTGAATTATCAATGTGTGATTATTTTTGAATTATGATAAAACATTATTGATGAGAATTATGAATTGAGAAAGTTCAATTTTAATTGTGAGTTGAGGATTTTGCTTGAGGACAAGCAAACGCTTAAGTGTGGGATATTTGATAAACCATAAAAGTAACATATTTTAATCTCATACTTAGCATATTTTTGGATGATTTATTATATAATTTAGTGAATTTGATTCTCATAATCCTTTAATTTCATGTTTCTATACTTAGGTAAGCATAGGGGAGTAAAATGAGAGAAAAAGGGGCCAAAATTGAATAGAACAGGTTGTCTTAAGGATCCACACGGCCAAGCCAATCTCACACGGGCTAAGCACATGCCCGTGTGAACCACACGGGCTGGCCACACGCCCATGTGCCAGCCTGTATTGATTTCGGAACATGTCAGTATAGCATACTGCCTGGGCATTCTTACACGGGCGGATCACACGCCCGTGTCCCTGTCGAACCTTGTTTCATTTTCACGCGGAAAAAGCTAATTTTTAGGTATTTTGAGCATTCCAAAGTCTATAAAAACACACTAGAAGAAAACCTAAGGGGAGACACAGAGTAGAATGAAGAAATTACTCGAAGGAAGCCGTCGGAATCAATTCAGAAGCAAGATCTCCTTCAAGATTGAAGATCTCCATCCAATTTCCTTAGACATTTTTGGGTTCTTTATGTCTTGTTGTTTTCCTAATTTTGAGATGTTTTCCTTTTACATTATGAACTAAACTCCCTAAATACCTAGGGAAGATGAAACCTATGACGGATCTTATTATTTAATTTTCTAAATTATATGATAAATACTTGTTCTTGTTCTTGATTATGTGTTCTTAATTCTTGCTTTAATATTTTCATGATGTTAATTCAAGTTTGATGTGCTTAATGAGTGGAGCAAAAGACCCTGCTTAAGAGTAGATCTAGCATAATTAAGCGGAGTTGATTGCAATCCTAGAAATAAGACGACATAAATCTACCGAATTAGAGTCAAAATTAATAAGGGAATCCATAGATCGAGTTAATGCGACAATATGGGTTTTAATTAGAAAGAGATTTCAATTAATTAACCTAGAGTTAGTTGTTCTTTGACGTCATCAAAGACCATGGCAAGGCCATGGCAGTATACGTGTATGACCATAGTTGGACTATGGCATCAAGACAACGATATACTCAATTCTGTAATACGTTCTCTAATTTGACAAAGAATGGTAAGTGTTATATAGATTTAATGTGATAGAATTTTAAAAAGTTATTGATATTGAGCTCAATCAATTGAATTCATCATTTGAAATTGTGAATGGCAGGAAATGTTAGTGACATGCTTGTTTAATAATTATTATAGTATGTTCGGTAAGATTTATTTTTTTAAAGCCAATGAACTTACTAAGCTTCATTAAGCTTACTTGTATCATTGAATGTTCTTTGTAGATTTTCAAGAAGTTCGAAGGATCAGATCAACACATCGAGCCACACTATCCAGATTGTTCCGGTAGATTTTGTTATACATATTATGGTTTATATGGCATGTATAGGGTTTAATTAGAAAAGAGTTAAACTTAAAAAAAAAGGTTGTGGATGATACATATATATATTTGTAGGCATGTAGTTAGTGGTAGATTTTAGTAAATTAATGAATGGAGTTGTTTTGGTAATCTATGCAAATGAGTTTTGTAAAGACCTATAATGTTTCAAATGTGATTTTTGGCTTGTATTGGGTTGCTTGGTTGAGATATTGGTATATGAGAATGTTGTATACAGGTTGATATCTTAAAAGGGTGAGAAAAGTGGCCTTGAAATGGCCTATTTTCGTTCACACGTGTAACGACCCAAAATTTACGGGTATCGAAAAAATACATTTTCGAGCCACCGTTGTCGTAAAATGAATTTGTAAATATTTATTAAAAATATTTACGAAGTTATATTAATTAGATTTTGGTTAGGTGAATTAGCTTGAATTAAGATTAATTAGATGTAAGGACTAAATTGAATAAAGGGTGAAAACTTAATTATAGAATAGAGAAAAGTCAAGGGACTAAATTAGCAATTAAGCCATAAGTGACAAGTGTGGTAATAGTGAAATACATGTGGTAAAATAAAATACATATATTAATTAATTATTTACTTATTATTTAAGTCAATGATATTATGTTATTATATTATTATATTATTATATTATATAACATAAAATAAAGTAAATGAAACAAATAAATAAAGAAAAGAATAGAAAAAGAACAAAGCATTCGAACGAAACAGAGAAGGAGAAAAGAGAAAGAAAAGAAAAAGAAAAAAATTAGGGTTTAGGGTTCAAATTCAATTTGGTAAGTCAATTTAGCTTCTTTTCTTGTAATTTTTGAGTTTTTTGAATCCTAGAACAAAATACTACTTGATTTAAGTTGAAATTTTGTAAGTTAGTGAATTTTTAGTAGTTGTTCATGATGAATAATTTGAAGTATTAGGGTTTAAATTTAATGAATTTTAAGTCAGAAGTGGAAAGGGATTAAATTGTGAAATAAATTATAGGTTTTGAAGTAATAGGGACTAAATTGAGAGAATATGAAGTTAGGGTTTTATGGTGAATTTAGAAAGTTGAAATTAGTTTAAAGTGGAAATTGAATGAGATATGAAATTAGTTTTGTAAGACAAAGAATTAGTTTTGATTTAAGGATTAAATTTGAATTTAGATAAAAGTTGAGTATAATTTAAATATTTAATGTGAAATTGTGTGTATTGATAAATTTTAATTGTTTTGATTTCCGTAGCTAACATTGTGCCGGAGACCTCTGCTAAGAAAGGAAAAGAGAAAGTCGACGAAGAGTGATTTAGAAATTACGATTTGTATTTCTATAATCCAAAGCTAATTATTAATTGTCGTATTTATTATTATATTTATGGTAAGTGGAATTGAGGTGAGTATTGAATTGAATTGAATTGAATTGAATTGAATTGAATTGAATTATGAATATATGTGATTATTTGAATTGAAATGTGTATTGATTGGAAATTGAGAAATTGAAATTGAAACCCTATTAACTGTATCAGGCTGAGTCGGATATAGTTGGCATGCCATAGGATTGGAAGTGTTCAGGGATACTTTGACCACGAGTCGATGAGACATTGGGTTTCATATTATTACTTCGAATAAATTCGATGAGGTACTGGGTACCACTTTACTTCGGCATGGCCGATGAGACACTGTGTAATACCCCAAACCCGGCCTAGATGTTATGGCCGAATCTGGCGATTTCACATAATAGCGTGTTGAAACTAAGTTGTTACGATAAAACCGTTTTCATTTATTTACTCTTGTTGACTCCAAAATCACTTACTTATTTAATTGATTGTTTTAAAACACAATTCGTTGCGGAAGCTTTAGAAATCATTTATTTTATGAAAAACTGAGTTAATTAGGTAAATCCGTCCATCTTAGAAAACCCCTTTGTTTTAGAGAAAACCGTTTGTACGTTGAGTTTGTGCAGTTTTTAAATCCACGAAAACATTCTAAAATCCAAAATAAAAGCAAACAGTCCAAAAAGTTCAATTTACATAAAAAATAACCCAAAAAATAATTAAGAAATAAATACCAAAACTGAAATTAAAACAGTTTAAAATACGTGTGGCCACCGTCGAGTCCTCCGCTGCACCGATCCGTCAAGTCTGGGGATTACCTGTGCACATTAAACAAAAAGGGTGAGTTTACGTAAACTCGAGTGTGTAATCCGCAGAAACAAACAAACAATCGTATTCACAAAACACACGTTGAATGCCTTGGGCCTAGGCCCTTTCGAGAGTGATGACAGTTTGGGCCTTAGCCCATCTCAAGACAAATGTCAAATGCATGAGGGCCTTAGCCCATCATAGTATCAGTAGCAGTAATAGTTATGCAGTAGCAAAAACCTACCCAACCAGCCTCTACACACCATCTCTGTCCAACCCTACGCTCCATGTGGGGATATAATCAACCCACCCATCCCTACACTCCAAGTAGTACCGAATGCGGCATAACAAAGAGTTTTTGTACCGAGCCAAGAAATTAGGCTTAAAGCCTTTCAGTACACTTCCTCCGAATAATAACCCCAAACCCAATGCAATGTAATGCAACACACAATGGATGACATGCTGTTATGCAATTTCAGTACATATATTCAGTTCAGATATTAACATGCCCAATACAGATATAATTCAGATACTTAGGGGTCTAAGTAGCGCTTAAACTTGGGCGACCCGTGCAACCTTAAAAACATTTCGGTAAAAATGGGCCCACATGCTCATGTGATCTGCCCGTGTGGCCCACTCGGCCCAAATTGGCCTTGGCCGTGTGATCCATTTTTAAAGTAACCCATGCTAGCTCAATACTCATATATGTTTTCACTATTTACTTATATGTTCATTCAAAGCTGTCTACTTGAGTCATTATCACTAAATTATTTATATCTTGAGCTAAAGATTTCCAAATTAAGATCCACTTGATTTTTTTGAAACTAGACTCAAATACCTTTCTACCATAAAATTTTCAGAATTTATAGTTTATCAAATAAGTACAGTAAAATCTTTAAAGTTATCCCTATTCTGCTGTTTGACAGCTTTGACCTTTCCTTACTAAAAATTATTTATCTCTTAGTACGGAATTTGGATGATGTTTCTGTTTGTTTCTATTGAAAATAGACTAATTAAGAATTTAAACATATAAATTTAAGCCCCTAATTATTTTTTTAAATTTTTTGATGAATTTCCAAAGTCAGAACAAGGGAACCCGAAATCATTCTGACCTTGTCTCACAAAATTAATTATAACTCATGATTTACAATTCCATTGCTTACACTGTTTCTTCCATAAGATACTAGACTCAATAAAATTTAATTTCATATTTTATTCAACCTTTAAATCCATTTACACTACTTTTTATGATTTTTCAAAGTTGTTGATTTCCTTGTTTTTAACACCCTTATTTCCTTTCTCTACAATTTTTCGCATCATTTTCTCTTATTTCTCTTATTTCTCAACAGCAAGCAATTTCAAATTTTCGTCGAACCCCGTTTTCTTCGTTTCGGGTACACACCTGGTATTGTTTTGATGCCTAATCACTCCCGAGCACTCCAAGGCCTAAAATCAAGATAATCAACATCAATTTAACGGATTTACAAGCGAATTGACAACCAAGAACGAACAGAAACCCAACTTACCACCAAAGATAACCCTCCGTTTAACTATTGTTAAGACGAGAACACTGAATTCACCAGTCTGAGCCTCCCCCACGCCCAAATCGCAGAGAAAAAATATTTCCACTTCAGTCGCCAAGAGATTCATGACAGAAACGAAGAGAAACACTTACCGAAACTAAGCGAGCACTAACCGCGAGCGAAAACGAAGGAAAATAAATGATTTAGAGAAAAATCAAGAAGAAGAAAAAGAAGAGAAAGATGGAAAAACTCAGAGAATTTTGGTAAGAGGAGAGGGAGAATAATAGATGGCAGAAATTGTTTTTGGAAAAGGGAGCCAAAATTCGGTTATGGGAAAAAATAAAATAAAATTCGATAACCCCAAAATTCCTTAATCTTTCCCCTAATTCCCACTTCACATCCACTACCTAATCCCCTATTACACAACTCTATCCCGAAATCTGAGCAAAAAAATAATACCTTTGCACAAGCAGGATTCAATACAAGACCTCCACCATAATAACACACCACTAAATCACTGCACTCAAAGACCAGCAGGCCCATCTGATGTAATTTTCCCAACATTTAAACTTAAGCCCTTTTCATAAGGTTAAGGCTTTATTTATAAAAATATCAAAATTTTCCCAAGTAAGGCTCTTGGGACCTCACACACACACCCAGAACACATAATCACTGAAGCAGATAGACATTGTGTGTCACACATACATGAAATCAAAAATTAAAATTTTAGGGCGTTACAATTCTATCCCCTAAAAGAAAATTTTGTCCTCGAAATTTACCCGGTCAAAATAGATGAGGATATTGCTGACGCATCATATCCTCAGGCTCCCACGTAGCCTCCTCAGTGCTATGATTACGCCAAAGAACCTTAACCAGTGGAATAGATTTCCTCCTCAGTACTTTTACATCTCGATCCAGAATCTAAACCGGCTCCTCCTCAAAGGTCAAGTCTGGCCTAACCTCAATCTCCTTAACGGAAACGATGTGAGTAGGATAAGAGCGGTAGCGCCTCAACATCGAGACGTGGAACACGTCATGGATACGATACAACTCTGGAGGTAGCTCCAACTGATAAGCAACTGGTCCCACTCGCTTCAAAATACGGTAAGGTCCAATAAACCTAGGGCTCAACTTGCCCTTACGACCAAACTTCAGTACCTTCTTCCATGTCGAGACCTTAAGCAATACTAAGTCCCCCACCGAATACTCAACCTCACGTCGCTTCAGGTCCACATAGGATTTCAGTCTGTCAGAAGCCGCTTTCAGTCCCGAATCAGTCTAACCTTATCGTTTGTCTCAGAAACCAACTCAAGACCCAGAACACGTCGCTCGCCCAACTCAGTCCAACATAAAGGAGTGCGACACTTACGACCATACAGTGCCTCGTAGGGTGCCATCTGGATGCTAGACTGGAAACTGTTATTATAGGCAAACTCTGCTAACGACAAATACTCTTCCCAACTACCACGAAAATCAAAACTCGCACTTGCTATACTTAGCATAGAGCTGCCTTTCCTTCAAAGTTTGAAGGACAACTCTAAGGTGCTCATCATGCTCATCCCCAGTCTTCGAATAAACCAGTATGTCGTTGATGAACACCACCACAAACCGATCCGAGATAGAAATGGAATACTCTGCTCATCAGGTCCATGAAAGTCGGTGCATGCATTGCCAAATCGGTCAAAAGGCATCACTAGGAACTCGTAGTATCCATAACGAGTCCTAAATGCCGTCTAAATACATCAGCCTCCTTAACCCTCAATTGATGATACCCAGATCGGAGGTCAATCTTAGAGAATACTGAAGCTCCTCAAAACTGGTCAAACAGGTCGTCTATCCTCGGTAGGAGGTACTTATTCTTAATGGTCAACTTGTTCAGTTGCCGGTAGTCGATACACATCCGCATGGATCCATCTTTCTTCTTCACAAACTGTACCGGTGCTCCCCACAGAGACACACTAGGGCGGATGAACCCAAGATCCAATAACTCCTGAATCTGAGCCTTTAGCTCCACAAGCTCCTTCGGTGCCATTCGATAGGGAGCGTTGGAAACCGAAGCTGTACCAGGTAGGAGCTCAATATCAAACTCTAACTCGTGATTCAGAGGTAACCCCGGTAGCTCCTCAGAAAAGACGTCCAGAAAATCCTTTACCGTTCTGATATCCTTAACTGTAGAATTCCTAGAATCCGAAACACTTACGTAGGCCAAGAATGCCTCGCATCCCTTACGAACCATCTTCTCTGCCACCAGTGCAGAGATCACATTAGATAAGTAATTTCGGCGTTCTCCAATCATGACTACCTCAGTATCCTCCTCGGCGATCTTCGCCTTCTCCACCACTGTAGTAAAATCTCGCTCCCTCTGCGGAGCTGTAACACCCCTAGCCCAAAACCATCGCCGGTCTAGGGTTAGGAAGCATTATCGATCAATCCGGAACATTTACTAACATCTTACAACACAAAGTATATCATCATGCAAACATAACAAATTATACACATATAGTCCCTTAATGAGGTCTACAAGACCTTAAACACATTTTAGAAATGGGTCGGGACTAAACCGAACATATACAAATTTTTTTGAAAATCAAACATTTTTCAAAGCTACAGAGGCCACACGCCAGTGTGGGTAGGCCGTGTGCCTCACCCGGCCTCGGACACGCCCATGTGTCCAAGCCATGGCAAAACAAGGCATACATACTAACTTGTCCACACGGCCTGAGACACGCCCGTGTGCCTCACCTGTGGTCGAGCCTGACTTGCATCACACGGCCAGTCACACGCCTGTGTGTTCAGCCTGTGGTCGAGCTTGACTTGTTTCAATTTGCAAACTTGAATGACACAGTCGAGCCACACGCCCGTGTGCTCAACCGTGTGGGCAATTATAGGCCATTTGCAAGGCCAAATTTGCCACCCATACTTGGGTCATACCTACATGCAATAATCAATACCATTTCATATCCTAATTGGCATTCAAACATACCAAAACATACTTAAATTAAATCTCTTAATAGCATCAATCATCATCCTCTACAATTCCATCTAACATACCAATCCAAATTATCAACTACATATCAAAACATGTATTTCATGCACCATTTAATCTCAACCAAATGATAGCATAAACATTTCATCTCCATATTACCAAAACATATTATAAGATCTTTCACTTAGGACACACATACACATCTTGATAATCCTTAATTCAAACCCAAAGCATATACCAAATTCATTAACTTATCTAGCCATATCACATGGCAAGATCCAAACATCTCAAAATATACCATATCTACTAGCCTATACATGCCATATTCAAATATATACATCTCCCAAAAGTACCCAATAGATAGCCGATAGTGTGATTGAGTCGCTGACGATCCCCGGATCTGAGCCAACTTTAAAGACACTGTAAACAGAGAAAACTTCACACAGTAAGCATTAAAGCTTAGTAAGTTCGTAATATAGTACACTTAACTTAATGTTTCAACTACAATATACAAATTAATCCATCACATAGATCAACTCATAACTATATGTACCATATCATCCATAATTAATATGCTTACTCAACCATCTATATATCCATTCATAATTCCATCAACCACATAGGTTCCTTACGTACCTTAGCTAACACTTAGTTATTGACCATTCATGCTACTCAATGCTCAACACATCATTTCGATCAACCATTATTATTTGTTCAATCTATTCGCACACTTAGTGCCAAATTCATAACCGAAGCTTAAATATCATCGCACACTTAGTGCCTTTACATAGAACCGAATTTATCTCGGTATCACACACAGGGCCAGTCAATAAAGCCGAGGCTTTCATTACTTTGCACACACAGTGTGTAACACCCCAAACCCGGCCCAGACATTATGACCGAATCTAACGTGTCACATCAAAGTGATGTTTGAAAACTATGCTTTCATCGAAAATCCTTCTTACAATTTAAAACTTTCTACCATTTAAAACCTCAGATTTCGTTGCTTACTTATTAAAACACGATTTACTCAAAGACATTCTCTCGCAGAATATTATTATTTTTAAAGCCTTATTTGTTGCGGAAGTTTAATTCAAAATAGTTACGAATACGTGATTTTTTGAAAACAGTAGTTATTGTTTTGAAATCCCATGTTTAATAGACTATGAGGTTGAAATTTTAAAGAAGCACCATATAAAAGTTAAAAATCCCAAATGGCATTATTACAAAATTATTAACCCAATAAATTAATCTAAAATAAAATAAAATTGCTAGGTTTAACTTTAAAGCCAATCAGACGTGTGGTCACCTCCGAGTCCTTCGCAGCTCCAAATCCTCTAAGGCTGGAGATTACCTGCACAGTTAAAGAAAAGGGTGAGTTGCGAGAACTCAGTGTGTAATCCCTTATTACGGTCAAAGTCTGGGCCCGAGCCCATACGGTATCAGTCTAGACCTAAGCCCTATTCGGTAACAGTCTGGGCCTAAGCCCTAAATCATATCAATGCAAACGGACATGTAACCCAGCCCTTAAAAGCCAACTCACCACCTGTACCAACCATCTCTCCATGTGGGGACCAAGTCGACCCATCCAGCCAACACGCCGCCCGTACCAACTAGCTCTCTATGTGGGGACCATGTCGACCCACCCAGCCAACTCTCCAATAATACAGCCTAGCTGCTAACAACGATATACGTGGATGAGCCACTAGGATCATAATACGTGGCGATGCCACTATAACGGCACTTCCTTCAAATCAAAAAAACCCACCCCAATGTAGTATGTCATGTCATAACTAATCCATGTATGCAATGCATCCCAATCATAATCAATCATACAATTAATACACATACCACACTGATACTACCACTAAGGGTACGATGGTCATTTAGACGGTTAGGGGTAAAGCAGTCATTTCACCCCTTAAGGGCATCTCGGTAAACTTACCCATCGAGGGTATTTCAGTAACTTTACCCATAGAGGGTATTTCAGTAATTTTACCCATCGAGGGTATTTTAGTAATTTTACCCATAGAGGGTATTTCAGTAACTTTACTCCTATAACGGCCTTTTCATAGACCTACAGTCGCCTCGAGTGACACGGATACTTTTTTTGATCGAAACGGTGTAAGTGGGCCAAAGCCCAATTTTCGGCCCAAGTGGGCCCACACACTCGTTGGCCCACTCAGCCCATTTTCGGCTACAATTCTGCGAATCTCGCAGCCACATCTATTATCCGACACTTTCCATGAATTTCGCCCCTGTGGGCCCATTAGCCCATTGGGCCCACTCGGCCTACTACGGCCCAACCAGGCCCATTACGGCCTAAGCCCACGAGTAGGTTCGTGGCACTCCTATCGGTCTATCGCTAACGATTGTGGCTCGATTCATCTCTATGAGTGTTCGCACGCTCGAGAGCCTTTAAATGCTGAAAATACGGCTTTTCGGCTTTTAATGATATACCGTAGCACATAAGTAAGAGCAACAATAATCTGCGTATGAACAGTATGTAATGGGTGTACGATTACACACCTTGATTACGAACATTCCACGAATCCTCTAGAACTGATCCTCGTTTCACCGGGTTTTGCTAAGTTCCTTCCGAATTCCAGTGAAGATTAAGGATCCCTGAAAGTACCTTGCGTTGCAAAGCACCCTTATTAAAAGAGTTTGAATAAAGATGTGATTAACATCCACCCCTGACAAAAACAAAGAAAGAGTGCTTACTTGATCAAAGCTAAGAGTACGAATCGACTGCTTCCGATCGCTTGACCCTTCCTACACTTCGAGTGAACCTACATACCAACCAACATCAGACTGCAGAAAGTGGGGAAGATTCGGCACTAGAGACAATGATGATACCCACCACGAAAAATTGAAAGAAAGTAATATACTTACTCTTCAAATTCGGCAAGACAGGTTTCCTTTAGTACGGCCCTAGAGATGTGACTATAAAAAAAAGATAAGAAGAGATTGATCTCGGTTTACTCAACCTAAAGAACAACAGCAAAACGTTGAGGAAAATGAAGAAGATAGATTCGGCTAACTTGAAAGGTACATAAAAGAAGATAAGAGGAAAAGGGAGATTGAATTCGGCCAACAAATGAGAAAACTTGCTCTCAAAAAAGAATTGAGATTTCGGCAAGGAAACAAATGAAAAAAAGAAAGAAGTCCTCCCAGAGATTTCGGCACTAAAAACTTGCTCTCACTTGATCCCGAAAGAACCCAAAAGGTCACTTGCAACAGACACTCAGGAAGAAAAGAATACGAAAAAAAACCAAAAAGAACCACAACCCGAAAAATGCTCCCAAATTTTTCTCATACCAGCCTCTTAGCCGAAATTTTCATCTTTCAACACTCCCAATTTCGGCCAACACTCCCACACACATCACATCCTTGATTTTCTCCACCAAAGTCTCCTAGAATAGCTCCCATCCATCCATTTGAAACTTTTGACCAAGTCTCCAACTTTCCTTGTAGAGTTTGATCCAAACTCTACTTCTTCCACTCTCAAGTCACAAAATAAAAGTCTCCAATTGCAACTTGTGGGATTCAAACCCCACTCCCCCATGCTACTTCATTGACGCCATAGCCACAAGTCACATGCTCATCTTGTGTCATCTTAACGCACACAATTATACTTAAGTCCTACTGCCAACAGCCCTATCCACTTAAGGGCCAAAAACTAAAATTTTTCCAAGGCTCAGACTCGAACCCAGGCCTCCTTGGAACCCCCAAATACACTCAAATAGCTAGCCGTTCAAGCACAACATGAAATTTAAGCAAAATTACAGCCCCTAATTTTTGGGACGTTACATAGTGCTATTCACCTCTGTCTCGATTCTAATTACGTACACTTAGTGCCACATTTCTCAATTTCATATATAACAAATCTAATTCAATAACTAGATATTCATTCATTTCATAATTCATAGATTTAAATTTAACAACTCGTATTATATTCGAACTTACCTCGGACGTCGAAGTAACAAAATGAGTCGATTAATCGAGCACTTTATCTTTGCCTCAATTTCGATCCAAATCCCTCTTTTCTTGATCTATACATATTTAAATTTAGCTCATTCATTTACCGAATCATTCAGTTTAGTCCAAACACACATATTTAGGGCATTTTACAAAATAACCCTCACATTTTCACATTTCGACACTTTAGTCCCTATTTCACAAAATCACTAAATACATAAAATTTCACTTCACATATGCCTAGCCGAATTCTCCTCATACTCATACAAGCTCATATATTTCATTTATTTCACATTTTAGTCCTCCAATTTCTCATTTTCACAATTTAGCCCAAAATAGCTAATTTCATCAAAAATTCAAAAATAAAATATGTTAACCCAACACCAAACTTTCATATTTCACCAACAACTATCACAAAAATCAAATATGCATCAATGGAAAATCTCAAAATCATCATCAAATTCTAAAATTAAAACATGGGCTAGCTAGAACACTAAGCAACGATCACAAAAACGTAGAAATCATTAAAAATCGATCAAAAACACATACCCGATTGAGCTATGAATGTGCCGAATTCAAGAAACCTTCAAACCCTTTATTTTTCTCTCAATATTCGGTGGAAGAAAAGATGATAAAGACCATTTCAATGTGTTTGTTTTTATTATATTAACATTAATAATCATTTTACCATTTTGCCCTTTTATTATTTCATTTAAATTTCCACTAACTATGTCCATTCTTGTCATTTAAAGCATTCAATGGTTTAATAACAACAAAAGGACCTTTCATTTAAAAATCCATGCCAAATAAGCACTTTAGAAATTAGCACACAGCTTTTGCATTTTATGCGATTAAGTCCTTTTTGCAAATTAAGAACACAATTGATGAAATTTTCACACAGAATTTTCACACATGCTCAATCACATACTGTAAACACAGAAAAAAATATGAAAATATTTTTTGACCTCGAATTTGGGGTCTCGAAACCACTGTTTCAACTAGAGTCTAAACCGGGCTGTTACAGGAGCTATTCGAACCCTTAGATTATCCCTAAGACCATCCTCGAAGCGGATACATCGCTCATATTCAGTTGCCACCATACCTCGCGCATAGCGGCTTAGTCGCAGAAATTCAGCCTCATACTCGGCCACTGATCTATCTCCCTGAGTCAGATTCAGAAACTCTCTCCTACGGGCATCCACGTAACTAGCCCTCACATATTTCCCCTGGAAGGCGATCTTACAATACTCCTGTGTCGCTTTTTTGGTCGAGTGCCCTCCTTAACAATGCTGAGCCACCACCGAGCAAGCCCCATCACGCAGCAGGCGACATCGCACCCTTTAATTTCTCGCTGCAGGTGCGATTCGGATCATCCATGATCCTCTCGTAGCCTCAATCCAAAGATTTCGGCCACATTAGGGGCGACCCGATTACCCCGAAAAGCTCAGCTCCATTGGACCGAGTCGCCCAGAATCGCCCTCGGCCCCCAGATCCGAGATTGGGCGACCCTCTCCAAAATCCTTAGCATAGCTCGGAACAATACGTCGTCCCCAAATCATGCGATCTTGAGACCTAGTCTCAATAGCAAAGCACATGGCGTCTCACTCGTATCCAAATTCAGTATGCTACCCAGTGAAGAGGACTCAGCTCAAGCCCCTCTACGGCCTCTAGTACCCCGTCCGCGGATACCTCGTGCGCTCATTGTCTAATCACATTTATCTCAGATAATACGCTTTTTTGAATCGCATAGATTCCAGGTGTTTATTAACAAATGTTTTATGTAAAACAGTATCGATTTTTCAGAGTTCGTTTTCGTAAATCGCAGTCTCACTACAGTTTTCAGTTTCTCTACAATTTTCAGTATACACTAACTAGAGTGTTTTCAGTACAGTTTACTACCTGTAGTAGTTTCAGAATATACTATCCATAAAAGTTTCAGTTTAAAACAAATCACAGTTCAGAATAATTACAGGATCGGCGCGGAGACTCAGTGTACCACTTACTCAGTAAAAATATTTCAAGTCATTTGGAAATCAATCAATTTTTCGAAAGCCCATTTTTTTATAAAACTCTTAATCAACAGCCGAGTTTTGTAACCTGGCTCTGATACCACTAAATGTAACACCCCAAACCCGGCCTAGACGTTATGGGCAAATCTGGCGATGTCACATAATAGCGTGTTGAAATTAAGTTGTTACGATAAAATCGTTTTCATTTATTTACTCTTGTTGACTCCAAAATCACTTACTTATTTAATTGATTGTTTTAAAACACAATTCGTTGCGGAAGCTTTAGAAATCATTTATTTTATGAAAAACCGAGTTAATTAGGTAAATTCGTCCATCTTAGAAAACCACTTTGTTTTAGAGAAAACCGTTTGTTCGTTGAGTTTGTGTAGTTTTTAAATCCACGAAATCAGTCTAAAGTCCAAAATAAAAGTAAACAGTCCAAAAAGTTCAATTTACATCAAAAATAATCCAGAAAATAACTAAGAAATAAATACCAAAATTGAAATTAAAACAGTTTCAAATACGTGTGGCCACCGTCGAGTCCTCCGCTGCACCGATCCGTCAAGTCTGGGGATTACCTGTGCACATTAAACAAAAAAGGGTGAGTTTACGTAAACTCAGTGTGTAATCCCGCAGAAACAAACAAACAATCGGTATTCACAAGGTACGCTTGAGCAGTCTTGGGCCTAGGCCCTTTTCGAAGATCGATGATGATTTGGGCCTTAACCCATCTCAAGACAAGTGTCAAATGCAAGAGGGCCTTAGCCCATCACAAGAGATCGTGAGAAGAAACAGATTATGCAAAGAGAAAAACCTACTCAACCAAACCTCTACACACCATCTCCGTCCAACCCTACATTCCATGGGGATATAATCAACCCACCCATCCCTACACTCTAAGTAGTACCGAATGCGCACTGTACAAGAGTTTGCAAAATGAAGCCACAAGAAATTAGGCTTAAAGCCTTTCAAGACACTTCCTCCGAGTAACAACCCCAACCCAATGCAATGCAACACACAATAGATGACATGCTATTATGCAATTTCAAGTACATATATTGATTCAGATATTAACATGCCCAGTACAGATATCATTCAGTCAATTTCACACATTTAGGGGTCTAAGTAGCGCTTAAACTTGGGCGACCCGTGCAACCTTAAAAACATTTCGGTAAAAATGGGCCGACATGCCCATGTGATCTGCCCGTGTGGGCCTACAAGCCCATGTGGCCCACTCGGCCCAAATTGGCCTTGGCCGTGTGATCCATTTTTAAAGTAACCGATGCTAGCTCAATACTCATATATGTTTTCACTATTTACTTATATGTTCATTCAAAGCTGTCTACTTGAGTCATTATCACTAAATTATTTATATCTTGAGCTACAGAATTTCAAATTAAGATCCACTTGATGTTTTTGAAACTAGACTCAATTACCTTTCTACCATAAAATTTTCAGAATTTATAGTTTATCAAATAAGTACAATAAAATCTTTAAAATTATCCCTATTCTGCTGTTTGACAGCTTCAACCTTTCCTTACTAAAAATTATTTATCTCTTAGTACGTAATTTAGATGATGTTTCTGTTTGTTTCTCTTGAAAATAGACTCATTAAGAATTTAAAAATATATATTTAAGCCCCTAATTAGTTTTTTAAAATTTTTGATGATTTTCCAAAGTCAGAACAGGGGAACCCGAAATCATTCTAACCTTTTCTCACAAAATTAATTATCTCATGATTTACAATTCCATTGCTTACATTATTTCTTCCATAAGATACTAGACTCAATAAAATTTAATTTCATATTTTATTCAACCTTTAAATCAATTTACACTACTTTTTATGATTTTTCAAAGTTAGACTACTGCTGTTGTCCAAAACTGTTTTAGTGCAAAATGTTGATTTACTTGTTTTTAACACCCTTATTTCCTTTCTCTACAATTTTTCACATCATTTTCTCTTATTTCTCTTATTTCTCGAAAGCAAGCAATTTTGAATTTTCGTCGAATCCCGTTTTCTTCGTTTCGGGTACACACCTGGTATCGTTTTGATGCCTAATCACTCCCGAGCACTTCAAGGCCTAAAATCAAGATACTCAACATCAATTTAACGGATTTACAAGCAAATTGACAACCAAGAACGAACAGAAACCTAACTTACCACCAACGATAACCCTCCGTTTAACTATTGTTAAGACGAGGACATTGAATTCACCAGTCCGAGCCTCCCCCTATGCCCAAATCGCAGAGAAAAAATATTACCACTTCAGTCGCTAAGAGATTCATGACAGAAACGAAGAGAAACACTTACGAAACTAAGCGAGCACTAAATGCGCGTGCAAAGCGAAGGAAAATAAATGGATTAGAGAAAAATCAAGAAGAAAAAAAAGAAGAGAAAGATGGAAAAACTCATAGAATTTCGGCAAGAGGAGGGGAGAATAATAGACGGCAGAAATTATTTTTGGAAAAGGGAGCCAAAATTTGGTTATGGGAAAAAAATAAAATAAAATTACGATAACCCCCAAAATTCCTTAATCTTCTCCCCTAATTTCCACTTCACATCCACTACTCAGAATCCCCCTATTACACAACTTTATCCCGAAATCTGAGTAAAAAAAATAATACCTTTGCCTGCGCAATGATTCAAATACAAGACCTCCACCATAATAACAAACCACTAAATCACCAAACCAGCAGGCTTATTCTGATGTAATTTTCTCAACATTTAAACTTAATCCCTTTGCATAAGGTTAAGGCTTTATTTATAAAAATACCAAAATTTGCCCAAGTAAGGCTTGAACTTGGGACCTCACACACACCCAGAACACATAACCACTGAAGCAGATAGACATTGTGTGTCACACATACACGAAATCAAAAATTAAAATTTTGGGGCGTTACACATTGGGTGTCAACTTATCGCTTCGAATTATCCGATGAGGCACTGGGTGCCATACTGGTGTGTTTTGGTTGGATCCGTGTATCCGCCAAATTCTGAGTTTTGTTAATAGGGGTAATTAAATGAAATGGAATTACGATTGATATTGGATGATTTTATATGTGATTTGAAATGAGAAAATGAATTGAAATATGCATATGAAATGCATGAATTATAAGCTTATGGAATGGTTATTGATATAGTGAGATGATATGTGTATTCTATTGAGAAATGCTATTGAATAGTAATTATGAGATTGAAGTAGTAAGAGATGGGTATTGAAAATGTTATAAATGATTGTTTATGAAATTGATTATTAGTTGAATGATTTTTGTTATATGAATTTAAATATATAGTATTATAAAGTTTGTTTATTAAGTATTCGGATTATAGATATACCACTGAGTTCATACTCAGCGTACGGTTTGTTTCCGTGTGCAGGTTAGGTTAAAGTTCGAACGTCGAATCAGCATCCAAGGCCGATCTCGAACTCATTGTGGTGAAGTACTTTTCTTTTTGGTATATGGCATGTACCTAGGTTGTTTGTGTAAGTTATATTGGAAAATGATTGTAAATGATGTTATAATATGAAATTGTTTGAATACTTATGAATTTATATGTTATGTTTTAATATTATCAAATGGTAAGTTTTGGTTTGAATCAGTGTAAAAAATAGAATTGGTTTAAATAGTATACTATTAGATTGATTTGAATAATATAAGTGAAGTATTTATGAGTAAACATTGGTTGGCTTAATTATGTTGATTATTTAGCATGATTTTGATGTATTTGATTGTGTATTGGATTGGTTGAATAATTGGTTGTTGAATTGCTTGTGGTGTAAGTTTGCAGGATTGGTAAAACTTGATGAAAAAGGCTCATTTTGAGTCCACGCAGCCTGGCACACGGACGTGTGACCAGACCGTGTAAGACACACGGTTTACACATGGGCGTGTGATTAGGCCATGTGTCCCTTGCATCTTAAAATATTAAAACAGAATGCTCAGGTATTACCACGCAGACAGAGACACGGGCGTGTGTCTCAGCCGTGTTAAGTACACGACCTAGCACATGGGCATGTGACTTGGCCGTGTGAGGTAAGTCAGGGAGTTACACGGGTTAGGACACGGCCTAAAGCACGAGCGTGTTTAGGGTCACGCGGGCTTGTGAGCCTGTACTTAGGAGAAATTTTGAAATTTCACGAAAAAAATTTTGGACTTCTGATTAAGTTCCGATTTGTTTCTAACACATGATTTGGGCCTCGAGGGCTCAATAAAGGGATATTATGATGAAATTATGATGTGCATATTATATTATTATATGATTATTCGTATTTGTTCTGAAATGTCGGGTAATACTCTGTAATCCTATTTCAGCGACGGATAACGATTAAAGGGTGTTACATTTAGTGGTATCAGAGCTATTCAGGTTTAGCAGATTCTCAGACTAAATCAAGTTCAGAACTGAGTCTAGAGGTACATGTCATAATTAAGTCAAATTGAGTCGGGATTGGATGCTGATATATTTGTTTGTTTATGTTTTATAGTTAAATATGTCGAATGAATATATTGTTGATACTGATCAAGAAATGTATACTGGAGATGATGAATCATATGAAAGAGATGAAACCGAGTCAGTAACACCGAGTGTAAATCCAGTAAGAAATCAACCACCTAATGTCGAAAGAGGTAATGCTAGAGAGAGATGATTCACAGCTACTTAGGGTTATAGCTGATGCCATTCAACGAGTAGCAGGAACTGTATCTTCTACGACATCTGCTCCTACTACCCGACAAGCTCCAATTAAAGAATTGCATAAGTACGGTGCAACTGAATTTTTGGGTTTAAAAGGAGTTGATCCTTCTACAGTTGAAAATTAGATGGAATCTACAAAAAAAATTTTACAGCAGCTTGAATGCACTCCTCGGGAAAGTTTATTGTATGCCATATCTTTATTACAAGGTGAGACATATGTATGGTGGGAATCAGTAATTTGACATATACCAGCAAAAGAGGTAAACTGAGATTTATTTCAAAGAGAATTTCAGAATAAATATGTGGGTGAACTGTACATTGAAGATAGAAAACAGGAATTTTTCATGCTAAAACAAGGTGAAATGTCATTAGTTGACTATGAACGAGAATTCTCACGACTCAGTAGATATGCAGCTGAATTTGTACCAACAGAAGTTGATAGTTGTAAAAGATTTTTACGGGGTTTACGTGATGAATTACGTGTGCAGCTGGTATCTCTTAGAATTATAAAATTTGCAGATTTAGTTGAGAGACCAAAGATGGTTGAATAAGTATTGGGTTTCGACAAAAAGCCTAAAAATACTCGTCTGATTGGGAAATGTACTGGAACTACTAGTTCAAATCCGCAATCTAAAAGATCTAAAGAATCTCGTGGTAGCTAGAGATCGAGTTTTAGATCAGACAGAGGTGATAGGAATCGTGGAAGGCAAATAACAGTTTCTACTAGAAGTGTACGAGGTCCGTCACGAGATATTAAGATACCAGATTGTGAACATTACGGGAAGAAGCATAGAGGTGAATGTTGGAAATTAACTCGAGGATGTTTCCGTTGTGGATCTACTGAGCATTTCATTAGAGATTGTCCAAAAAATGAAAATGCTGCACCTGTTACATCAAAGAGATCAGTGGCTACTTCTAGAGGATGAGGATCTGGCAGAAGTGGTTCATTTTCCAGAGGTGGTACTAGAAGAGGAAGTGATGTAGCTACTCAACAATCAGAAGCTAGAGTACTAACTCGAGCATATGTTGTGCGGACACGTAAAGAGGGTGATGCACATGATGTAGTGACAGGTATATTTTTATTACATTCAGAACCTGTTTATGCTTTAATAGACCCAGGATCTTCACACTCATATGTTAATACAAAATTAGTTGAGACGGGAAATTTAAAATCTGAAACATCTAGAGTATCAATAGCAGTGTCTAGTCCGTTGGAGCAAACTGTGTTAGTGGATCAAGTGTGTAAGAGGTGTCCTCTACTGATACAAAATAATTCTTTTCCTGTTGATCTGTTGATAATACCGTTTGGCGATTTTGATATAATTCTGGGAATGGATTGGTTATCTGAGCATGGGGTGATCTTAGATTGCTATAAAAAGAAGTTCACTGTTCAGAGTGAAAATAGGAATAAGATCGAGGTAAATGGTATTCGAACCAGTAGGTCGACTCGTATTATTTCAGCAATTCAGGCTAATAAACTTCTTCATCAGGGTTGTGCAACTTTTCTGACTTATGTTATTAGTTCAAATTCTGTTGAAAGCCAATGCAGTAAAATTAGGACTGTTTGTGAATTTCCTGATGTATTTCCTGAAGAATTGTTAGGATTACCACCTGATAGAGAGGTTGAATTTGTAATAGAAGTTTATCCTGGTATAGCTCCGATATCAATACCTCCATACCGTATGTCACCTACCGAGTTAAAAGAATTAAAAGTGAAGTTGCAGGATTTATTGGATCGAGGATTTATATGTCCTAGTATTTTACCTTGGGGAGCTCCAGTGTTGTTTGTTAAAAAGAAAGATGGTTCAATGCGGTTGTGTATTGATTATCGACAATGGAACAAGGTGACTATCAAGAATCGATACCCGTTACCTCGTATTGACGATTTGTTTGATCAGTTGAAAGGAGCTTCTGTGTTTTCAAAGATTGATTTGAGATCAGGTTACTACCAGTTGAAGGTGAAAGAAAGTGATGTACCGAAGACAGCATTTTGTACACGGTATGGCCATTATAAATTTTTAGTAATGCCTTTCAGATTGACAAATGCCCCAGCTGCTTTTATAGATCTCATGAACCGTATTTTTCAGTCGTATCTGGATCCGTTTGTTGTGGTTTTTATTGATGATAGTTTGGTTTATTCGAAGTCTGAATCTGAACATGAGCAGCATCTTAGAATTGTTTTGCAAATATTACGAGAGAAACAGTTGTAGGAAAAGCTTAGCAAATGTGAATTTTGGTTATCGAAGATTGTATTTCTAGGACATATGGTATCGGCAGATGGAATCAGAGTTGATCCAAAGAAGATTGAAGCAATTGTTCAGTGGAAAGCACCAAGAAAAGTGTCAAAAGTACGTAGTTTCCTTGGATTAGCTGGTTATTATCGGAGATTTTTAAATGGATTTTCAAAGATAGCTTTGCCGATGACAAAGTTGTTGCAAAAGAATGTTCCATTTGTCTGGGATGATCAATGCTAAGAAAGTTTTGAGAAGTTGAAACAAATGTTGACTGAGGCACCAGTTTTGACATTGCCAAAGTCGAGAAAGGATTTTGTTATTTACAGTTATGCTTCTTTGAATTGTCTCGAGTGTGTATTAATGCAAGATGGAAAAGTGATAGCTTATGCATTTCGACAATTGAAACTGCATGAACGTAATTATCCGACGCACGATCTGGAACTAGCTGCCGTGATTTTTACACTGAAGATCTGGAGACATTATTTATACGGTGAGAAATGTTATATTTATACTGATCATAAAAGTCTCAATTATCTTTTATCTCAAAATAAGCTGAATTTGAGACAGCGTCGGTGGATAGAACTTTTAAAAGATTATGACTGCGTTATTGATTATCATTCGGGAAAGGCAAATGTTGTAGCTGATGCATTGAGTAGAAATGCATTAATTGATTTACGAGCAATGTTTGCACATCTCAGTATCAGTAATGATGGAAGCTTATTGGCTGAATTGAGAGTTAAACCAGTAATGTTTGATCGGATCAAGTCAGCACAATTAGAAGATGACAAGTTAAAGAAGAAAAGTGAAATAGTTCAGAATGGCATGGCAGAGAATTTCAGTATTGATGAACATGATTGCCTGAGATTTCGTAATCAGATTTGTGTTCCAGCTATTTTTGAATTAAAAGTGTTGATACTTCATGAAGCACATGACAGTCCTTTTGCATTGCGTCCAGGAGGAACAAAAATGTACCGTAATTTACGAGAATCTTATTGGTGGCCAGGTATGAAAAGAGATATAGTTGAGTATGTAGCTAAATGTTTAACTTGGCAACGAGTAAAGGCAGAGCATCAGGTTCCTATTGGACTACTTCAACCTATTAACATTCCTGAATAGAAATGGGACTATATTACGATGGATTTTGTAACGGGGTTACCATTGTCGGCAAGTAAGAAAAATGCTATTTTGGGTGATTGCTGATCGGCTTACAAAATCGGCTCACTTTATAGCTGTCAGAACTGATTGGTCACTTCAGAAACTTGCTGAAGTTTACATTCGGGAAATTGTGAGATTACATGGTATACCTGTATCGATAATCTCTGATCAGGATCCTAGGTTCACATCAAGATTTTGGAGGCAGTTGCATGAATCCCTTGATACTCGACTAAACTTTAGCACAGCTTTTCATCCGCAGACTGATGGACAATCTGAGCGAGTTAATCAGATTTTGGAAGATATGCTTCGAACTTGTGTCATTGATTTTGAATCAAGTTGGGAACGTTATTTAACATTGGCTGAATTTGTGTACAATAATAGTTTCAAATCAAGTATTCAAATGGCTCCGTATGAAGCACTATATGGTCGAAGATGTCGGATACCTGTGTGTTGGATGGAATTGAATGAAAGAAAGATAATTGGGCCGGACTTAATTCAAGAAACAAAGGATATTGTTAAGAAGATTCGAGACAGATTGAAGGCAGCCTTCGACAGACAGAAATCGTATGCAGATTTAAAACGTCGAGATATTGAGTATTCTGTTGGAGATTAGGTATTTCTTAAAGTTTCGCCTTGGAAGAAAATTTTGAGATTTGGTCGGAAAGGAAAATTGAGTCCTCGTTTTATTGGGCCGTATGAAATTGTGGAAAGAGTTGGGCCAGTTGCCTACCGTTTAGCCTTGCCTCCAGAATTACAGAAAATTCATGATGTTTTTCATGTCTCAATGCTCAGAAGATACAGATCAGATCATTCTCATGTTATTTCGACAGAGGATCTTAAAATCTGACCTGATTTATCATATGATGAAGAGCCGGTTGAGATATTAGCACGAGAGGTGAAAGAATTGCGTAATAAATGAGTGCCATTAGTGAAAGTATTATGGCGAAGTCATAGAATTGCGTAATAAATGGATAAGGGTTAGGGGTGATACAAGTAGCTTCTTCTATTCCATGTAGCTGCCAGAGGACTTTTACTAAAGCTACATTTTTATTTCTCAATTCTTTCACCTCTCGTACCAGAATTCTGATCTGTTATTCACTGTATGTCATATCAGGTTGAATCTCAACATCCGTTGGGCAAATAACATGTGAAGGGTCAGATCGATACCTTCGTAACATAGACACGTGGAAGACATAATGGATTCTTTCAAGTTCTGAAGGTAAAGCTAATCAGTACATAACAGGTCCAATTCTTTCAGTAATCTTATACGGCCCGGTCAATCGCGGACTCAACTTTCCTTTACGACCGAACCGAAGAATTTTTCTCCAGGACGAAACTTTTAAAAATTCCTTGTCACCAACTTGAAACTTTATATCTTTACGTTTAAGATCCGCATAAGATTTCTGACGATCTAAAGCTGCTTTTAAGCTATCTCGGATCACTTTCACTTTTTCCTCAGTCTCGCGAATCAAATCAACCCCGTGTATCTTTTTCTCACTAAGATCAGTCCAATATAATGGAGTTCGGCGTTTGCAACCATCCAGAGCCTCATACGGTGCCATCTTTATGCTCAATTGAAAACTATTATTATATGTGAACTCGACTAACGACAAATATTTCTCCCAATTGCCTTCAAACTCTAAAACACAACACCGAAGCATATCTTTAAGAATCTGAATCACACGCTTGGGCTGACCATCAGTCTGAGGGTGATATGCAATGCTAAAATGCAACCTCGTACCCAGAGCTTCCTGTAAACTTTTTCCAGAATTGCTATGTGAATTGCGGATCTCTATCCGAAATAATGGAGACTGGCACTCCGTGCAACCTGACAATCTCCGAAACATATAACTATGCTAATTTGTCAAGTGAGAAATATGTACGAACCGGAATAAAATGTGCAGACTTCGTCAAATGATCAAGGTAACCCAAATCACATTTTTCTTTTTTGGAGATAGGGGTAACCCCGATACAAAATCCATAGTAACTCTATCCCATTTCCACTCTAGTATCATCATTAGTTGTAATAGTCCTGAAGGTACCTGATGTTCAGCTTTAACTTACTGACATATCAAACATCTAGATACAAAATCTGAAATATCACGCTTCATTCCTAACCACCAGTACATTTGTTTCAAATTATTATACATTTTATTACTCCCCGGATGAACAGACAAGTTATCACTATAAGCTTCGTGCAAAATTTTCTGTGTAAGCTCTGAATCTTCGGTACGCAAACTCTACCTTTGAATAACAAACAATCATCGGGTCCTATCTGAAATTCTGAATCAGAAGTCGACTCACATTGTACCCGTTTAGCTAACATCTCACTATCACATTTCTGAGCTTCGTAGATCTATTGTAAAAACATTGGTTTAACTTTTAACTTAGCTAAAATCGAGCCATCATCAGATAGTGACAGTCGGGTATTCATCACTCGCAGAACAAATAATGATTTTCTACTCAAAGCATCAGCAACTCTGTTTGCTTTTCCCGGATGATAATCACTAATTAACTCATAATCTTTCAATAGTTCGAGCCATCTACGCTGTCCCATATTCAAATCTTTCTGTGACATCAGATACTTTAAACTCTTGTGATCAGTAAATATATGACATTTTTCGCCAAACAAATTGTGTCGCCAAATTTTCAATGCAAATACAATAACTGCCAACCTAAGTCATGTGTCGGATAGTTCTTTTCGTGTGGTTTTAACTGTCTGGAAGCATAAGCTATTAATTTACCTTCTTGCATCAAAACACAGCCTAATTCGTTCAATGACGCATCACTGAAAATCACAAATTCCTTACCCAATTCAGGCTGAACCAGAATTGGTGCCTTGGTCAACAGGGCTTTCAACTGGTTAAAACTTTGCTGACATTTATCAGACCATTCAAATTTCACATCTTTCTACAATAGCCGTGTCATCAGTGTAGCTATTATCGAAAACCCTTTTACAAATCTCCTATAATAACCAGCTAATCTCAGAAAACTTCTGACTTCAGATACGTTTCTCGGTGGTTTCCAGTTAACAATCGCTGAAATTTTATTCGGATCAACTCTGATGCCTTCAGCCGATACTATGTGTCCTATAAAATCAACTTCCTGAAGCCAAAATTCACATTTTCTAAATTTGGCAAACAGTTGTTTATCTCATAAGGTTTGCAGAACAATTCTCAGATGCTCGGCATGTTCAGTCTCATCTCGGGAATATATCAGAATATCATCAATAAATACCACAACAAATTTATCTAAATATGGTCTCAAACCAATCGAAATCAAACATATTGTCTCTTATGCGAGCCCTAAAGGCCCATAATACGCATTAAAAACAAGTCGGGACTAAATCGAGTACTCAAAGAATTTTTCAAAAAATATTAAAAAATTTCAAAGCTGTAGGGGTCACACGGCCAAGAGACACGCTCGTGACATAGACCGTGTGGACATTCAAAATAAGGACACATGCCCGTGTCCCAGCCCGTCTCTGTGCCCATGTAACTCCCTAACTTGGGCCACACTGTCGAGCCACACGCCTGTGTGCTAGGCCGTGTGAGCATACTGACTTGCGCAATTTAAAAGATACAAGGGACACACGGCCGTGTCACCTTGCCATGTGTTACACACGACTGAGACACACGCCCGTGTCTCTGCCCGTGTGGATGAAAATAGGTCATTTCCCAAGCCACATTTCTCACCCAATTTGGTACCAACCTAAACACAACAATTTGCACATCAACAAGCCATAACAAGGCATTCAAATCAAGCTAAAATCAAGTCTTTAACAAGAAACATCACCACATACAACCAATATGCCCTTAGGCACCTCAAATGGTAACTTAAAAACATGTCAACCAATAATCCAAACTTACCTAAATGACCAAATACATATATGCATATTCAAACCACATTTTACTTTTTATCATTCTACCATATTAAACACACATCAAATATGGTAAGGCCACATATATATACATCAAAATATACCAAACACAAGCCATATAAGTGGCTAATCTCAACAAAACAATTATATGCCAGCATTGGTCAAATTAACCTATACATGCCATTATAACCGAAATTAATTTACTGAAAGTACCAAAAGGGCCAAAGGATAATGTGAAATAGCTCCGACCAACTTTCAACTCGGGCGAGCTTCCGAATTACTATAAAACATGGAAAATAACACAGAGTAAGCATTTAAGCTTAGTAAGTTCTTATAACACTGAAGTTAACTTACCATATATCGATAAAATAGGTAAGTAAACATAGCATATCTCAACCAATTAGGCCAAAATCCTAAACACATGATCACCAACATATTAGCCATGGAAATCACATATAAGATCCAACACACATGGATGAATTCATCAAATAAACATATTTCATGTATATTATGTAAATACCAGTAATAGTTCATATCAAACTCATATAATCTCGTAACAGAATTGTGCCCGTTGAACCATTTAGAATATCGTTGAATACACGGGTAGTGCACATGAAGTGTACTTAACTGTAATCCGTCAATTCATTTACATGTATGCTCATACGAGCTGTAAACTGTAAGCTCCTCCGAGCTGAATAACGAGAAGCTCATGGCAGCTGAATAACGGGAAGCTCATAAGAGCTGAGTATCGAGAAGCTTATAAGAGCTGAAATCGGTGACTCTAATGACATGTCATTTGTATCCTACAGATTCTTAAGGTTCAAACGGGGCTCGGTAATTTTCGAATATACAACCGGTATTTATTCATAGCAATTATACAATTCACAAACAAATAATTTAATTTAAAACATATAAATGCACAATTTAATTACACGAACTTACCTCGACAAGTGTACGTAGATACGAAGGCGACTAATCATATATTTTCTCTTTGCCTCGATCTAACTCTATACGAGATCTCACAGGATCTCATTGAGCAAAATAAGCATGCCTAAATTTTCAAGCTTCCATAATTTATTTATTATAACTTTAGTCACTAATTTCTAAAATTACCCTTAATAATTTATTCAATTTCCAATGCTGACTACTCATGCTTAACCACTAAGCACTTTAATGGCCTATTTACTATATAAGGACCTCCAATTTAAAATTCTATAGCTATTTAATACCTTTAGCTATTAGAACACAACCTTTGCACTTTATGCAAATTTAGTCCTTTTTATCAAATTAGGCATGTAAACGGTAAAATTTTTTAACGAAATTTTTATACGATATTTCTATCATACTGTAGACCATAAAATAATATTAAACTAAATATTTTGACTTCAAATTTTTGGTCCCGAAACCACTATTCTAATTTCACTAAAAACGGGCTGTTACAGGTTAAATCTCAATATCTTCTGTTGAAATAACGTGAGATAGATCTGATCGATATCTTCTAAGCATTGAAACGTGAAAAAATGTCATGAATTTCCTGTAGTTCCGTAGGAAAAGCTAAACAATACGCAACTGGTCCCACTCTTTTCGTAATCTCATACGGTCCGATAAAACGAGGATTAAATTTCCCTTTTTGACCTAATCTCAAAATTTTCTTCCAAGACGAAACTTTAAGAAATACTTTACCGCCAACAGAATATTCAATATCTCGACATTTCAAATATGCATACGATTTCTGTCTATCGAAACCTGTCTTCAATCTATCTCAAATTTTCTTAACAATGTCTTCAATTTCTTGAATTAAGTCCAACCCGATCATTCTTCTTTCACTCAATTCCATCCAACAAACAGGTGTTCGACACCTACGACCGTATAAGGCTTCAAACGAAACCATTTGAAAACTCGATTGAAAACTATTGTTGTATACAAATTTGGCCAAAGGTAAGTAACGCTTCCATCCCGATTCAAAATCAATAACACAAGTATGAAGCATGTCTTCCAAAATCTGAATAACACGCTCCTATTGTCCATCAGCCTGTGGGTGAAAAGCTGTGCTAAAATTAAGTCGCGTACCAAGAGATTTATGCAATTGTATCCAAAATCTCGAAGTGAACCGCGGATCTCGATCAGAGATTATTGACATAGGAACACTGTGCATTCTCACAATTTCTTGAATATTCCTGAATGAAGTGAGTTGATTTCGTAAGTCGATCAACAATAACCCATACAACATTTTTCTTACTTGTTGATAAAGGTAACCCTGTTACAAAATCCATCGTGATACAATCCCATTTCCATTCAGGAATAGAAATAGGCTGAAGTAATCTGGTGGGAACCTGATGTTCTGCCTTAACTCGCTGACATGTTAAACATTTAGCCACATACTCAACTACGTCTCTTTTCATTCTTGGCCACCAATAAGATTCTTGTAGATCGCGATAAATTTTCGTTCCTTTAGGATGCAAAGCAAAAGGACTATCATGAGCTTCGCAAAGTATCAACTCTTTTAGTTCAGAAACATCCGAAACGCAGATTCGGTTATGAAATCTCAAGCAACCACAATTATTAATGCTGAAATTTTCTAATATACCATTCTGAACCATTTCTCTTTTCTTCGTCATCTTGTCATCATCTAACTGCGCTGACTTGATCCGATCAAACATCACCGGTTTGATCTTTAATTCAGCCAATAGGCTTCCATCGTTATTGATACTGAGCAGAGCAAACATTACTCGCAATTCAATCACTGATTTCTTACTCAACGCATTTGCTACGACATTAGCTTTACCAAGGTGATAATCAATAACGTAATCAAAATATTTCAGATGCTCTAACCCAACGACGCTGTCTCAAATTCAACTCCTTTTAAGATAAGAGGTATTTGAGACTTTTATGATCAGTATAGATATGACACTTTTCGCCATACAGGTACTGTCTCCAGATCTTTAGAGCAAAAACCACAACAGCTAGCTCTAAATCGTGCGTCAGATAATTGCGTTTATGCATTTTTATCTGACGAGACGCATAAGCGATCACTTTCCCTCTTGCATCAAAACACAACCAAGACCGCTTAAGGAAGCATCACTATAAATGAAAAAAAAAAATTTCCCGATTCTGGTAAAGTCAAAACCGGCGCTTCAGTTAACATCTGCTTCAATTTCTCAAAACTTTCTTGACACTGATCGTTCCAAACAAATTGAACATTCTTATGCAACAATTTTGTCATGGGCAAAGCTATCTTCCAAAATCCATTTACAAATCTTTGATAATAACCAGCTAGTCCAAGAAAACTACGAACCTTTGACACATTCCTCGGTGCTTTCTACTGAACAATTGTTTCGATCTTTTTCGAATCAACTCTAACTCCATCAGTCGAGATAACATAACCCAAAAATACAACCTATGATAACCAGAATTCACACTTACTAAGCTTTCTGTACAACCGCTTCTCTCGTAACACTTGCAAAACAATTCTGAGGTGTTGCTCATGCTCGGATTCAGATTTCGAATAGATCAAAATGTCGTCAATAAAAACTACCACAAATTGATCCAAATACGGTTGGAAAATACGATTCATGAGATTCATAAATGCTTCCGGAGCATTCGTCAACCCAAAAGGCATCACTAAGAATTCATAATGGCCATAACACGTATGAAATGACGTCTTCTGTACATCACTATCTTTCACTTTTAACTGATAGTAACTCGATCTCAAATTGATCTTTGAAAAGACAGAAGCTCCTTTTAGTTTATCGAATAAGTCATCAATATGGGGTAGAGGGTATCGTTTCTTAATCGTCAACTTATTCAATTGCCGATAGTCAATACAAAGCCGTATTGAACCATCTTTCTTTTTGACGAAAAGCACTGGAACTCCCCAAGACGATATGCTAGGGCGTATAAAGCCACGATCCAATAAGTCTTGCAATTGTACTTTTAATTCTTTCAACTCCGTGGGTGCCACACGATAGGGGGACATTGACACCAGAGTCGTACCAGGAAACATTTCAATTGCAAACTCAACCTCCCGATCTGGTGGTAATCCTGGTAATTCATCGGGAAACACATCAGAAAATTTGCAAACAATTCGAATTTCACTGCACTGACTATCACAATAATTTGAATTGATAATATAAGCTAGAAAAGCTTCACAACCTTGGTTAAGAAGTTTATCAGCTTAAATTGTGGAAATGATATGAGTTGAACCACTCGTTCAACACCATTCACCTCAATCATATCACTGTCTTCACTCTGAACAACAAACTTCTTTTTACAACAATCCAAAATCACTCCATGCTCTGTAAGCCAATCCATACCCAAAATCATATCAAAATAGCCAAACGGCATTATCAACAAATCAACAGGGAAGGTTATATTCTGTATCACTAACGAACATCTCCTACACACCTGATCTATTAACACAGATTGTCCCAATGGACTAGACACTACTATCGATACTCTATATGCCTCAGATTTAAACTTCCCGACTTAACCAATTCAGTATTAACATACAAATGCGAAGATCTTGGATCTATCAAAGCATAAATAGGTTCTAAATGTAATAAAAAGATACTTGTCACAACATCATTAGCATCGTCATCCTCACGAGTCTGCACAACATAAGCTCGAGCTGGCGTTCTGGCTTTCGACTGATGAGTAACAGCATCATTTCCCTTTCTAGCACCCTCTTTCGAAAATGAACCACTTCAACTCGACCCACGACCTCTAGAAGTAGGCATAGATCTTTGAGAAGTAATAGGTGTAGCTTTCTCATTCTTCAGACACTCTCTAGCAAAATGTTCTGTAGATCCACAGTGAAAACAACCTTGAGTTAACTTCTAGCATTCACCACGATGCTTTTTCCTATAGTGCTCACAATTCAGAATATCAGTATCCCTGAATGGACCTCGGACACTACCTGTAGACATAGTCGGTTGTCTACACAATTTTTATCAACTCTATCTGATTTAAAATTTGATCTCCAGCTACCACGAAATTCTTTTGATCTTTTCAGTTGTGGATTTGAACTTGTAGCTCCAGGACTGAAACACCCCACACCCGGCCCACGAGCCTCGACCGGATCTGGTATGTTCCTTAAGTAATCTGGTTACAAAATTCTTTTATTACCAGAGGAAAACTTGTGCGATTTTTAAAAACTATTGTTTTGGGTTGGGCTTGAGTTAAAAACCCATTTATCTTATTTTAAAATCCAATTAATTAAGATGAAAAAAATAATTAGGGTTTATTTTTAAAGAAATAAATTTTACTTAACTTTAATTGAAAATAATTCGTAACATAGTAATTAAAAATAAAAGTAAAGAAGTGTAACTTATGGCCTTATTACATCAAGTAGAATCCCAAAATAAAATTAAAATACTTAAATAAATTTAAATATCCATATTGACTAAAACTTCAAGCTGAGCATGGCCATCCCTAAGCTTCCGCCGAACCCGGTCCATTATTGATCGTCACCTGAAAAATAATCCCACAACGGGGTGAGTCAACAGACTCAATGTGTACACAACACTAAAATTCAATAGATCGGGCATACATTTTTCATATCCAATACTTATTCATATAATGAGAAAAAATGATGATGCAACCCAAACCCAAACCTAGGTGCCATCCGCTACACATCCCCGTATCAACCCGCACACCGTGGGGACTACTAAGTCAACCCTCCATCCGCTACACACCATCGAAGGCGTCGCAGAAGAATGACGTGCTCATCGCCCATATAAAATTTGTGGCATAGCCACCAGATAATTGTGTCATGAGACACCACATTCGAGATAATGTAACCGGTTACCACATTCGAGATAATGTGACCGAAGTCACCACATTCGGATAGTGAGACCGTAGTCATCACCTTCACTTCCCCTTTTCATATATCCCGAATGACCCATATTATTCATATCATGTATATCATACTTAAATTCTCATTCTTATAAATTTTCACATGTTATAAATAACATATTTCATAATCCTAGTGGAAGTAGGAAACGTACCTGAGTACTTTGTACCATATTATGGTACCTTAGCCACATTCTTATAAACATGCATATTTTACATATTACCATCAATCTTATTAAAAGTTAGTGTGGGGTACACACCTGATTCGCTTAACAAAGTCCTTGAAATCCCGAAAAACCGATCTACCGATTTAGATCTTTAATGCCTATATTCAGTCAACATGGTAATCTTTAGCAAAGGCCTATTCGGCTATAAAACCAAATCCTAGTAGGATTTGTATACTAAAAACCTACCTTGTTGCCGATTGACTTAAGAATCAAGTCCCAAAACTTTGTTGTATTCCTTCTTTGTGATCTCAAATCCCGAAAAGTATTCCTTGCTTTCCTAGGGATGTCGAAATTTCTATAATCACATGTTAGGTTTAATCTAACATTAAAACTTAAAACAAGACCTTTGGATCTTATAGTTTCTTACCTTAGATCCCGAAATATTCCTCCTGTGTAGTCGATAGTTGTAGAAACCCGAGAGATCCCCTTAATACTTCAATGATCGCTTCCTTGCTTAGATTCACAGGAGATTCGGCTATGGCTTCTAATAGAGAGGAAAATATTCGGCTAGGTTCCAACAATTACTTAATCTCGACTTGACAAAAGAAAAGAAAGAAAAGAAGAGAAGAGAGCACTAAGAATTCGGCAGAGAAAGGAGGAAGCACAAATTGATGAGTAGCCCTCCTTCCTTCCTTTTATAGCCGAAATTATCATCTAAGGAGTCCCTTACTTGGCCACCACTCCTCTATCTGATAACTTTATCCTTTAATTATCACTTAAAATAAAAGATAATTCAGCAACTATCCTTACTTAGCCGAAATTATTAAACTCAAAATCCCTTACTTGGCCATCACTTCTCCCTTATTTTCCTCTTTATTTCTTTATTCAAATTAAAAGAATTTAATCCAAAAATTATCTCTTAAAAATAATGATAAATAAATCCCTTATTTATCCACTATTTATAAAATAATAAAAGCTCCTAATTTATAGCCATGTGCCGTCCACCTCAGTCTTACGGAAGCAAAAATAAAACCTCCTTTATTTGCTTCCCAAGTGACTCGAACTCAGCCCATTCCTCTTGCATATGGCGCCATTTCCATAGGCCCTAAGTGGCATCTTGCACCACTTTTCCAAGCCTGCTTGTGTGTCAAATTCCACAAACTTTTTCTTTTAAGGCCACCTTGCCTTAATTTCCCCTTTAAACCTTAAAACTCGTCATTTCTAGGTCATTTCTAAGTTTCCAAAAATATTCGTTTCTCGCTCAGTAAACTTGACATTTTCTTACATTTTCAAGTTTCCGTAAATGTTCACTTTCCTATTTTGAATCACTTCCAAATCATTTCCATCCATTCTCATACATTTTCAGGTTTCCAAAAATGTTCATTTCTAACTCATTTTCATTCATTTCCGGGTTTCCAAAAATATTCAAAATTTATTCTTAGTACCTAAAACATGTCACTTCGTAGAACTAAACCGAAAATGCATAGGCCCTTTCCAGGATGTTACAAGGACATTTTCCAATAGTACGGGTATTTTCAGTCTTTTTATCTAAACCCAGAACTTGTTCTACCATTCTTGCTCGTTCAACTAGACCCACAAACTCGGTAATTTTATGCGATATTAACTGTAATTGCAACTCATCGCGTAAACCACGCAGAAATTACTTACAACTATCAATTTCAGTCGGCACAAATTCCACAGCGTACCTACTAAGTCGCGAAAACTCTCATTCATACTCAATCACAGACATTCCACCTTGTTTCAGCATAAAAAACTCTTGTCTTTTATCTTCGATATACAATTCGTCAACATATTTCTTTTGGAATTCCTTTTGGAAGAACTCCCAATTCGCCTGATCTGCGGATACGTGGTGTGTCACTGATTGCCACCAACTATATGCTTCTCCTTGCAGTAGAGAAATAACACATATTACACTTTCATACGGGTTGCATTCAAGTTGTTGCAAGATGCGTTTAGTGGATTCAATCCAAACTTCAGCTGCAGAATGATCAACTCCTTTCAATTCTAAGAATTCAGTCCCACTGTATCTACGCAATTGTTTAATCAGAGCTCGAGAACAGTAGGTGCAGATGCCGTGACGGATGTAGTTCCCACCACACGTTGAAGAGCATCAACTATAGCTCTAAGTAACTGTGAATCATCTTTTTCCTCAATATTACATTGCTCAATGTTAGGTTGTTGAGTATTAACTGGATTAACACTTGATGTTACCGATTCGGTTCCATCTAACTCAGTGGAGACATTATCTCCGGTATACATCTCTTGATCAACATCGTCATTATAATCATCTGACATTTTCAACTGTAAAACAAAAACAAATGTATCAGCATCCAAATCCCGACTCAATTCGACTCAATTATGGCATATACATCTAGACTCAATTCCGAGCTCAATTTAGTCCGAGAATCAACTAAACCTACAAAGCTCTGATACCACTAAATGTAACACCCCTAACCCATATTCATCGCCAAAATAGGGTTTCAAGACATTATCGAGTAATCGTAATCTAATCATTTATTTCAAACATCATAAAACGATTTTATATTAACATGCATAAAGTCAAATAATAAGCCTTTGAGAGTTTGAAAACACTTTAGAAACGATTTTAGACTAAATCAAGAATATTTTAAAATTTAAAAAAAAAAGTTAGAAAAATAAATTTTAACTGTAAGGTTCACACGGCCGAGTGGCAAGGCCGTGTCCCAGCCCGTGTGTGTGCCCGTGTAACTCTCTGTCTTGGGTCACATAGCCAAGCCACACGCCCGTGTGCCAGACCGTGTACCCTTTGAAATGGCCTCGCACGCCCGTGTGCTAACTGTGTGTCTCACACGATCAAGTCACACACCCGTGTCTCTGGCCGTGTGGACCTAAAAGGTGCCTTAAATAATAATTTACCATTCCCTACAAGCTTGGACATTACACAACTTAAAAACATTCGTTTAACCAGTTCAAAACACGATCAAATACAATCAAAACATGTCAAAACAATCATCCTAGGTGCCTAACCAATGTATCCTCATTTGTACCACATTTATATCCTCAATTCATATTATCAAAGCATCATTCAAATCCAAATTATAAACATACCAAATTCAATCCATTTTGCCTAGTTCATGCGCACTTAAACATCAACTTAAATTCACATGCACCTATCTAGATTTTGTTCAATTTACTATGCCATAATATTACTTCAAACACAAACGCATGTTTATATGTATATACCAAACTAACATTACACTTATAACCTTATTTACAATCCATCCACAAAATAATTATCATTTAGACATCCTAGGTACAAGCTGACACAAAAAATAAACATCACCACATTTGAGTTCACGATCATTATTGGATGCTGAATCGGTGATCAAAAGTGAAGTACCTAATCTGCGCACGAAAAAACAAAACCGCACGCTGAGTAAAACTCAGTGGTATTTCTATAATTCGAATATTTAAAGACAAGAGATTACAATTGTATAATTGAAATATAAACACATATTAATATTTAAAAATCACAACTACCATGTGTCAACTCGTTGAATTCATACATAACAGCATATCATTTCACACTATATTCAACTTACACATTCTATCATATTTCATTTGTTCACAAATATCCCAATTCTCATACTTGCTATATAAATAGCTTTTTCATAATTTGATTCACATTTCATTTAAACAATGGCATTATTCATTCCATATTCACTTCATGAGTACATAACTCATGTATCTCATTTTCATGTTCCAAATCACTATCCCATTTTCAATTCTTATACAATATCATCCAATATCAATCATAGTACCGTTTTATTTAATTACCCCTATTAACACGACTCGGACAGATACACGGATCCAACCAAAACACCAGTTTGGCACCCAGTGCCTAATTGGATAAATCCGAAGTAGTAACTGCGCCCAGTGCTATATAAATTTGACACCCAGTGTCTCATCGGTTAAACCGAAGTAAATTGGCACCCAGTGCCTCATCGACTCGAAGTCGAAGAAATCCCTGAACTCTTCCTATCCTATGGCATGCCATCTATATCCGACTCAGCCCGATACAGTTAATAGGGTTACATTTTACTTTTCAAAAACAACCAATATCCAATATAAATTTTTCATATAATCACATATATACATGAATATTCATTTTAATTCAAATAATCAATACATTCATAATATGTATACCAATTCAATCCATTTCAATCAACTTTAATTCAATTCAATATCAAAGTGCCAAATACTCACCTCAACACTTACCATATGCATTAAATTGAATTATAACAATAAACAACTAAGTTCGGATTATAGAAATACAAGCCGTGAATTCTGAGCTATTCCACGTCGATTTTATCTTTTCCCTTTTTAGTCGAGGATTCCGGTACGACGTTAGCTACGAAATTAAAAAAATTAGAATTCATCAATATAACACAATTCAATTTCATATTGAATATTTCAATTTTTACTCAATATTTGCCTAAATTCCAATTTAGTCCCTAAACCGAGACTAATTTTTATTCTTCACATTTAATTCTATATTTTCATAAAAATTCCATTTTAAACTAAATTTAACTCTCTATTTTCACTTAAACCCTTAAATTTCAAAATTTTCACAATTTAGTCCCTAATACTCAAATTTTACAATTTGTTCTACAATTTAATCTTTTTCCATTTCTAACTTAAAAATCTATCAATTTAATCCCTAATACTAAAATTATTCAACATTAACAACACTTAAAAACTTAATAATTGCTAAAATTTTAACATGAGCCGGGTAATACTTAACACCAGGATTCCAAAAATATACAAATTATAAAAAAAGAGACTAAATTAACTAACCAATTAAACTTTGAAATTTTAGAGCCCTTAGGCCATGCGTCTCCTTCTTTTTCTTCTTTCTTTTTTTTTTTTCTTTCTTTTTCTTTCAAATTTTGTTTGGCTTTCTATTTCTTTTTCTTTTACTTATTTGTTTTATTATTATATAATATATATTTACTTAATACTTAAGATAACATATTATAATATATTTTTAACTTTAATATTATAATATATATATATATATATATAAAATAAATTTACACCTAATTTACCTAATGTCAGTCCCACTAAAGAAACAATGGTAAAATTGCTTCTTTAGTCTCTTTAATTATTTTTAATCTATAATTCAACTTTCACCCTATATGCAATTTAGTCCTTATACTTAATTACTTCTAATTCAAGTAAATTCACTTAATCAAAACTTAATTAACTACACAACTAACTTTGTAAATATTTATTAAAAATATTTACGAGTCCGATTTACGGGAATAGAGTCTAGGAATGCACTTTCTAACACCCCTGACTATCGGATCGTTACATATCTATCTAATTTAATATTAAAAATATTAAAAATTATTTAACTAAAAAAATCTAAACATCATCATATACATGTTGTGGTTCACAACTAATTTCAATATCATCCACACTTAAAACACTCTCTTGGTTAAATTGCACTTCTAATCATTCTTCCTTTTCCCATCAATCTCATCTAATCATTGTTATTTTTAATTTTCATACTTTTACCCTAATATTTTTCACACTATTACAATTTAGTCAATATCTCAAATTAATTTCTCTCAATTCAAAAGCCTTTTTAATTTCCTATAGTATCCAATTACCTTCTCCACTAACATTATTAATAATTTCCATTTTATCTACTTCAAAATTTTAAAACATGCAAGTTTCAAAATGATAGTGTTCTTATTTCAAAAGGTGTTAAGAATATTACATACATTGTTTGTTTATCCTAATAGAATTTGACAATTATCATGTACATGAATGGTTTGATCGTGTCTATCTTTATATCTAATGTTTGTTTTATGCCATATTAATGAAATATTGGTTTATATAATTAATTAATTTTCTTATATGTTTATATTTCAATTGTCAATTTTGGTATAAGGTGGGGAGTTTTAGAGCTTAACAAGTGTAGAGTAAGTGTCCATGGTTTTGGGATGGCGTAGGCCAAATGTAAAGCTATTGGGTTGGGTGTGTGTGTAGAGGTCCATCTTAATAAGTCAAAGATGGACCCAACAAGATGTGTAGAGGTTCGCATTCAATGTTGCAAATTTATCAAACTCCCGATGCATGCTTTGAGAGGGAATCTTTAGTTGGTACGTTAGACTAAATATTTTGACAACCAAATTTAGGCATCGATGTACCTGTGTTTGCGGAAGCATCTATTGCTCTCAGAAAATAGCAAAACCAAAGCAATGATTCTAATTTCATACCAGAATCTGTTTAATTACCCACTTTAAACTTCATTAAATTTCTCAATGAACATCTTTTTCTTTGAAATCCCACTATTCCTTTACCAATTGTCATTCAAATCTTGATAAAAGAAATATTCATATTGGTATGGGGGGACAAACAAGAAGCAAAGCGACCATGAGCCTCAATTGCTTGATTTGCCAACACAGATCAAATTCAAACAACTATAGGGAATATTGTGCTAAAGAAAAGAATTGTAAAGAAAGGGTTGGTACAAGTTGTTCAGGCATTAGCCCCGCATATTACGATGAAATTAAAAGTGATCATGAGCCAACATCGTTGGTGATCGCTAAAAATAAGATAAATAAGGGTCATCGCCGCCTAAAGACAATCGATTCCCCTTACGGAGCTACGGCATTTGAATCTGACAATGATGAACCTAAGCTGGTGAGGAGTAGTGGGGTAAGGAGGAATTGGAGCTTTAAGGACATGTGAGGATAACTTGATATTGTCATCCAACTTTATTTAAGAATGTGGGCTGGGCTCATCTTATTTCAAGTTTTAGATGCAAAGGGTATTTAATATATATTCATGATGTAATATTTGTAGTTGAATATAATGTTATTGTCTAGCATGAACCCTAATCCCATTCTCGAATCAAATCTAAGGTTGGAATTTTAGCATTTTATTTTTATTCCAAACCAGATAATGAAAGCTCGGCTCAGGCACAACATTGTTCCTATACCAATTCATTATCGTTAAAGAGATTCCACTGGGATTTTTACAGAATCTGAAAATGGGTTAGAGAAATTCCTCAACTATACAAAAGGTGCTTCAATAGGTATTGAATTTTCTAAAATTTTTAAGCTTTAAATCCTATCCTTAAAACTAATCTAAAAACCTCTAAAATGTCATATAATTCAATATTGCGAGATACTACTACAATATTATTCCCCCTCTTCTATTTTCTCTGCAAATAGAGCGTACATCTCATTTTTATATAACCAAAAAAAAACATGTTACTTGTTCATAAGTCAATAATGAAACCACACTATCATAAAATCATATTTTGCGTTAAGAAAACAAAAAGGTAAATTATACTTGTAGTCACCTAACTATTAATAAATTTCTTTTTTGGTCACTCAATAATGAAAACTATAAAAATGGTCACCCAACTATTCGACTTTCTTTTTTGGGTCACCAGCCGTTAAATTATTAACGAAAAGATAATTAGACAGCTTTAAAATTGGCATGATAGTAACTTTAACCCATAACATTTATACATTATATCAATTTAGTCTTGATTCCAAAAAAAAATTAACCCTAAATACTTACACATTGTGTAATTTGATCTTTTTTTTTTAAGATTTACTTTTATTTGTGACATTGAAGGTTAGTTTTAAAAGAATGAGAAAATAAGAAAATTACTATCTTGGATTTTTTTGGTGTTTTCATTTTTGGTATATTCTCAATCAAATATAGTTGATAGATTTGTTCTTTTTTTAGCTTTTTCGGTGAAAGGGTTGTAAAGAAAAACAAAATTGAAAAGAAAGGGGGATCAAATTATATAATGTGTAAACGCTGAGGGTTAATTTTTTTAGAATCAGTACTAAATTGATACAATGTATCAATGTTGAGGGCTAAAGTTGTTATTATGCTAATTTTAAAAATTGTCACATCGTTTTCCTATCCTACATTTAATGGCTAGTAACAAAAAAAAATTGAATAGTTAGGTGACTATTTTGTAACTTTTCATAATTAGATGATAAAAACTAAATTCAGTAATAGTTGGATGAATACAAGTGAAATTTACCCAACACAAAATTCACCATGAAAACATGAAACTGAGACTAACAGTTTAAGTCGTAAAAACTAAACCCCAAATATAGAAATGAAGGTTGCAAAGGCAAAAAGGGATTTAGTGAAGAATTAAGTATTCAAAGTGAAGTAACTTTTATTCACTCATCACATATCCATTTTTGTCCACAAACAAACAAAAAACCAAAGGATCCAAAACCTGTTGTGCATGAAAGATATAAAAGAATGGTGGAGAAAGGTAGGTCTTCACATGCAATTCTACAGATCAAAAGAGAGGAACAAAGCTTTTTCTTTTCCTGTCAAAAAATGTGGGTGCATTTCTGGCAAAGAAATATTAGATTTTTTTTTTCTGAATAATATGAACGGTGGATGAGAACTTCATTCGGCATGACAGTTGATGAATTGAAATGGCTACGAGACAACGATTGTGATAGAAATAAACATGGAATCCTCGCAATTTCAAATCCATAGCCGACATATTGATTTAGGTTCTCAATGACTAGTCATGTCAAAATTTTGGAATTTTTAAAATATTTTTTATTTTTAAAATTTTAAGTAGTTTATTTTTTTATAATTTTTATTTTTAAAAATACAATTTTTTTTAAATATATATAATTTTTAGAATTTTATAATTTTATGAAAAATTAATTTTTAAAAATTATTAAAAAATATGTACTTTTAAAAGGTAAACACTAAATTGACAAAAATTGTACAGATAATATTTATTTTAGATGAAAAAATTAAATGAGCTTAGACTCTCTCACGTGATGCAAATAGTAATTTAACATTTAAACTCCATTTTGCATAAATTTTAATCCAAATAATAATATCTCCCATTTCTGACTAAAACTTTATATATATATATATATATAAATATCAAAAATATTCATTGTAAGTGCAAATAATAATATCTATTTTATACAAAAAATAAAATTAAATGAGTTTGGACTCCCAAATGGTACAAATAATAATTTAAAGCTTGAATTCTATATGGTATTGTTGTACTTCTATTTCCTAACCTCTAATATCTATTCATAACACCTATACAAACTGTACTCACTACATGCTTTTTAGTGTAAGATTTCTGTTTTCAACATTTATATGTCATTTTAATCCATGTTAAGTTACTCAATACCTCGTTTCATTATTTGGATTTGTATTTGATACATCATTTATTGTGTCTAATTTATAAGTCTTATATTTTTTTAAAATTTAAAATTTAGTTATTATACTTTTAATTTTAAGATATTGAGTCCTTATACTTTTTTTTTTTTTTAAATCTTGATTCCTCCATCTTTTCTCTACCATTAAAGTTAATTATTTCAAAGGTAAAATAATTTTTTTAGCCTTCAACATTTACATTTTTTGTTAATTTGGTCTTCACCTTTTAAAAGTCATAAATTTTTCAAAAAAATTTAAAATTAATTCTTCATATTTTAGGTAAAAAAAACATAAAATTTTAAAAATTAGATTTTTTTTTTAAAACAAGTTTTTAGAAATAAAATTATAAAAAATAAACTTTTTAAAATAAAAAAATAAAAAATGGTTTTAAAAATATTTAAAATAAAAAAAAAAAAAAAACTAAATTTCTAACATGACAATTGACAAGCCATCAGGAACTCGGCTGCCAATTTGAAATTACAAGGGATTCCATGCCTCTGTCTGACACAACCAACCATTATCTCGTAGTAGCCATCATGCTAATTTGGGGTTCCTATGCATAGTCCATATTATTTCAATAACTAAAAGACTTTCTATGATAAATAATTTCTTTTTCATATTATTCGGAAAAGGACACCGAAAAATTATTATACAGTAAAAAAAAACAAAGAACCAAATTAGAAATAAAAACGTAAAAGCATCAAAATCACGGAAGTGTATATTCAACAAAAAATGGTAGCAGCACATCAAGGGCTAAGGAAAGTGCAAGTAACATCACTACCAAGAACAGCAATAACATATTTCCGATGACCCTATCTTGTTTGTTCAAAAATAAATTTAACCATTAATATTTATATATTAGGTTAATATAGTATTAATTTTTAAAAATTTAACTTTTAATATTTACATATTATTTAAATTTATCTTCTTCTTTTTTACATAAATACATAATTCAATACATAGTGTAAATTAGAAATAAAAACAAAAATATTTTTTTAATACAGTTTCTTGATGAGACGTGTTAAGGAATAATTAGGTGCCTTGCACACCAACACGTTATCCCTCTAGGTTTGACACGTAACCTCAGAGGTATCTCTGAAGGGGCTTCTTTGCGAGTAGGCGAGCTAGGAGGTGAGGTTGGAAAGTGGCGAATTAACCAACCGGCGAACAAGGAAATGACGAACAGCGGATCAACTACATGGGGAACTGGCAATCTGGGGAAGGTGGCAAGTTGTGAGGGAGTGGCGAGTCGTGACCATTAAGCGAACCAGTGAATGGCGAGCTGTGGCCATCAGAAGTGCAAGGGATGGCGAGCTATTCAAGTTTCCAAGTTGGGTTGCAAGACACGTAGTGGTAACACTCTCAATGATAATTAATTCATTTTTTGTTAACTAGAACTGATTATTGTCATTGATGAAGTAAATCAAAGCTCAATATTTTTTAAGCAATTAGACTTACAATTGGAATGAACTAATGAAGTTTTTTAAAATTTGGGTTGTTCTGTTTTTTATTATTGTTCATTTTTCCATTCAATTAAACACAGAGACCATGTTAAAAAAGGTCACAAAGAAAAATAAAATTTCAAAAAAATTAAATTACACAATGTATAAACGTTGAGAGTTCAATTTTTTAAAATCAAGACTAAATTGGCACAATATATAAATGTTGAAGGTTAAATTTATTATTATGCCGCATTTAAAAAGTACCACGTCAACTTTTTGTTAGTCATTAGAAGGCGGGAAATCTAATAATTAGATGACAATTTTATAATTTTTTATTATTTACGACAAAAAAAATTAATAATAATTGAGTGCTACCAATATGTTTCGATTTAATTTATTTGAATTGTTGAATTTAATTACTCAAAAGCTTAATGTTTTTTCATTTTAATGTGTTTCAATTTTTAATTATTGATAACAAAATTTAATTCAAATATAAAATGTTGAAATTTAAAATAAAATATGAGGTGTGAAATTTAATTTATTTTACTAAATAATAATAAACTTATTACCGAAAAATGAATAATCCGGAATAATGAATGTGAGTTAAGATCGGACAACATTAAAAGTATTTTTAAATAATTTGTCAAAATTAAAGTAAATGGTTTTAAAAATGAAAATAAAGGGTTGGTATCGTGAGATTAGATGTTGGCCGTTGATTGGGTCTCCAAATAAAAAAAATGTATTGATTCCCATATCTTTTTAATTGATTGTTTATTGAGGCACGTTTTGGTTGATGCTTTTATAGTGATATTTTAATGGACTATTTTGTGGGGCACTTTGCCATGTGAAAATACCACCCTCATTTCTTACTTAAACCTTCTTTGCTTTATTTGCTCTTCTAACTTTGTTCTTTTTGGTCAATTCCAAGTTTAGTCCCTAGCCTAAACAATATTTCAACTATTTTACAATTTAATCCTTCATCTAAAATATTTGGTCCTTTTTGTTCAATTCTCAATCAGAACTACCAACAACATCTTGGGTTATTAGCAAGATATTTGTGTTGTGTGATTTGCCTCTACCAATACCTCTAATTATAATTAAAAAAATTCGTACAAATTAAGACACATTAGGAAAAAAAGTAATATGTCTTTTTCTTTGTCTTTGCAATCAAGGTCCAAGCCACCAAATATTTCAAGCTAACCTAATTAATTGAGTTGGTACAAATTTGTTGTTTTTAGCTATAAATAAAATCAATCATACGTCTGCATATACATATATATTTATATTATAATCTCTTTGTTTGTTGAGCATTCTTTTCTATCAAGTTGCTGTAGTTTATGAGGTTGTAATAATTGTTGCTTAATTTTTTGTATAAGGTTTAAAATTACCTATAAATAATGTTAATGTCAACCAAATTAAGAAGAAGAGTGGATGTATTGATTAATTAATTAAAATTAGTTTAGTATAAAGGAAAACAAAAGTTAAGGGATAGGAAAAATAGAGTTTGTAAAGTAGGTAAGCAGATAAGAAATAATTTGGGTTGAATGCAACCATCCCTTTCCAACCAGCCTCCCTGCCCCCCCATAAACTTCTATACACAGCAACCATAATTTTTTTTGAATAATTAGAGGAACTAAATTTATTTCTTTCAATTGCGTACCCCCTTTATTTGGTTACTTACTGAATTCCAAAGCAAGATGGAGCCTACAAAGTTGCCAACTTGCAAAGCACATTCCCCAACAAATTTGAAATGAAAGAAAAAGGAATTATTATTTTTTTATTTTGCAAATTCATGTAGCCATCAAAAACCAAAGGAAATGGTCTGATTTCATTGTTGACTGTGAACTAAACGAATTCCCATGGCTTGTACATTTTGGTCTTCATAAATCAATAATTCCCACAAGTTAGTCTTGAATATATATATTATCTTTTTTAAACATCCCATCCCACAAGTGTATACTCAACAAAAAAGGTACCATGCACATGAATGGTTAAGAAAAAGTGCAAGAAACATCACTACCAAGAACAGCAATAGCATATGTCCAATGCCCCCTTTGTTCTTGTTCAAAAACGCTCAAAATGGTTAATATTCCTGAAGCATAATAATTATAATAACAACAAACCCAGAACTTGTTCATTCAGGTTCCTATTCTTAACATTAAAAAGCTATTTACATTGAATTCAAAACATACTACAAGATTTAACACACAAAAAAGGAGGGGGCTATTTTCACTTGATTGGAGCTCAACAAATGTTAATCCAGTGTTTTTAAAGTTATTGGGAAATCAACCCACCACCTGCTAACCAGTTAAGCTCCTGATTCATTAACATCACCTCTCAAACTATTATTAACTACACTAAACACTAATAAGAACAAAATAGAACAGTATTTTACAGAGCTCGTGCTACCAGGAGCCTTAAAATATCCCAGAACCCTGCAGCCATTTTAAACAATGATCTTTCAATCAAGCTCTGCTCAATACTCTCTATCTTGCATCTCCAAGTTTGGTTGTTAGGGCAGATTTTAATTGCTCCTGTGTGAAAAACTGGCTCCCCATCTTCACATTGGCTTGTTGGATCATCAAGTCTTTCACTACTGATACACTAGCGTGGTGCACATCCAGGTCTAATTCCTTCAAGGCAGCCATTAGCTTTGCTGCTGGATGGTTCTTTTTACTGCATTGGATTTGAATCATTGCATCCCATCCAATAATCTTCACCTCAATCTCCAAATCTATCAATTTATTGCCAGTGTGATTTGAAATCTTGAGGTCTTGATCATGTGGTGGTGGAGCTTTACTTGACAAATTTTTCTTCAATGCCTCTAATTGGCTCTGCATCTCCTCTTTCTCCGAATCTGCACTTTGTAGCTTCGACTTGAGCTCGTTAATATATGAAATAGCATCACCCAAGAGCGATGCTTTATCCATCTTCGACACGTTAGGAACCACCGCACGCAGAGCGTAAAACTTCTGGTTAAGCTTCTCCCTTCTTTGACGCTCTGCTTCAACATGATTTAGAGGCTCTTCTCTTCCGTTAGCCGGTTTTCTCCCCCGTTTTCTAGGCCTCTTTTCAGGCTCTACGACTCGACTACTATCGGCCTCCTTAACAACGGAAGCTTCAATATCAGAGTGATCTGAATCCCCGGCACCCCCACTTGATTTCACCACACCAGATGAAGGTAAAATTACACCTGAAGTAAACGAAAACATAGCTTCTTCGTTACTCCCTCTTGAATTAGGCGACCTCTTCTTGTTCTCCACAGCGAACGGAGAGTTTCCTGTGAACAAATTCCCATTCCCACTTCTCTTACTCTCACCAAAATTCAATATCTCTCCGGATTCAGGTTTCAACAAATGAGAAGATGAATTCCCATTCCTCACACTGCTACTCTCATCAAAGCCATAATCGGAAAAATTCAAGCATAAACTTTGCCCCTGCGGATGACTCTGCTGCTGCTGGTGATGATTTCCAGCAGGAATAGAACTCGGATTCTCGGTTAAACTACTGGAACTACGATTGTCGCAGAACTGAATTGACTTCTGAGTCTGCTGATTCTGGTTGCTAGTATGATTGGTGGTGGTGGTGGTGGTGGTGGTGGTGGTGGTGTTGCTGCTTTCCTTAAACTCGACTCCAGCATGTGGGTCACTAATCCAAAGCGAAGAGGGATCATTTTCGCCTTGATCAGCAGTGTTGTTACTCATACACCAAGAACCAGCTTCGATCTCGATATTGAAATTAAACAAAACCCGAACCTTGTTCATTATATCTGAGCTTTGCGTGATGAGTTCCGTTGACCCTAACTCAACAACCCCATTTGCCGACGGTATACAAACCAAGGTTTGCAAACCAAAAACTTGCGCTTGCTTCGCCCTCTCGCACATGGAATTCTCTAACCGATCCGGCCCAGCAACCCAAACGGGACTTGAATTGAAAAAAGCCTGGCCCGGAAGGCCGCTGCCGTCGACAAAAGACTGCGTCATGGATACCAAAAAGAACCACTCGGTGTCGGTGACTTCTTCGTCGACGGCATCGTCGGTGGGAGCTGCGGATCCAGAAATCAAGGAGTTGAGTTCTCGAAGCACTTTTTTACGGTGTTCTTGTTCAGCAACAGAAGATGAAGAAGCTTTCAACTTTGCCTTCCCTTTGTCTTCTTCGCCTTTGTAATAGCCGTCCCCCCAACCGAGCACGGTAGTGGCGGAGTAATCGTAAGAAGACTGCCAGAAAATGGCGTAAGTCCAGCTCTCGCGAGCCCCTTCGATGAGGGCTTGGAGACGTTGTTGAAGAGATTCTTGACTGAGGAGAGAAACGGAGGGCTGGGAGTGGGGGAGGAAGGACTTTGATGGGTCGAGCCCAGCAGCAGCAGGAGGAGGAGGAGGAGGAGGAGGAGGAGCAGCAGCAACAACTGGAGTGGAAGTGGAAGCAGAGGATTGTGGAGGTGGCCATATAGAAGAAAGATCAGAGGTCATGAAAGCTTCCATAACAGATGCATTATCGTCGGTCCAAAGATTCATGGTGGGTGCTACCTGATGATAGTCCGTCATTCCATAAGATTTCGCCAGATTTATTTCTTTGGAATTTGTTTTTGCGGAGGTGAAGGAGGAGGAGGAGGAAAACAAAGCACAGAAGCTGGGAGTGGGGGGATGGGATTAGATTATTTTGGGGATGCAACTGGGTTTGGCTTGAGATTTATTTGGAGTGAAAGCTCAATTGTTTTTTTTTTTTTCTTTTTTGTTTTAGCGCGTGGATTAAAAAAAAAACTAAATTTTACATGTTTCTTTTTTGATCATCCAGGTTTAAAACTTTTCATTTCAGTCATTAACATTATCAAATTTTAATATTTTGGTTACTCCTTCATTTCATCACTAACGGAATATTAATGTGGCCATTTTTATTAGAATAATAATAAATTTATCTCTCTAATATTTATAAATCCTATCAATTTGACTCTAATTCTAAAAAAAATTCAAATTCAACCCTCAATTTTACACATTTTATTAATTTAGTCTTGGTTCTTAAAAAATTAAAAATTTAAAAAATATTTAAAATCTTAATTTTTGATAAAAATATAGAAGATTTTATAAAAATAAATGCAAAATTATAAATATTATACTCATTTTTCTCTTTTTCTAACATGAAATTTATTTATTAAAATAGTAATTTTATAAATAAAATATTTATAAAAAAAACTCCAGACAAGACTTAAACCAAATTTGGACTTTTCTTTTTTAAATTTATTTATAAATAATAATTTATTTATTATACATTATCCTTATTTCTTAGTCCTCATCAAATTTGTCGAGCGTTGAATACCGCCTTCACCCACAACCATTAGCACCAATATCCCTTACTCCAAATTTCTTGATTTTCACATCTTCTGCCGTCATGTCATCCAACTAGGAATCAATTATGGTGCTATCAACATGGCCTTCCACCTATCGGGCCTCTAATACTCAATCTTGCCCGCTCTCAACCACAACCTCAAACGCAACAAACTTATTCTGCGCAACAACTTACAAATATTGATTTTTACGATTTTTGACCTCAAACTGTAGTTTTGATCTCAATTTGAACATGGTGGTCACTAATATTGAAAAAAAAAATGTTGAATCCCCTCAAGTTTTCTTCATTTTTTTTCCCTAAATTGTTTCATTTATAAAATTATTATTTTATTTATAAGATTATTATATTAATAAATAAATTTCATATTAGAAAATGAGAATAATATATATTCATTTATTTATAAATATTTTTATAAAATTTTATGTATTTTTATAAAATTGTATGTATTTTTTTATAAAATTTTATGTATTTTTATTGAAAAATAAAATTTTAAATAATTTTTTTAATTTTTTTAGAATTATGACCAAATTAATAGAATCTATAAATATTTGAGAGTTAAATTTGTTATTATACAAATAAGAAAATCCCACCTCTACATTTCATTAGGGATTTATATAATGAATGACCAAAATATTAGATTTTGATAACATTAGTGACTAAAATAAAACTTTTTAAATTTGAGTGACCAAAATAGAAACATGTTAATAGTTGGATAACTATTTGTAAAATTTACCCGAAGAAAAAAGGATGGTTTCAATGCGTTGGTATGTACCGAGAAGGTTCTGTTTAGGTTTAAGGCACACTTTAGTCTCTCAAGTATACCAATTTTCTCACATTGGTTCTTAAAAGTTTATTTTTGGCCCACTTTGGTCTTTAATGTTATCTGACGTTCTGAGTTTAGTCCTTTAGATATTAAAAATCAATGGTTGGAATATCCAACCAATCATAGGCTACCACTTGTCTAATTCATAATGATGTTAATTTTTTTAAAAAAACTTTAAAAATGAAATATATATATATAATTTATTACAAATATTAAAAATAGAAAAACTAATAAAATTATAATAACAATTTAAAATTTACTCATTTTTTTTAAAATATTAAATAAGTTTATATTTTTAAAATTTTATAAATCACAATTATTAGAGGTTGAAGGATCATTGTCTCTTAGAAAGATACATTTACTATAATTGTTTTATAATTCAATCAATCGAAATTTACAATTGGTAGATCTTTTTAAGTGATAAATTTGGATAATTTTTTTCTCAATTTATTTAAATAATGAAAATTAATATTATTTCAATTCAATAATATTTTTAATTATTTCAATTGTTTTTTCAATCTTTACAAAAATTATGTCTCAACACCAATATCTTAAGAAATATTGTTAAGTATTTGACCATTCTAAAGAACTTTAGTACAAAATAAAAAGAGCACGTTCACGACTATGGATGAAGGAAGCTTACTCCAAACATTAAATAGGGAGTCGAGTCAAATAAACATGTTGTCACTAATATTGATAAAATACTAAAATTTGATGTATTTAAAATATTAAAAAATTGATATAAAAATTTATTCAATTTTTATTAAAATATTTTAAAAACACAATGTTTATAAAAATTGATTGCATTATGACATACAATTTTATAGCAAAATTTTTAATATTTTAAATGTGATTAGTGAATGTATACTTTATTCCAAGATACAATAATTTTTACTATATTTAAAATTTTTAATAATTTTTTATTATATCTGCTCTTTTGAAACAATGCTTAGAATTATCTATAGCCTTCCCAACTAATAAATAAGAGGATGACGTGCTTTAGCGCACTTGAGCTCATGTCCTCCTCTATTAGCAAGAATGTCCATACTAATCGAGCTAAGACTCAAACGAAAATTTTATAACATATTTTTAATTTTTAAGCAATTATATAATTTTATAGTTTTATTATTAATTTTATATTTTCTAGAAAGATTTTTTTTTTTTGTTTGTTTGGATGATGGTGTCATTGTAGCTTTAACATATGCCACGTGATAATTTATGATTGGTGGATATCCGGATGGATTTATTTTAATGTTTAAAGGACGTGTAATAACATTAGAAATTAAAATGAAAGAAGAAATTCAAGGATGAAAGTGAAAAGAAGTAATATAGTTTAGCGACTAAACTGTGGATTAAGTAGTGTATTTATTGAATTCAAAAGTAAGATGAAGGCTAGAAAGTGGGCAAGTTGCAAAGCACATTCCCCAACACGCTGAAAAAGAAAAAGGAATTATTATTATTAATTTTAAAATTGCAAAGTCTATGTTAATGTAGGCATAAAAAACCTAAGTAAAAATGGTAATTAAAATCCCATATGGCTGCTCTTTGACTGTGAACTCATGGCTTCTAGATTTTGGTCTTCACAAATTAATAACTCCCATAAGTTTCACATGCCCATCTTACTCTTTATTATATAATTTAATACAACTATCAATAGTCCTAAATAATATTAGATTTTAGTGAATTACAAGGTAACCAAATCTTCCTTGCTTATCCTCAAAATCCCGCTAACTCTTTTCTTTAATTTTATATCTTTGCCTTTCTTGTCTATTCCGCCTCTCTTATTTATAAATTTAATTATTAAAGGGGTTAGAGAGGGAATAAAAGCAAAAATGAGGGACCCAAAAGAATATTTATAAAAGCTAAATATGTAATATTGTTTAATTTATTATATAAAAATAGGAGTGGACGGCAGCTCCACGTGATTCATGCTTCAAAAAAGGCGTGTCCACGCGTTGCTAGTGACGTGTCAACTGTGTTCTTCCTTCCACTTTGGCAGCACTCACCATAAAAACTCTATCCTCCATAATTGCATTTGCATATGCTGCCAAAAATTTAAAGCAAAATAAAAAATTATGGTAATATTTAACCCATAAATAAAAAAAAATACATTTACATTGATAATAATATATATGTCAACTAAATTATAATTACAATTAAAAAGTTATTGCTCGTATATATGTTGCTAAAAATAAAAAAAATAATATTTTTTATTATTACAATTATTTAAATAAAAATTTACTATTTATTTCCCGAAAGTCATATATTTGTATATCCTTTAATCATCAAATCATTTACTAAAATTAAAAAAAAAAAAAAACATTTTCAAACGTGCTCTTTTACTGTTTGTTGGACTTACTTTCCTTTCTTTTTCCTCCCCCTTTTACTTTATTAAATATTTTCCATTTTTTACACAAAACTGAAAATTTTAGTATTCAACATTTTGTTTGATACATTACAAACAGTGGGTAAAGGATGTCATTAGACATTATATATAAATGTGGGGAGGCAACGAAAACTTTCAATCAGCCCCGGGACATTTTGAGATGATGTATAAGGAATATAGTGTATCAAAACATAGATTCTTGCTATATATAATGTAACCCGTAAAAGGTGTCATGAAATTTAAGATTCCCCAGAAATGATTACAATGTTTGGTCCATATTGCAGGATAGGAAATATGCAACTGGCACTCACAAATGAAAAATATCAAATCTTAATTTGATAAAAAATGAGATTGTTTCAAAAAGTGATGTGGCATGTGGTTGTTTCACAACTGCTTATAAATGTTTGTCCCTAATATTGTCGCAATCAATTGAATCCCCCACATGGTAAATGCTGACCAGTGGTCCAAACTCTTGGAATACCCTGGAACAAAAATAAAATTCCCATTTAGTTATATGGAGTGAGGAATTTTATATAAATGGAGAATATCATAATTAAGATGTGAGGGATTACTTCTTTATGTCAAACTATGCTGGTGTATTCAAGTATTCAATTTTCCGACCATTTCTAAATAGTAACTCAAATTAAGTTTAGGTATATGAAAGTATCAAAAACTCGGAGGAATCTAGTTGAGAGCGAGTCTCCAAGAAGAAGGTACCAAAACAAAACAAAAATAGAGTCAACCCACAGTTCAGCAAAGCCAAACAAAATGTTATTAATTAGTAGCACGTCAATAATCTGTTTGATGCATGTAAAAATAAAAAAATTATCTCTTGGCATTATTGTTAGAGCAGGTATATTGAAACACAATATCCTCCTATTTAAAGATTGTGGGGCTATATTTAATTCTAAGCCTTGTGTAAAAAAAAAAAAAACAGATATAATCAGAATCTAGATTAAAATTGTTCAAAAAAAAGTTGTAATTATGCCTCCTAGTCCTTTGGAGTTTAATTTTTAAATCAAATAAATAGAAGTACTAAGTTTCAAAAGTTTGAAAAAGAATAAGGACTTAGAACAAAAATAAACCTAAAAAAGTGAGACCCACACCTGAAAATTTCAAAATCATTTTTAATATAAATGGATGAAAATCCTTTTTTAATATATGAATCGTGACGTCTAGCAACGACAAACACATTAGCACACAAATTAAAGAAGGGATTCGTGTTGGATTCCACGTGGAGACCCAAAAATATTGGGAATTTAAGAGAAGATAACGTGAAAGCAAAGTGAGTGAGGCAGCAATGATCATGTATTTTTCGTTTATAAATTATCTGGGAAACACAGAACGCACATTATTCACAAGCTTATATATATGGCCACTGATGATCTCTATTAGATTATCATCTTCAACCTACAGATGATCAATTAATGGCTGCAGCGTTCGTTCCTGGCTACTGCTGCTGCGAGTTCCATCTCCCATTTCCTATCTCATCTTTTGTTAACAATTGCCAATGACAGAAAATGATTAACATTGAAATTATATAAACCTTTTTCAATTCTCAAACTTTAACGTTGATGATCGGATATTGAAAAGTGTTGAGTGTAGTAATAAAAGATATTGTGTTCTTAAAAAAAACACAATGTTGTTGAAAGAATCAATAATGAACCTTAAAAAGATTAATTCTCATGTATCAAAAGATATCCTTCTAGTTCAAGAATTTCAGTACACCATTAAGATCTTAAATTGTAGGTTTATGATGTGCACGAAACCAACTAAAAATTTGACAAATGCAAGTGCACCTATCAATTAATATTATAGTTACGGTGAGCACAAATATTGTTCTCACGAATACTAAAAGTACTAGTAATTACCGTCAATCTATTATTTAACCGACAAATTGGACTGAATGATTAAAACTAAAATTGACTAACTTTATTAACTAAAGAACACGACAAAGAACAAATCAGGAAAATAATCGATTAACAACCAAGAAGCAAAACAATACCAAGGAAAGAATCCACCTAGACTGTATCTGTCATTATTAATCTGAATTAAACAATTTATTCACTTAATATCTTGATTCGTAGAAATCACTAAATTATGCTAATATCTCTCCAAGACTAAGAGTAACTGACTCTAGGTTGATTAATTAAAATTTCTTTATAATTAAAATATGTATTATCGCATTAACTCGATCTATGAATTCCCCTATTAGATTTAACTCTAATCCGGTAGATTTATGTCGTTCTATTTCTAGAATTGCATGCAACTCCACTCAATTATGCTAGATCTACTCGTAAACAAGGTCTATTCCTATTTTGAATTAAGCACATCAAACATGAATTAATAATCCGGAAATATTAAATCAAGAATTAAGCACACATAGCTGAGAACAAGATTCAAGTATTTACTGCGTAAAACAAAAATCAAAAGATAAAATTCATCATAGGGTTCATCTCCCCTAAGTATTTAGAAAATTAGTTCATAATCGCGAATAAAAACATCTCAAAAATAGTATAAATAGAGAAACTCATAATAAACTTCAAAGAAATCAAAAGGAGATCTTCAACCTTGGTGGAAATCTGCTTTAGAGTCGGCTTCAATGGTGCTTTCCGAGTTGTTTTCTTCAATATTCTTTGACAGCTTCCTTCCCCTCTTCTTATATTTGGTATTTATAGGTCTTAAAATACCCGAAAAACCTAAAAATTACGGGGTTTTTTTTCACATATTTGGAGTGCGAGTCGTGAAATCCACACGGTCTGGCACATGGCCGTGTGGCAGCCCATGTGTCTCACACGACCATGTGTCCAACCCGTGTGGGAAGACCGAACCCGTGTGGCTCCTGAAATCTGCTCCAATTGTCCGATTTTAACTTCATTTTCGCTCGTTTTGCTCTTAGATGCTCTCCTAAGTATAGAAACATGAATTTAAAGGATTAGGAGCATAAAATTCACCATTTTGCATTGATTAATCATCTAAAAATGCATTAAGAACAGAATTAAAATATGTTACTTTTGACACTTATCAATTTAGGAGAAGATTTCTTAATGTTTTCAAGGAATTTATCTTTCTCTCTATTAAATTCTTTTTTTAAGCTATAAAAAAGTCCTCGAAGGATTTAAAAAAATCAATTAAGTATCTCTCTTTTTTGTTTTTTTTTTTCATCCTATTAAGCCATGAATTTACAAAATTGATCAAATTAACTATTTAATTAATGTTGATCCTTACTTTCTAATAGAATCACTAAGGTGACCGTTAATATTGTCACTCAAGAAAACAAAAATTCAAAAAATATTTGTATAATTTTTTAAAAATTTAAGTTTAAGATCAACCTAAACAAATGAATGTCTAGATAAATGAATCTCGACACCTATTTGTCTAAATTCAATATGAAATTATAAAAATAATAAAACTTTAGAAAAATTATAAAAAAATGAAAATAATTAATGTCGAAACATTTTTTGAGTTCGACTTTTTATTTTAAAAAATGAAAATGGAGTCGCCACCAATCTTTTTATTTAGGTCTGATTGGATTACCTTTAAACTCATTTTAATAAAATGTTAGACTTATTAAAATGATACTTTTGATCTACAAAATTCAGGAATTGGGTTCGGGAGTCGGTTACGCACGAGGAAAGATTAGCACCCTCGTAACGCCCAAAATTGGTACCTAGTTGATTAATTGATGTCCTAGTGTCGAGAATTGAAAATTTGAAGAGAATTTAAAACACGATCCTACCTTGCATAATAATATTTTTAATTAAAATCACTTCAGTAAATCAAAACATATGTGAAAGGCCTTCTTATCTCGAGGTAAACAAAATGGTCACGTCTCGTAAGTTAGGATACGGCGTTTCGAATCCTAAAAAATAAGCTTGCTCATTATTTGATCATTGATTAAATCTCATGTGTTTTCGTTTTAAAAAGGATATTCGATTATCTAGGTTCACGAAGAAAGTCGAACCCCATAAGTTAGGAGACGACTTCTCGAATCTCCAAATACGGAACATTGCCTTAATTTTAAAAATTTCCTTTATCGAGTAATAACAAATTAAAACAATGCATATTTATCTTATTTGGGTATAGTACAACAATGGATAAATATATTTAAACACGGTTCGTGACATGGTTATAATGAAATAAAATGAAATGGTAGTATATTAAAATGGAACGATGAATATACGAAAAATAAAAAATGTCGTGCTAGTGAATGACAATAATACAAATATAATAATAAAACCAATTCGTAATAAACATAATGGCGATAATCACGTAATATTTACTACTCTAATACTAATATAAACAATCAAAGAAAAATAAATAATGACAATAATAATACTAATACTACTAATAATAATAATAATAGTAGGGAAAACATGTAACACCCCAAACCCGGCCTAGACGTTATGGCTGAATCTGGTGTGTCACATTGAAGTGTTTTTCGAAAACCATGTTTTCATTGAAAACCCTTCTTGAAATTTAAAACTTTGAAACCATGTAAAACTTGTACAAAACCTCAGTTCGCGTTTGTTCATTTTCAATCGTGGTTTATAAAAAAGTTATTAAGTTTGAAAAAAATGGCTTATTAAAACGATTGCCATGTTTGTTACCGTTTGTTTCTTAGTTAATTAAAATTCGCGGAAGCTACTCTAATTAAAATCATCTTGCAGTTTGAAAATGCGTGTTTGTCTTCAAAACAGTTATTACTTTTTTTTTAAACTTGTTTGTATCAGGTTGGTAGTTCAAAATAAGAAATTAAAAACCCAATCAAAAAGAAAATTAAATCCACCAAAGGCTTTATTACCAAAATCAATAGCCCAATATAAAAGAAATATATAAGTCTAAAACAACCATCAGCGAACGTGTGGCCACCTCCGAATCCCTCGCGGCTCCGAACCGTCTAACGCTGGGGATTACCTGAAAGGTTAAGAACGGGGTGAGTTTACGAAAACTCAGTGTGTAATCCTCTTATTAAAGAAACAATGTAATCTGAGAAACAAAATCAGTTTGGGCGAGCCCTATAACGATAGAATGATGCTGATTCGATTCAGAGTATATGTGGGCCAAAGCCCAAAACAATATCATTTGGGTCACAGCCCATAATAGAACCAATTAGGCTTAGCCCATTCCAGTAACGGACAGGGCCTTAGCCCTCATCAGCCTCGGTTGGGCCTGAGCCCATATCAAAAGTCACATATCACATATATCTGGGCCTAAGCCCATCTCAATATCAGAATCCGTATATGCAATGCATAAATACCCAAACCAACCCTGCACTCCGTCTCCTGTCCAACCCTACACTCTTGTGGGGATTAAATCGACCCACCTAGCCAACACACCAAGCTTAGCATCAGTTGCGGCACTAAGTCAACAGAACGGCTCGGCGCCGTAGACAGAACGGCTAAAAGCCATAAATATCGCAGCACTGCTGTCGATTAACAGAACGGCTAAAAGCCATAAATATCACAGAAAGGCTGAAAGCCTTGTACAGAACGACAACGGCCGTACACTTCCTCCGTAACAATGTCCCAACCCCATGCAATATGTCGTGTATGTCATGCTCAATCATCACAGGTGTATGCAGAATGGCCATGCTCAATAACAGTCATTTAAACATATATTAAAAGCATATCAGTCACACGACTACAGTCAAGTCAGTTAAAACACAGTCATACGATCACAGTCAAATCAGTCAAATTCATAACACAAATCAGTCATTTACCCTCAGGGGTAAAATAATCATTTTACCCTTCAAGGGTATCTCGGTAATTCTACCCTACAAGGGTATTTCGGTAATTCTACCTTAACAGTAAATAGCGTGAATGGGCCCAATGCCCATTATGCGACCTATGTGGCCCAAAACGGCCTAAGCCCATGAGATCACTCATGGTGGCCTCTACAGTCAAACGCCCATGTTTCGTGGGCTCGGTTCACCACACGAGCGTTCGCACGCCCGTGTGGCATCAATCGCCGTATTTTTAGCTTTTTGGCTTTTCTCGTGCTACAGTCAGATCAGGGTGTGTACACACCCTTTCGGCTTTACAACAGTAATAATTTACGGTGCACAGATACACACTTGATTACGTAGAGTATTAAAAATCTATGAGCGCTAGAACCTTGACTAGATCGGTCGACTATAATTTGCTTACTTGCTCCAGAGCTCGGTACAGCCACCCTTCCGTATCCTGGCAGAAAATCCCGAACGGTCGACACCTTAGCCGCTTAAACTTGGGAGTAGAGGCTATGCGCTAAGACTCAGCCGGTACCTTTACCATCACTTTATTACTAGCACCCTCATCACCCATCGAAAGTTCTAAACCCCGAAAGAATATACACATAGGAGAAAGGAGAAGAATCGGCAATAAGGGATCGCACCATTTGGCTTAAAAAAAGAAAAGAGAGAATCGAAAGGAAAGGCAGAGACTTACCGATTGTCGAGTTGTTGAATTGAAACAAAAGGGGAGAGCTTTCGATCACAAACCGAAGAAGAGCAAGAATCCCAAGACTAGGGTGGTAGGTTCTCGCCAAAAGATTCAATAGGCAAGAAAGGAGTTGGCGAAACTTGTAAAAAGAATAGAGAAGAAAGAGGTTTTTAGTGGATGTTGGTGCAAAGGAGGAAAAAGAAATGGTCAATAGCTGGACAAGAACAGCAGGAACCAAACAAAAAGGATGCACGAGTGGTATTGCAATTTCGGCACTCAGAGAGAAAATGAGGAAAACAGGAATTGTGAGTCCTAAAATCAGTGACAAAACTGATCAAAATGAGGAAAACTCCTTAGCAAGGAAATTCGGCACACCCAAAAAGTGCCCAAAACCAAACAAAAGCAGAGAAAACACTCAGAAACCCCCTCCTAGCCGAATTTGCATGCTCCAGACTCCTTGTTCGGCTACAACACACCAACTTTGACCAATTCAAACACCTCAACAGTAGTGTTTCAGTCCAACTCTTCCACCTTCCCAGCTCAAGCAGCAAAATAAACTCTCCAATGCTTAACCTAGGATTTGAACCTCAGACCTCAAAGATACCCAACACGCCACTTGCCACTAGGCCACAAGCCCTTTTTGTGTCACTTTCTATCTTCAATTAATTTAAAGGTCTAAAGGCCAAAGTCCAGGTTCCTTTAAAAGAAAAACCAAAATAAATTGCAAGAGCCAAGACTTGAACCCAGGCTCCCTTGCAACCTTAATGACGTCACAACCACTAGACCACATGCTTCTTTGTGTCATTTTTTTAACACAATAATTTAAAAGGCCTACACCCAAGCATCCAAGGTTTTATCCACTTAAAAACAAAATTTTTGCTAAAGCCCAGGTTTGAACCCATGACTTTTCCAACTCCTCTCAGGACCCTTAACCACTTGAGCAAACATTTAATTGTGTCATTTCCTAGCTCACAAGAACTTTTATGCACAGTTTCCTAACTGTTCCCTTGCTCAGGCCCAATACTTCTAGGCCCAAATTCCAGGGCGTTACAATTCTGTCCCCTTAAAGAAATTTCGTCCTCGAAATTTCCAACTATCTGAACGACCGCCTAGCTCAATCTACACCACTATGCTCTCGTGTGCACTTTGATCCTAATAATACAAGCACGCACCACACCATCTATCCATCGGAGCGGATGGATATCACACGCATATCATTTCCAGAATACACACAGAATAAATAAAAACTCTAACTTTAAGTGTAGAAATACAGTCCAATATCTATCTACTACTTTTCAACGAAAACAAACAACAGTTTCAGAAACTTACAGATTCGACGCCGGAGACTCGGTGTACCACACTTTCAGAAAAACGGTCAATACAACATTTTAGAACTTCAAATCTTTTCAAGCCTTTTTGAAACAACACTTTCAGAAATTCAATTTTAAAGACCCAATCCACAGCCGAGTTTTACAACTTGGCTTTAATACCACTAAATGTAACACCCCAAACCCAGCCTAGACGTTATGGCTGAATCTGGCGTGTCACATTGAAGTGTTTTTCAAAAACCATGTTTTCATTGAAAACCCTTCTTGAAATTTAAAACTTTGAAACCATGTAAAACTTGTACAAAACCTCTGTTCGCGTTTGTTCATTTTCAATCGTGGTTTATAAATAAGTTATTAAGTTTGAAAAAAACCGCTTATTAAAATGATTGCCATGTTTGTTACCGTTTGTTTCTTAGTTAATTAAAATTCGCGGAAGCTACTCTAATTAAAATCATCTTGCAGTTTGAAAATGCGTGTCTGTCTTCAAAACAGTTATTACTTTTTTTTTTAAACTTGTTTGTATCAGGTTGGCAGTTTAAAATAAGAAATTAAAAACCCAATCAAAAAGAAAATTAAATCCACCAAAGGCCTTATTACCAAAATCAATAGCCCAATATAAAAGAAATATATAAGTCTAAAATAACCATCAGCGAACGTGTGGCCACCTCCGAGTCCCTCGCGGCTCTGAACCGTCTAATGCTGGGGATTACCTGAAAGGTTAAGAAGGGGGTGATTTTATGAAAACTCAGTGTGTAATCCCCTTATTAAAGAAACAGTCAGAATATAAAAACAGAATGCATGCATGCGGGCTAGAGCCCTATAACAAAGAATATGATGATTCGATTCAGAGTATATGTGGGCCAAAGCCTAAAACAATATCATTTGGGTCACAGCCCATAACAGAACCAATTGGGCTTAGCTCATTCTAGTAACGGACTGGGCCTTAGCCCCCATCAGTCTCGGTTGGGCCTGAGCCCATATCAAAAGTCACATATCACATATATCTGGGCCTAAGCCCATCTCAATATCAGAATCCGTATATGCAATGCATAAATACCCAAACCAACCCTGCACTCCGTCTCCTGTCCAACTCTACACTCTTGTGGGGATTAAATCGACCCACCCAGCCAACACACTAAGCTTAGCAGGTTGCTGGCGGGCACTAAGTAAGTCAATGAATGGATCTGTCGTCGAGCGATGAACGGCTAAAAGCCATAAATATCGCGAGCACCACGCGCGGTTATGAGCGGCTAAAAGCCATAAATATGGCAGAAAGACTGAAAGCCTTGTACAGAACGACAACGACCGTACACTTCCTCCGTAACAATGTCCCAACCCCATGCACTATGTCGTGTATGTCATGCTCAATCATCACAGGTGTATGCAGAATGACCATGCTCAGTAATAGTCATTTAAACATATATTAAAAGCATATCAGTCACACGACTACAGTCAAGTCAGTTAAAATACAGTCATACGATCACAGTCAAATCAGTCAAATTCATAACACAAATCAATCATTTACCCTCAGGGGCAAAATAGTCATTTTACCCTTCAAGGGTATCTCGGTAATTTTACCTTACAGGGGTATTACGGTAATTGTACCCTACAAGGGTATTTCGGTAATTGATGCATCGTTGAAAGCACCAAATATATCCTATTCCCTGCAAAATAATGAAAATAACAGTAAAGGGCAAATAGGGTCGAATCCACAGGGATCGGATTATACAAATGCCTGTTTCTCGAAATCTTGGGCAGAATCATGCCCAAGAAAACGTGCGTTCCTGGAAAAAAATAAAAACAGAATTAATAATTTCGAAAAAATAGAATATAAAGTGAATTGAAATCGTGAAAGTAAATTGCGAAAACTAAAAGGGAAATAAAAGAGTTTAAAGAAGAGTGAGTTTCTTATTTGGCGAGATTCTAGCCTCCAGTTTGTCGTTCCTCCTTGGGTTCAATCTTGGCTTTTAGATGACCCTTCTCTACCCAAGTAAGCCAGTTATAGTGGAAGAGGGCGCCTACGACCACCAGCTCCAAGAATTTGGACTTACGAATTTAGGGAACCTGACTCTAGCCTGCAATCGCTTCTCTGGAGTCGTTTATGCTAGATCAACGCTTCTCAATGGCGAATCCCACGCTATTTTGTCTCTTGGGCTCGCCAACCTCTGACGCAGTAAGCTAACAAACCGGTGGTGCAATCCTTCCAAATCATACAAAGCGACCGCCTTTGCATACGTTGAAAAGTTTACTTTTAAAGGGACATGGACGGAAGCGTCAGCCCCGTAATGCGGAGAAACGATGAATACTTGGGTGAGAAAGTTAAGTGTAGATCCTAAGCCTCAAGAACCTTTTTGGGGAATTCGACAACCTTCAGCTAGATGGATTTTAGTGGCTCATAATTGGGGTAGAAAAGTAAATAAATATATAAGAATGGAGAAGAGAATTTTTATTGAAAGAAAATATAGGAAGCACAAAAGACTTATGGGGAAGAGTGTACAGAAAAAAATGAACAACCAATTAAGTCACTTCATCCCCTATTTATAGTGCTAAGATAGATAGACTAGTCCTACTTAAATTCCTAAAGATAATTACAAATAATCAAATATAAATAAAGATAAATAAAATAAATCCTAAATTAAATAATCCTTAGTAATTATCTTAATATTAATTATCCTAATATAATTAAAATAGAGTTTGATAAAATAAAATCTCTTCTTTTTGCAATTCAACCCTTGGTCCTCCATGCTTGCACTTTTGGCACCAACTTTTCCTTGTGTCGCACATTGACCCATTTTTATCTTTAATTTCACGCTTTTGGCCCTTAATTTCGCTTTTGTCTCCAATTTAGTCTCTACAAGATAAAAGACCATAAATAGCCCAAATTAGCATAATCATACTCAAATAAATATGCAATTAGCACATAAAAATATAACATTCTAGAGTGTTATCAAATTCCCCCTACTTAGCCCATGCTTGCCCTCAAGTATGGTTCCTATCCACTGTGAAAATTAGATCCTGAAAGAAATTCTACTCCAAAGTTTTATAAAGATTAGTCAAAAATGCATATGAAAAATAAAGAGAACTTCTAAGCTTGCTTTAAGTAAAACAAAAAAAGTTTTCTAATTAACACACACAAAAATTAAAATCGTCTTGAATTATTCCATGCTATTTAGGTAAATTACCAAACCTACTAAGACACTCTATTTATTTCCTTCTTTAGTCCCCAAATGCAATTTTATTAGACTATTTTTTTCTTTTCTTTTTTTTTGGCTTTTTATTTTTTTATTTTTATTTTTTTTATAATTATTTATTTACTTAGGAATATATTGAACCTTTTGACGCGAAGAGAGATGACAACCCAAGCACCCCACCCCGGTTACTCAGCCCAACATACTCCTTAAAAATTATTTATTTCCGGTTAGCGGAGTTTTACCCATCACGTCACACAACCTTTTGACGCGAAGTGAGATGACAACCCAAGCACCCCACCCCGGTTACTCAACCAGTCACGTTCTGAGCCATACTCATAACCTTGGCTAGCGGAGTTTTACCTATCACGTCACACAACCTTTTGACGCGAAGTAGAATGACAACCCAAGCACCCTACCCGAAGCATTTCGATCGATCACGTTCTAAGCTGCACTCATAACCTTGGAAACAATTATTAAACAAAATTTACACGAAATTTTAATTCTAAGAGGACTTAAGAGAAACAATCAAGTGTCGAAAATAAGTTGTAGTAACCACCTAATAGACATGAACATAATTTAGGCATGCAAATGTATTAAGTGTCCACTTGATATTAAACTTGATCAATTTACGAAAAGCAAGATAGAGTTAACTTATTAATCATAATTATTTTTAGCCTATTAAAAATAAAACAGTGGAGATAAAATCAAATGCATGTAATCATAACTAACTCGGTGAGCCAAGAATCATGCATGTAGGTCAAACAGTGGCAAGGGTCGTGGTCAAATTCTTGGGCATGAAAAGCGCATGAATATTCTTAAAAAAATGGACAAAATGGAGCCTCAAGCAGCAAACATAAATCACATCAGCAGACGACGCGATGTCTGAAGAGTACCTCCCCCCTACTTAAAACACATTGTCCTCAATGTGGACGCAAAAGAAATTAATAGGTAGAAAAGTTTAGAAAAACTCCCGTGTAGCTCTTGTCTATTGCGGAGGATGGCAATAAGTTCGGTTAGTTGTTGGCCAAAAGTGTCGAGTCGAGCCTCAATGCGCTCCGTTTTAGCTAAGCAAAGAAGAGAAATTTATTAATATAAAAGAAATTAAAAGAAAAGAAAAGAAAACAATAAATAAATGAAAATAAATCATAAAAGAAAAATAAAGATTGGGTTGCCTCCCAACAAGCGCTTGTTTAACGTCATTAGCTCGACGACTTAAATGGTTTTCACGGTGGCTCAAAATAAATCTTTTAATCATGTGAGCTTGGAAATTCTCATTTTTATCACATCCACCATATTTGGGTTTAATCGTCTTTGCGCCTTTTTCATTGGTTTCATATTTTCTCCAAGGGGTTAATCCCTTTTAAGTCGGCAATGGTCTCATCATTCTCAGAAAATGTGAATTTGAGATGCTCGAGAGGTGGTTTTAATTTGGATCCGATGCCCGCATACAATGAAGGTAGAAGTTTAGTATCCATAGGAGCCAATAATTTATTAATGATTCAAAATCATCAAACATCATTTTAGATTTATCTCCATAAGATGACTCAAAAGTTTTTTCTACTGATGAGTTAATTATGTCGACACGGTTTACGTCCAAGACTTCACTTGGGTGACTAATTGTGCCATAAACGTTAAACTTCACAATATCCCCATCAAACTCCATCGTGAGGGTTCCGCTTCGTACGTCAATCTTAGTATTTGCGGTACTAAGGAAAGGTCGCCCCAACAAGATGTCTGAAGACCCGGGAGCGTTATCCTCCTCCATTTTTATCACATAAAAGTCTGTAGGGAAGATAAGTCCATTAACTTTGACTAATACGTCCTCGAGGACTCCTTCGGGATGCACAACGGACCTGTCTGCCAATTGAATGCTAACACCTGTTTTTGTCAAAAAACCTGCGTTAAGTGATTCATAAACAGAATATGGCATGACATTTATGGAGGCTCCTAGATGACACATAGCCTTTTTAATTCCCAAATGACCTATTTTGCATGGTATTGCAAACATGCCCCTATCTTTACATTTCATAGGCATTTTTATTTTGTAACACTGCAGACACATTTTCACCAACATTCACCCTTTCATTACCTGTTAATTTCCGCTTGTTGGTGCAAAGCTCTTTAAGAAATTTAGCATACCTTGGTATTTGCTTGATGGCATCCAACAACGGATTGTTGATCTCGACATTCCTAAATGTTTCGAGGATTTCCTTGTCCTCCTTACCTCTTCGACACTGGTAAAACCTTTCTGGAAATGGAGGTTGAATTTTAGGCAATGGAGGTTTCAGTCGGACCTGTTCATCTTTTTCGGGTTTTTCCTAGGCGATTTCTTGGGCACGATTTCTGTCGGGAATCGATTCTAGTACCTTTCCACTTCGCAACGTCACTACGTTTGCGTGTTATCTTGGATTAGGTTATGTTTGTGATGGCAGCTTCCCTTGAGAGTTCAATTTCTCAACTGATATGGTCAGTTCTCTTATAGATGCCTCGGTTTTCTATTGAAAATCAAGCATATTAGCTGCTAATTTATTGACCAAAGTTTCTAGAGAATTACCTGAATCCTGTGGCTGCTGTGGAACTCGATTCTGGTATGGCTGGTTATATCGTGGGTTGGCCCCATAACTTAAGTTAGGGTGATCCCTCTACCCTGGGTTGTAGGTATTAGCGTAAGGGTCGTATCGCCTCTGTGGTGGGCCAGGAAAATTTCCCACTGCATCTAAATGAGCCATTGAGTCATCATACAAACTGGGACATGCATCAGTTGTGTGCTCAGGTGTAGTACATATTCCACATAACCGAGCTAGTTTAGCTTTTTCTGCAAGAAGAGTATTCATCATATTAGTAAGTTTATCAAGTCTATCTTCTATGGAAGAATTACTTAGCTGGTGAACCCTTCTGGGGGGTTCAAGATTAGCTCAGAACTGCTGAGAATTCGCAGCCATTATGGAGATTAAGTCATTTGCTTGTTGGGGGGTCATGTTGACCAACGCTCCTCCACTAGCGGCATCTACCATATTCATCTCCATGGGTTTCAAGCTTTCATAAAAGTACTGTAGGAGAGATTGCTCTGTTATACCGTGTTGTGGGCAGCTCGCACACAACTTTTTAAACCGCTCCCAATAATCATAAAGAGTCTCTGCTTCTTTTTGCCTTATTCCCACGATCTCCCTTCTTAGCTCAGCTGCTCTAGATGCTGGAAAAAACCTGTTGAGAAATAAACGAGATAAATCAGCCCAAGTAGTTATAGATCCAGGAGGTAAATAAAATAACCATTCCCTAGCCGAATCTGCTAGGGAAAAAGGGAAAGCGCGCAATTTAATTTGATCCTCAGTTACGCCTTGAGGTTTCATACTAAGACAAACCATATGAAACTCCTTCAAATGTTTATGGGGTTTTCATTTTGTAACCCTCGGAATGTTGGCAGCAACTGAATTAACCCTGACTTCAGTTCAAAATCGGTATCTATAGTAGGATATGCGATGCACAATGGCGGTTGTTCTATCGGAGCTTCGGCCAGTTGCCGAATTGTTTGAGACATTGGTTGATGTGCCAAATTCGGGTTTTCGTTAACCCTAGTTTCAAGCACCTCTTCAGGTGAATCGACTTCTTCTGCTTTACTTTCAAATGTTTGAGTAGGGTTTTCGTTAACTCTAGACTCTACTTCGTCGTCGATTCTGATTTCTGGCGGTGGATTGCTTTGAGTCCCTACCACCGCTGACTGCTTTTTCCTTAGCTTTGTTTCCTTGCGATTAGCTTTTGAAGTCTTTTCAATCTCCGAGTCAAACGCAAGAGTGCCTGGAGTAGATCTGGTCATAGAAAACAAAAAAACAAGATTAGTACGTTACCGATCCCCGACAACGGCGCCAAAATTTGATGCGTCGTTGAAAGCACCAAATATATCCTATTCCCTGCAAAATAATGAAAACAACAATAAAGGGCAAATAGGGTCGAATCCACAGGGATCGGATTATACAAATGCCTGTTTCTCAAAATCTTGGGCAGAATCGTGCCCAAGAAAACGTGCGTTCCTGGAAAAAAATAAAAACAGAATTAATAATTTCAAAAAAAATAGAATATAAAGTGAATTGAAATCGTGAAAGTAAATTGCGAAAACTAAAAGGGAAATAAAAGAGTTTAAAGAAGAGTGAGTTTCTTATTTGGCGAGATTCTAGCCTCCAGGTTGTCTCGTTCCTCCTCTTGGGTTCAATCTTGACTTTTAGATGACCCTTCTCTACCCAAGTAAGCTCTGTTATAGTGGAAGAGGACGCCACGACCACCAGCTCTAAGAATTTGGACTTACGAATTTAGGGAACCCGACTTCAGCCCGCAATCGCTTCGTGGAGTCATTTATGCTAGATCAACGCTTCTCAATGGCGAATCCCACGCCATTTTGTCTCCTGGGCTCGCCAACCTCTGACGCAGTAAGCTAACGAACCGACGGTGCAATCCTTCCAAATCATACAAAGCGGCCGCCTTTGCATACGTTGAAAAGTTTACTTTTAAAGGGACATGGACGGAAGCGCGGCCCGTGAATGCTGAAGAAACGATGAATACTTGGGTGAGAAACTTAAGTGCAGATCTTAAGCCTCAAGAACCTTTTTGGGGAATTCGACAACCTTCAGCTAGATGGATTTTAGTGGCTCATAATTGGGGTAGAAAAGTAAATAAATATATAAGAATGGAGAAGAGAATTTTTATTGAAAGAAAATATAGGAAGCACAAAAGACTTATGGGGGAAGAGTGTACAGAAAAAAATGAACAACCAATTAAGTCACTTCATCCCCTATTTATAGTGCTAAGATAGATAGACTAGTCCTACTTAAATTCCTAAAGATAATTACAAATAATCAAAGATAAATAAAGATAAATAAAATAAATCCTAAATTAAATAATCCTTAGTAATTATCTTAATATTAATTATCCTAATATAATTAAAATAGAGTTTGATAAAATAAAATCTCTTCTTTTTGCAATTCAACCCTGGTGTCCTCCATGCTTGCACTTTTGGCACCAACTTTTCCTTGTGTCGCACATTGACCCATTTTTATCTTTAATTTCACGCTTTTGGCCCTTAATTTCGCTTTTGTCTCCAATTTAGTCCCTACAAGATAAAAGACCATAAATAGCCCAAATTAGCATAATCATACTCAAATAAATATGCAATTAGCACATAAAAATATAACATTCTTGAGTGTTATCAGTAATTCTACCCTATAAGGGTATTTCGGTAATTTTACCTTAACAGTCAACAGTATGAATAGGCTCAAGGCCCATTATGCGGCCCATGTGGCCCAAAACGGCCTAAGCCCATGAGATCGCTCAAGGTGGCCTCTACAGTCAAACGCCTATGTTTCGTGGGCTCGGTTCACCACACGGGCGTTTGCACGCCTGTGTGGCCTCAATCATCGTATTTTCGGCTTTTAAGCTTTTGCCGTGCTACAGTCAGATTAGGGTGTATACACACCCTTTCGGCTTTACAACAGTAATGATTTACGGTGCACAGATACACACCTGATTACGTAGAGTACTAAAAATCCACGAGCGCCAGAACCTTGACTAGATCGGTTGACTGTGATTTGCTTACTTGCTCCAGAGCTCGGTGCAGCCTTCCTTCCGCATCCTGGCAGAAAATCCAAAACAGCCGATACCTTACGCCGCTTAAACTTGGGAGTAGAGGCTACGCGTTCAGACTCAGCCGGTACCTTCGCCATCACTTTATTACTAGTACCCTCATCACCCATCGGAAGTTCTAGACCCCGAAAGAATATACACATAGGAGAAAGGAGAAGAATCGATAATAAGGGATCGAACCATTTGGCTTTAACAGTAAAAGTGAGAACTGAAAGGAACCGAGAGACTTACCGATTGTCAGAGCCGTTGCAGAATTGAAATAGAGAGGGGAGAGCTTTCAGTCACAAATCGAAGAAGAGCAAGAATCCCAAGACTCTGGTGGTAGGTTCGGCCGAAAGATTCAATAGGCAAGAAGAGAGTTGGCTGAAACTTGTAAAAAGAATAGAGAAGAAGGGAGGTTTCGGCAGATGTTGGTGCAAAGGAGGAAAAAAAAAGGTCAATAGCCAGAGAATAACAGCAGGAACCAAACAAAAAGGATGCACAAGTGGTATTGCAATTTCGGCACTCAGAGAGAAATGGAGGAAAATAGGAATTGTTAGTCCTAAAATCAGTGACAAAACTGATAAAAATGAGGAAAACTCCTCAGCAAGGAAATTTGGCACACCCAAAAAGTGCCCAAAACCGAACAAAAGCAGAGAAAACACTCAGAAACCCCCTCCTAGCTGAATTTTCATGCTCCGGACTCCTTGTTCGGCTACAACACACCAACTTTGAATTTCCTTGATTCTCTCCATAATTTGCTCCTACAATCTCTCTATGACCAATTCAAACACCTCAACAGCAGTGTTTCAGTCCAACTCTTCCACCTTCCCAGCTCAAGCAGCAAAATAAACTCTCCGATGCTTAACCTAGGATTTGAACCTCAGACATCAAAGATACCCAACACGCCACTTGCCACTAGGCCACAAGCCCTTTTTTGTGTCACATTCTATCTTCATTCAATTAAAAGGTCTAAAGGCCAAAGTCCAGATTCCTTTAAAAGAAAAACCAAAATAAATTACAAGAGCCAAGACTTGAACCCTGGCTCCTTTGCAACCTTAATGACACCACAACCACTAGACCACATGATTCCTTGTGTTATTTTTTTAACACAATAATTTAAAAGGCCTACATCCAAGCATCCATGGTTTTATCCACTTAAAACCAAAATTTTTGCTAAAGCCCAGGTCTGAACCCATGACTTTTCCAACTCCTCTCAGGACCCTTAACCACTTGAGCAGACATTTAATTGTGTCATTTCCTAGCTCACATGAACTTTTATGCACAGTTTCCTAACCGTTCCCTTGCTTAGGCCCAATACTTCTAGGCCCAAATTCTGGGGCGTTACAAAACAAAAAAAGTGCAAATAAAAGAAAATGAGTAATAAAAATTTTAAAATAAAATAGGGTAAGGAAATAATACATAAATAAATAAACAAATAAATCAATCAATCCATAATTACTATTCTAATTCTAATATAAATAATCAAAATACAATAAATAATAACAATAATAATAATGATAATAAGAATAATAAGAATAATGATAATAATAAGAAGGATAAAATAAGAATCAAACTTATAAATAAAAGAAGCGTAAATGACATAAATTCTAAGTGTTAATATAAATGAAAGAGGCAAAATTAATCAAGTGAGGGATTAAATTGAAATTTAAAAAAAAAATTAAGCCATAAATCGCAACATAATTAAAGAAATAGGGAATAAATAACTAAATTGAAGGTCCAAGGAAATCTAATGTCTAAATTAAAAAATATGATTAAAAAAGGGCTAAATTAAAATGCGGAGCAAAAGTTCAGGGACCCCAAGGACAATTAGTCCAAAATAGTACACGTGTCACTCCCCAAGGGGTCCATGGTATAAGGACTAAATTAAAAATGAATTAAAATTAAAAGGTACAATCTAAAAAAGAAAAAAAAAAGAAATTAGGACCGAATTAAAAATGGGTCCAAAAGCGGAAGGACTAGGAGCGAAAATATTCCATTGCCGCGAAAACACGCGGATCCTAGGATCGGGTCGGGTCGGATATTCAGGTTGCGTTAAAACGACGTCGTTTTGGCGTCTGAAAATTAAGCCCAAAACGACGTCGTATAGGACCCTATATAAAAGCAAAAAATAAGACCAAAAAATCATTTTAAACCTTATTTTAAAAAAAAAATCTTCTCTTGTTTTTTTTCTCAAAAGCTTATCCCCTTCCGGCCACAAGGCCGTCGTTCGTTCACTGTGGCCACCGGTCAATGGCGATGGCGACCGCCGCCTCTGGTGGCCGGAAAAAACCAAAATCCTCCATTTTTCTTGTTTCTTTGCGTAGAACTCCGATTTGGAGTTGAAACTACCAAAAACTAAAGCTAAACCCCCCCCCCCAAAAAAAATCTTCGACTCTCGACGCCCTCCACCGCGGCCTTGGCCGAGTTCCCAAGGATTCGATGATCTCTCGGATCGAAAGAGACACTGACGGCGGCGCGAAGACGAAAAGGCAGGTAACTCTTTTTTTTTTACTTATAATTTTTTTATTTTCTTCGAAAGTAAAAATCAAAAAATAATATGCTACCTTTTGAAACTTGATGTTTTTATTGTATTTTTCCGTGTGTGTAAAAGAATATGGTGGATCTGGCTTTTATAGCCGAATAATACATTAGATCTTGGTTTTTCTATATATTTTCGATGTTTCTACTATTTCTGCTGCGCTATTTCTCTACTTTTGTTGTCCTTTTTAATTCTTTTTGCAGGTACCAGTGCGCGGTCAACGAAGAGGAGAGAAGGGCTGCCTTTTTCATTTTAGTTAATGGCGGCAGGGGCGTCAGGCCTCAGGACAAGGTGCCTCGGGCGGCGCGAGAGGAGCGGCGACTAGGGTTTTTAGTTAAAACTGAAAATAATTAAGGTTGTGGGTCATTTGGGCTTTAGGGTTTTATATTATTTGGGTTTGTAAATTTTGGGCTTTCAGGCCTTGTAAATGGACTTTGGACTTTAAAGGATTTATTATTTTTTTATTTTTATTTTTGGTTTGTTTTTTTGTTTGTATGGGTCGGGCAGAATTGGCCTGTTACAGCTGACCCTCTTTGCTTATTGTCGTGTAATGAGAATGGAACAAAGACTTTAAAAAGGGCCAATTTTGTCTGGTCTTACCGAATCTCGACTTCTTTGATGCTTCTCTTCTTCAAGTAGCCTCATTCTAACCCACTGCAACTTCAGGGGTATAGGAAATGTAATTTCAACCTACTCCATTGCAACTTCAGGGAGATAAGATTTGTAGCTTTAATCTATTCCACTGTAACTTCAGGGTGATAAGATTTGTAGCTTCAATCTGCTCTACTACAACTTCAGAGAGATAAGATTTGCTATCTTCAATCTGCTCCACTACAACTTCAGGGAAATAAGATTTGTAGTTTCAATCTGCTTCACTGCAACTTCAAGGAGATGAGATTCGCTATCTTCAATCTATTCCACTGCAACTTTAAGGAGATAAGATTTGTGGCTTTAATCTGCTCCACTGCAACTTCAGGGAGATAAGATTTGTGGCTTTAATTCATCCCACTGCAATTAGGATTTGTGGTTTCACTGATCTGTTACACCGTTCTATGGGGAATATGACCTTTAGAATCCATTTCATTGGCCTATATTTATGCCAAGCGATTAGGATATTATGATCAGAATGAGTCAAATGCTCCTAACTAGATGTGTATGATGATATTTGCATGAATGCAGAATGTCATTTTTCGAGAATGATCCCCTTTTTAATGCTTAGGCTGGCATTGCTCGTTGTTTATTAAGGTTCTATCATTGACGTATTACCCTGCCTTCTTGTTCAGCTGGTATTTTTGACAGAAAACCCGAAGAAATAATCACAATTTAGACTATTCTTTCCCAAATGTTTCCAACTCTTAAATTTGGTTAGTTCTGACTAGTGGTCCTGTTTCAGGTCCTTATACTATTTAGAAAACCTTTCAGAGAAATATGCAAAACTCCTTTTACTTGAATATTATTAGTCCATTAATCGTTATTTCAATGTAAAATGCTTGAAAAAGATCATAACAGTGGACAAGATTGAAATTTATTGGGAGTAGAGCTCGAAATGAATAGATTAATCAAAATAGCAAACATTGCTAAAATACAAAATGAGTAAAATGAAACTAGGTGCTTCAGATATCGTAGCGTGAGCTTCTCTGCACAAACTTCTCGAGGACCATTTTGAGCTTAATATGTGCTCAGGAGATCTAGAGTACTTTTTTGATGCCCCAAGATGTAAAGTTTCTCTTTTTTTGTTATTTCTGAGAGGACAAGACTACCATATACCCCATATTCGATCAAAATTTGAGTTGCCCTTTCTCGGGTTTTCAACTCGAAATCCCTTTGGTCTCAATGAGCTCTTTGAGAGTTTTCACCTTAGCCTCTCCATTTCATTTTTTTTAGGTGAAGTATTTATTGACTGAATCTAAATTCACAGGGTTAGGCAGGTTTTTTCCATCCATCTCGGTCAAAATCAGCGCTCCTCCAGAAAAGGCCTTCTTTACCACATAAGGTCCTTCCCAATTTGGCATCCACTTTCCTCTGAAGTCATTTTGTATGGGAATGATCTTTTTCAATACTAGGTCCCCCTCATGGAATTCTCTGGGGTGAACCTTTTTGTAATAAGCTCACATCATTCGTTTTTGGTACATCTGACCATGACAGATAGCCCTTAACCTCTTTTTTTCGATCAAATTCAGCTGATCATATCAGGACTGGATTCACCGGCTTCATCTAAATTCAACTCTGACAAAACTTGGAGAGAAGGAATCTCGACTTCTATGGGCAAAACCGCCTTTATTCCATAAATCAAAGAGAAAGGCGCTGCCCCAGTGGAGGTCCTGACAGACGTTCGATAAGCATAGAGGGCAAATGGTAACTTCTCATGCCAATCTTTATAAGTCTCAGTCATTTTCCCCACGATTTTCTTAATGTTCTTATTACCTGCCTCCACCGCACCATTCATTTTTGGGCGATATGGTGACGAGTTATGGTGTTTAATCTTGAATTGACTACAGACCTCCGCTATTGTGCTGTTGTTCAAGTTCAATGCATTATCAGATATAATCTTTTCTGCCATCCCATACTGACATATGATCTCTTTCTTCAAGAATTTGCTGACTTCTAACTTCGTAACATTGGCCCACTTGGTGAAGTAATCAATGACCACGAAGATGAATCGATGCCCATTGGAAGCTTTTGGCGAAATCGGCCCAATGACATCCATGCCCCACACAGAGAAAGGTCATGGAGAATTCATAACATGAAGAGGTGAATGAGGCACATTAATTTTATCTCTATAAATTAGGCACTTATGGCATCTCTTGGCATAACTGATACAATCCCCTTCCATAGTGGACCAATAATATCTAAATCTCATGATTTTTTTGGCCATTGTAAAACTATTAGCATGTGTTCCGCAAACACCCACATGGACTTCTTTCAAGATTTTTTTAACCTCAACAGCGTCCACACATCTTAGTAGCACCCGATCCTTTCTTCTTTTATATAGGATCTCCCCATCTAAGACATATTCACTGGCCAGTCTTCTCAACGTCCTTTTATCATTCTTAGTTGCTTGGTCAAGGTATTCACGATTCTTCACATATCGCAGTATATCGTGGTACTAAAGGTGGTCGTCCTTTTCTTCCTCCTCGATGTTGTAACAATGGGCCGGAGCCTCATAAATACTCATCTGAATAGGCTTTACATCCTCTTGTTTGTTCACTCTGATCATGGAAGCTAAAGTAGCTAAGGCGTCGGCTATCTGGTTTTCATCTAGCGGGAGGTAGCAGAAGGTGATGTCATTAAATTCCTTAATTAACTTAAGTACCAGCCTTCGATAATTGATCAATTTAGAGTCTTTCATATCCCATTCACCTTTGAGTTGATAGATCACTAGTGCAGAATCCCCATATACCTCCAGTACCTTGATCTTGCGTTCTATGGTTGCACGGATACCCATGATGCATGCTTCGTATTCTTCCATATTGTTCGTGCAATCAAAATCCAATTTACTTGTAAAGGGATAATGATCTCCGTTCGGGGATACCAGGACTGCCCCGATTTCGTTACCTATGGCGTTGGAAGCCCCATCAAAATTTAGTTTCCAGGGATGTTCTTCTTGAGCACTTTCTTCAGTAGTCACGACATTCATCAGATCTTCATTTGGAAAATCGAAATTCAAAGGTTCGTAATCTTCTAGAGCTCTATTGGCTAGAAAATCTGCTATTGCAGTCCCTTTTATTGCCTTCTGGTTTACATAGACTATATCGAACTCGAAAAGCAGAATTTGTCATCGGGCCATCCTTCCATTTAGAGCGGCCGACTCCATCATGTACTTTAGAGGGTCTATTTTTGAGATGAGCCAAGTTGTGTGGTACATGTACTGTCTCAGTCTTCGGGTTGTCTAGATTAAAGCGCAACACAACTTTTCTATCAACGAGTATTTTGTTTCACATTCAATGAACTTCTTACTGAGGTAGTATATCGCTCTTTCTTTCTTTCATGACTCATCATGTTGGCCCAGCACGCATTCTATGGAATTTACAAATACTGTCTAGTACAATATTAGTGGCTTATCTGGACTAGGTGGCATCAGTACTGGTGCATTGACATTCTTCATCCCATACACTTGGATTACGTTTCTTAATGAGACGGAATATGGGGTCGCAATTCTCGGTTAATTGTGAAATGAACCTGGCGATGTAATTTAATCCCCTTAAGAAACCCCGGACCTATTTTCGAGTGTGCGGCGGAGGCAACTCCTGTATAGACTTGACTTTGTCTGGGTCAATCTCGATCCCCTTTTCACTGACTACAAATCCTAGCAATTTCCCCGACCTAGCCCCGAAGGTACATTTTGCTGGATTGAGCTTTAGCTGAAATTTTCTCAACCTCAACAACAATTTCCTCAGGACTTGTATATGCTCCTTTTCTGTTTGGGATTTTGCGATCATGTCATCGACATAAACCTCGATTTCCTTGTGCATCATATCATGGAACAAGGTTACCATGGCTCTTTGATACGTCACTTCCGCATTTTTTAGTCCGAATGGCATCACTTCATAGCAAAATGTTCCTCATATGGTTACGAATGTGGTTTTTTCCATGTCTCCAGGATGCACCTTTATCTGGTTGTATCTAGAGAAGTCATCCATGAAGGAGAACAGTGAATAACCTGCCGTGTTGTCCACTAAGATGTCGATATGAGGCAACGGAAAATTGTCCTTCGGGCTGACTTTGTTTAAATTCATGTAGTCTACACATATTCGTACTTTCTTATCTCTCTTAGGAACAGAGACAATATTTGCTACCCATTCTGAGTATTTAACCACTTGTAGGAAACCAGCGTCGAATTGCTTCTTGACCTCTTCTTTAATTTTCAGCAAGACGCCAGGCCTCATCCTTCGGAGCTTCTGTTGAATTGGCTTGTATTCTTCCTTTATGTGAAGCCGGTGTACCACGATATCAGTATTTAGACCAGGCATGTCTTGATACGACCATGCGAAGAAATCTTTGAATTCTTAGAGTAGCTCAATAAGATCTCGCTTTGTCTCTGCGATGATGTAAGCTCCGATCTTCACCTCTTTCTTTTCTGGTTCGTCTCTCAAGCTCACAATTTCTATTGACTCTTTGTGAGGTAGAATTTGTTTCCTCTCTTGTTCTACCATATTTAATAAATCAGGAGATAGGTTACAATCTCGATCACCTTCAAAGTCTTGAGGTTCCTCTAAACACATATCTTGCTCAAAAGTAGATTCTGAGTCAGTAGCAGCGTCGCTCATATCGTTGATATCTGGAGACCTGTTATAAGAATGAAGGAAGACCCAAAGAACATATGAATCTAAGAATAGTTATATGTATGATATGAGTATGAATGAAATGGAAAGAATAAAAGAATATTTGCCAAAATGAGACACAAAGATGCATTTTATTGAAATAAAAATAGTGGACATGTGCCTTTTTCACAAAAAAGATTCCTATTGCTCCCAGGCTTAGAGCAATAGGTGTGTTCTAAATATTACTCTAAAATGGTCCTAAAAACTACAGGGATCTACTCTGTAGTCCAGTTGTTTAGAACACTCCCGGGGATGTAGGGACAAATTCTTGATAGGTTTTCTAGTTCCCTTCCAAACCCTCGATATTTTCAAAGAATTACAACTCTTTGTTATCTATCAGGCTCGGTACTAGAGTTCTGAACTCGACGCACTTTTGGATTTCATGAAACTTATTGCATGCAATGAAATGTAATGTTAATGAATGGAAAAGATGCATGCAAAAAGGCGTTGATTCTAGTTCAATTCCATTAGAACAAATTTACTAGAAAACAAGTTTCTTTACATAAAGCGGAAACATATACAGCCTCACCTTCACACTCAAAACTTTAACTTCCCAAGAAACAAAGCTAATTCTCGGCCTTGATCCGACTCCGATTCATATTTCAGGCTTTGAATGGCTGGGGTCTACAAGTGGTCAGCCACTTCTCGTACTCGGACCAAAACTTCGCTCATAACGTGGTCCATATCTCTGACCTGCCCCTCTTACAGGCTGTCACATTTCTCTTGTTGCCTTTTCTCGGACCATATTTGCGCGGACGTGTTGTCTTCCACTTTATTAAGAAACCCATTTTCCATGACAAGCTTTCTCTTTAGCAACGGAACACGAATCAACACCTTTTTTTAAAGATGAAAATGCAATACAATCACAGCCAAAACAAAATGAAACAAGTCAGTACATTTTATATAAAGCTAAAATACAAAGAAAATAATAATAAATAGAGAATCGATTCAGGTGACCACGAAATGTTTGACATGGTCCTTCCTAGGGTAAGTCCTTAGCGCTCGGTTCGGTTCTAAAGTAAGGGTACCCGAACCAACAGATTCCTCGATCCTCACCCATTATACGCTCATACGGATCGAGTTCAGTTCAGAGGAATACATTTCCCTATGTCTATACAGAAATTAAGATATCACGAAGATATAGGTACGGATGTATCCCGAAAGCGATTCACTATCCTATATAAAGGTGAATACCTCACGAATGAATAGTTTTTCACTCCCACTTAAGAAGAGAAAAATCGAACAATTATGCAATGCAATATGCGAAAATATACCAGGAGACTCGAACCAAAAAAACAAACATATCATTATGTAACAAAATGATGAAGATCACAAAAATGAAGGATGAAATGCAATGAAAGGATCGTAAATTTAAACCAAGTTATCAATTTTTGACAAAAAGACCAAAAGTAATCAACTCGCGGCTTAACTCTCTTATTTTGTCCCCAGTGGAGTCGCCAAGTTGTCAAAACCTTTTTTTGAGTTCGACTTTTTATTTTAAAAAACGAAAATGGAGTCGCCACCAATCTTTTTATTTAGGTCTGACTGGATTACCTTTAAACTCATTTTAATAAAATGTTAGACTTATTAAAATGATACTTTTCGATCTACAAAATTCGAGAATTGGGTTCGGGAGTCGGTTACGCACGAGGAAGGATTAGCACCCTCGTAACGCCCAAAATTGGTACCTAGTTGATTAATTGATGTCCTTGTGTCGAGAATTAAAAATTTGAAGAGAATTTAAAACATGATCCCATCTTGCATAATAATATTTTTAATTAAAATCACTTAAATAAATCAAAACATATGTGAAAGGCCTTCTTATCTCGAGGTAAACAAAATGGTCACGTCCCGTAAGTTAGGACACGACGTTTTGAATCCTCAAAAATAAGCTTGCTCATTATTGATCATTGATTAAATCTCATGTGTTTTCGTTTTAAAGGATATTTGGTTATCTAGGTTCAAGGAGAAAGCCGAACCCCGTAAGTTAGGACACGACTTCTCGAATCTCCAAATACGGAACATTGCCTTAATTTTAAAAATTTCCTTTATCGAGTAATAACAAATTAAAACAATGCGTATTTATCTTATTTGGGTATAGTACAACAATGGATAAATATATTTAAACATGGTTCGTGACATGGTTATAATGAAATAAAATGAAATGGTAGTATATTAAAATGGAACGATGAATATACGAAAAATAAAAAATGTCGTGCTAGTGAATGATAATAATACAAATATAATAATAAAACCAATTCATAATAAACATAATGGCGATAATCACGTAATATTTATTACTCTAATACTAATATAAATAATCAAAGAAAAATAAATAATGAAAATAATAATAATAATAATAATAATAATAATAATAGGGACAACAAAAATGTGCAAAGAAAACAAAATGAGTAATAAAAATTTTAAAATAAAAAAGGTAAGGAAATAATACATAAATAAATAAACAAATCAATAAATCAATCCATAATTACTATTCTAATTCTAATATAAATAATAAAAATACAATAAATAATAACAAAAATAATGATAATAATAATAATAATAATGATAATAATAATAATAATAATAATGATAAAATAAGAATCAAACGTATAAATAAAAGACACGTAAATGACATAAATTCTAAGTGTTAATATAAATGAAAGAGGCAAAATTAATCAAGTGAGGGATTAAATTGAAATTTAAACGAAAATTAAGCTATAAATCGCAACATAATTAAAGAAATAGGGAATAAATAACTAAATTGAAGGTCCAAGAAAATCTAATGTCTAAATTAAAAAATATGATAAAAAAGGGGCTAAATTAAAATACGGAGCAAAAGTTCAGGGACCCCAAGGACAATTAGTCCAAAACAGTACACGTGTCACTCCTCGAGGGGTCAACGGTATAAGGACTAAATTAAAAAATGAATTAAAATTAAAAGGTACAATCTAAAAAAGAATAAAAAAAGAGAAATTAGGACCGAATTAAAAAGGGGTCCAAAAGCGGAAAGATTAGGAGCGAAAATATCCCATTGCCGCGAAAACACGCGGATCCTAGGATCGGGTTGGGTCGAATATTCGGGTTGTGTCAAAACGACGTCGTTTTGGCGCTTGAAAATTAAGCCCAAAACGACGTCGTATAGGACCCTATATAAAAGCAAAAAATAAGACCAAAAAATCATTTTAAACCTTGTTTAAAAAAAAAAAACTCTTCTCTTGTTTTTTTTTCTCAAAAGCTTCTCCCCTTCCAGCCACAAGGCTGTCGTCCGTTCGCCGTGGCCACCGGTCATTGGCGATGGCGACCGTCGCCTCCGGTGGCCGAAATAAAACTAAAACCTTCCATTTTTCTTGTTTCTTTGCATAGAACTCCGATTTGGAGTTGAAACTACCAAAAACTAAAGCCAAAACCCCAAAAAAGTAAGAAACTCTTCGACTCCCAACGCCCTCCGCCGCGTCCTTGGCTGAATCCCCAAGGATTCGACGGCCTCTCGGATCGAAAGAGACACCGACGGCGGCGTGAAGAAGAAAAGGCAAGTAACCCTTTTTTTATTTTTACTTATTATTTTTTTATTTGCTTCGAAACTAAAAATCGGAAAATAATATGCTACCTTTTGAAACTTGATTTTTTTTTTTGTATTTTTCCGTGTGTGTAAAAGAATACATGGTGAATCTGGCTTTTATAGCCGAATAATACATTAGATCTTGATTTTTCTATATATTTTCAATGTTTCTATTGTTTCTGCTGCGCTATTTCTCTGCTGTTGTTGTCCTTTTTTGTCCATTTTCGTTCTTTTTGCAGGTACCTGCGCACGGTCAACGGAGAGGAGAGAAGGGTTGCCTTTGCCGTTTTGGTGCTGTAACACCCTCAACCCGTATCACTCGCTGGAACCGGGTTACGGAATATTATCGGAGTTTACAGATCAAGCAGACAGAAATTTCAAACATTTCATATCATCAAAACAAGTCATCAAAGCATCATTTTAATCCAAATTATAAACATACCAAATCTAAATCAATTTGCCTAGTTCATGAGCACTTAAACATAGAATTAAATTCACATGCACCTATCTAGATTTAGTTCAATTTACCATGCCATAATATGGCTTCAAAAACAAACACATATTTATATGTATAAAACCAACCAAAATTGAACTTATAACCTCATTTACAATCAAACCACAAAATAACTATTATTTAGACAACTTAGGTACATGCCGACACAAAGAAAAAATATCACCACATTTGAGTTCGGGATCGTTGTTGGATGTTGAATCGATGATCAAAATTAAGTACCTAACCTGCGCACGGAAAACAAAACCATACACTGAATATAAACTCAGTGGTATTTCTATAATCTGAATATTTAAAGATAAGAAATTACAAATATACAATTTAAATATAAACACATATTAATATTTAATTATTACAACAACCATATCATATTTCATTTGTTTCACAAATATCTCAATTCTCATACTTGCTATATAAATAGCTTTTCACAATTTATTTCACATTTCATTATACAATTGCAATATCCATTCCATAGTCATTTCATGAGTATATAACTCATATATTCCATATATTTGCAACATATTTCACATTCTATTTTCAATTCACCATTTCACTTCCATTTCTCATACCATACCATTTCAATATCAATTATAAAACTTTATTATTCATTTACCCCTATTAACACGACTCGGACTCGAACTCGGACTCGGACGGATACACGGATCCAACAAAAACACACCAGTTTGGCACCCAACGCCTCATCGGATAATTCGAAGTAATAATTTGACATCCAGTGTCTCATCGGCTAAACCGAAGTAAATTGGCACCTAGTGCTTCATCGAATTAATTTGAAGTGGTAAATTGGCACCCAGTGTCTCATCGACTCGAAGTCGAAGAATTCCCTGAACTATTCCAATCCTATGGCATGCTATCTATATCTGACTCAACCCGATACAGTCAATAGGGTTTTCAATTCACTTTTCAAATACAACCAATATTCATTTCATTTTAAATAATTAATATATTCAATATGTATATATATATCAATTCAATCAATATAAATTCAATAAATTCATCACATACTAAATCAATTCCATTTCAATTCAAAAATCAATCCATTCAATATATATATATATCTACTAATTCAATTCATTCAATCAATTATCAAAATATCATTTACTCACCTCAACACTTTCCATGTACATTAAATTAAATTATAACAATTAACAACTAAATTCGAATTATAGAAATACAAACCAGGAATTCCGAGCTATTCCACGTCGACTTTATCTTTTCCATTTTTAGTCGAGAATTTCGGTACGACGTCAGCTATGAAATTAAAACAATTAAAAATTATCAATACAACACAATTCAATTTCATATTGAATATTTCAATTTTTAATCAAATATTGCCTAATTTCCAATTTAGTCCCTAAACTGAGACTAACTTTTATTCTTCACATTTAATTCTTTATTTTCATGCAAATTCCACTTTAGACTAAATTCAACTCCCTATTTTCACATAAATCCCTAAATTTCAAAATTTTTACAATTTAGTCCCTATTACTCAAAATTTACAATTTATTCTACCATTCAATCCTTTTTCATTTCTAACTTGAAAATCTATCAATTTAATCCCTAATACTCAAATTATTCAACATAAAAAACATTTAAAAACTCAATAATTTCTAAAATTTTGACATGGATCGGATAGTATTTAATACCGAGATTCCAAAAACAAAAAAATTAAAAGAAAAAGAGACTAAATTAACTAACCAAATGAACTTTAAACTTTTGAAGCCTCTAAGGCAGTGGCTTTCTCCTTTCTTTCTTTCATTTTTCTTTTCTTTCTTTCTTTCTTTTTATTTATTCTTTATTTTATCATTATAGTATAATATAATATATATACTTAAAAATTAGTTAAGATATAATATTATAATATTATAATATATATATTAATTTTAAATTTTATAAATATCTTCATCCTTATGCCGCCTCATTTAATGCCAATGGCATAATTGCTTATTTAGTCCCTTAAATTTTTCTTTAATCTATAATTCAACTTTCACCCTATATGCAATTTAGTCCTTATACCTAATTACTTTTAATTCAAGCAAATTCACTTAAGCGACACCTAATTAACTACATAACTAGCTTTGTAAATATTCCGATTTACGGGAACGAAGTCCCGGGAATGCACTTTTTTTTAATTTGATCCTTTTTTAATTAATTAACCATCGAAACGTTAAAATTTCTTAACGAAACTTTAATACCACCTTAATGACACTCTGTAAATATTTATAAAATTATTTACGGCTCAGTTTATAAAAACAAGGCCCCGATACCTCATTTTCTAAAACTACTTGAACTTAATAAATCACTTATATAACATAAATTATCAAATCAAAAGCCTTTTTAAAAAAAAAATTATATTTGACTCTTAAATATTAAATAATAATATTTACGAACTTACGCGTCGGATTTGGTGGCCCCTAAACCATTATTTCCGACACCACTGAAAAACGGGCTTTTATATGTGCAATTGCGGCAGGGGCGTCAAGCCTCGGGACGAGGTGCCTCGGGCGGCGCGAGAGGAGCGGCGGCTAGGTTTTTTAGTTTTATTGAAAATAGTTTAAGTTGTGGGCCATTTGGGTTTTAGGGTTTTATATTATTTGGATTTGTAAATTTTGAGCTTTCAGGCCTTGTAAATGGAATTTGGACTTTAATGGATTTATTATTTTTTTATTTTTATTTTTCATTTTTTTTGTTTGTAATGGGCCAGGCAGAATTGGCCAGTTACAATTAAAATTACAAAAAATTATAAAAAAAAACCATAAATTTTTAATGAAATAAATCTCAAGTCCACTCATCTATTACGAGAAAGAAACAATTTGATATTTGAATAAAAAAAATATGGTTGAATTGTAAATTTATCAATTTATTATTTTAAATTCGAATTCAAAGTAATTTTTTATGGTTGAATTTGATATGAGGAAAAAATATTTATAATAATTTTCAAAAATTATGATTTTATATTTTTTATATTTTAATGATTTTAAATTCGATTATGATTCAATCATCTCTTTTTATAAATTTTAGTGTTTTTATAATTTCATTTTTTTATGATTCAATTAATGGTTTATTAATAATTTTTTATAAATTTGATGATTTTTATAATTTCGAAATGAATCTAAATAAATAAGTGTTCAGATTTAAATGAATTTGGTTCAACTATTTGTCTAAGTTTATTTTAAACTTAAATTTTTAAAATATATTTTTCCATTTTTGAATTTTGATGATGTGGTAGTGCTGATATAAATCTACTTTAGCCAACGAATGCTGATTTAGCAGTTGTTAATGGTCACGCCAATAATCAACGTCAATTAAAGGGCTGATTTGATCAATTTTATAAATTTGGGAAGTTAAAAAGAAAATCATATACCCTTAAGCATTTTTGTTACCAAAGTGATTGATTATGTTAACTTTGGTTAAGTTAGGATTTAATTCTTATCCATAATCAAATAGCGACCTTTTCTTTAAGAAATCTAAAATTTTTAACTTATATTGTTGAAAGGAACTGCCTTTGTGTTAATTCATCATTAAAGATTATACACAGATTAATAATGGTTAATTAATATACCATGACGTAAGAGCTGATTTCAGTAATAATCTGTAATGTTAGACAGGAGAATGATAAAAATATTAATCTCTAAATTATAAAATAATACTTAATTATTTTGGGAAACAAAATATATGAATCACTTGGGTTGGGCTAAGAGCAACCTGCAGTTTATCAGTCCGTCCTTGGGCCATGTTTCGAAAAGCTTTGACCCATGGTGAGTTAGTTTTGGGTTATAGTTTTGCAAGAATTTAGAGATGTTCATGGGTTTGATCCATGTAATTTAGACTTAATTTTTAAGTTTGAGTCTAGCTTAACTCAAAAAATTGACTTACCTTTTTATTCGAATTTGACATAATTTAAGAAAAGTAAACTCAAACTTGACCAAGCCCGCCTATATTTGATTTTTTTAATATTACTTTTATTTAAAAATATTTTTTAAAAAATATAATACACTAAATGCACTAAAAAAGCTAAAATAAAAGTTTTCTAACATATTAAAAAGTATTTATATTAGAAAACACTATCATAAATATGATAAATGTTTTATTATATTAAAAAAAACACAAATAAATATAAAAAAATTATTTTATTGTATTAAGTATAATCTTAAAAATTTTAAATTTTGGGTCTAGTTATTTAGTTGGGTAAGTTGTTTTTAGGTTTTGCATAATGGGTTTAATTGTTATTAGATTAGTGATTTAATATAAATATATATATCATTAATATAATATTTTTTATAACATAACATATTTGGGCCGAACTCGAGCTAAAAAAATCTTGCCCAAAGGTCGACCCATATAGAAAATGAGCCTTAAATTTTACTCAAGCCCATTTTTCAAGCCTTGTGTTTTTATCCAAACCCTCCCATTTCGAGTGGACCTTTGAGCCTAGGCGAGTGGCCTGACCCTTGAGCAGGTCTAAAGGCAACTTAAAGGTAGGACCTTTTGTTTAGTTGGCCTTGAAAAGGTTGCATTTTCACTTGAAAAGGATTGATTTTGTGATAACTGGCTCAATCAGTTCTTGGAAATTCACTTTACTATTTTTACACTTCTAGGAAAAATGAAAAGGATGTTATATATAACTTGATAGTACTGTTAAAAAAGTATGATGTTTGATCTAAAAAAACATTGAGCAAAACATTGAATCATCAAATAATAAGAAAAGTCAAAATGACCAGCAATGCACAACAAAACAGAACAATTGAAAGACAAGGATAAGACAACTATAAACAGAGTTTTCCACAGGCCAGTTACCCCAGCAATTCATCAAGACAAACAGAAGTTCATACCAGGGGCATATTCAGGGAATTCTTATGGAAATAATATATATGGCAATAAAGATACAACAAAGAGTTCATGCTAATAGAATACAAGCAATGGAAAAACCAGTATTGTACTCTGAATAGAAAAATCAGAGATAGAAATGTTGGCATAATGACATAATAGGGAGTTCATGTAACACCCCCCACTCGCATTCACAGTCAGAATAGGGTTACAGAGTATTACTGGACTTACAACACTTTTAAACATACATTTCATATACAATTTATCAATTTGAATACAATTCAAATCACAATCAATCATAGTGTCCCTTAAACGAGCCTACAATGCCTTACACATGCATTGTGAGTGGTTCGAGACTAAACCGATAACTCGGGAAACTTTTCCACACTTAGAAATTTTTTTCTCAAAATAGGGGACACACGCCCGTGTGGCCAGGTCGTGTGTCTCACACGGCCACCAGACACGTCCGTGTCACAAGCCGTGTGGACATTCGAAATGGGAACACATGGCCGTGTCCTAGTCCGTGTCCTACCCTGTGTCCAAACAAGTGAGGTTACTGACTTGGGTCACACGGCCAACCACACGCCCGTATGTCTAGCCCGTGTGCCCTTCGAAGTGGCCACACACGCCCATGTGCTAGGCCGTGTCAAACCTGTAGGGTATACTGACTTATGCAACACGGCCAAGTCACACGCCTGTGTGCTAGGCCGTGTGCCAATTAAGGGGTATACTGACTTGTGCCACACGGCCGATCACACGCTCGTGTGTGAGACCGTGTGGAGCATACTGACTTCACTTCAATTTCAACACTAGGGGACACACGGCCGTGCAACATGACCGTGTGTCACACACGGCTGAGACACACGCCTGTGTCTCTGCCTGTGTGGACAAAAATAGGCTATTTACCAAGCCAATTTGCCACCCAAATTTGAATATACCTACACAACCAAAATGGTACCAATTCAAAGCATAAATAAACATCCAATTTAGCCACAATTAAGGCTAATTCATACCATATCCTATACCAATAATTAACATGCTTATAACTCATGTTTTTCTCAATCAAACATACCAAAACATATACACCAATCAACTAGTTAAACCTTTACCAATCATACATTATTTTGTACAATTTCACAAGCATGTTACCAATTCCTCAAATCATCTACTTACCATTCATGGTACTTATTATCAACAATCATTTTAACCAACTAAATAATTACAAGACATAAGCATATATATATGCACATGATTCAAACATACCAAATATACCAAAATTAAGCTATTACCCATGGCTATATATACAAACCAAAATATAAACATTTACAAGCCAATTCATTTGGCCAAAGTCATTCCCAAAATATAACTAACATGACTCAAAGTCCCTATACATGCCATATGACCCAAAAAATAGTTTCAAAAGTACCAAAGTGACGGTTGGATAGTGTGATGATGACTCCGACGATCCCCGAATCTGAGCTAGCTTTGAATTCACTAAACACAGGAAAAGTAAACAAAGTAAGCTATAAAGTTTAGTAAGCTCGTATGAACTAAAATCAACAATTCCCATATAATTCATGATAACAAACAAACCTTCATCATACTTACTCATATGCTTATATACAAATTCATAACTTCTTCTATTTAAAGCTCATAATTTCCATGTTCATACCTGTATAAATTCATAACATGTTCATACCTTTTCGGAATACTGTCAAATACACTATATGTAACGACCCGAAATTTACGATTAACAGAAAGTGCATTTTTAGGTCACTATTTTCGTAAAATGAATTCGTAAATATTTGTTAAAAATATTTACGAAGTCAATAGAGTGGTTAATTAGATTTTGACTAGGTGAATTAGCTTGAATTAAGGTTAATTTAGTGTAAGGACTAGATTGAATATAGGGTAAAAGTTGAATAATAGAATCAAGAAAAATTGAAGGACTAAATTAGCAAATAAACCATAAGGGATATAAGAGACAAATGTATGGAAAATATTATTCCATGCGTATGTATAATGTACATATATTTATACTTAATACTTAAGTATAATATAATAATATAATAAAATAATATAATAATACATAAATTAAATAAAAGAAACAAAATAAACAAAAGAGTAGAAAAAGAAACAGAATTGAAAAACGAAACAGAGAAAGAGAAACATGAAAGAAAAAAGAAAGGGGAAATTAGGGTTCTAAGGTTTCAAGCATAAGTGGTAAGTCAATTTAGCCCATTTTCTTATAATTTTGATGTTTTTGGAATCCTAGAACAAAATATTACTTGATTTATGTGGAAAATTTTGAAAGTTAGTTTATTTTTAGATGTGGAGTTTATTTTTAGATGTGGTTTATATTAAACTAATTGAGGAATTAGGGTTTGAATTGATAGAATTTCAAGTTAGAATTAAGAAAAGGATTGAATTGTAAAGTAAATCACAAGTTTTATATAGTAGGGACTAAATTGAAAGAATTTTGAAATTAGGGTTTTATGACGAAATTGAGGATTGAAGTTAGTTTTAAGTGGGAATTGAATGAAAAATAAAGAATAAATTGTAAAGAAATAAAGTTAGTATTGGTTAGGGATTAAATTGAAAACTATGCAAGAGTTGAGTATAAATTGAAATGTTCAATTTGAAATTGTAGTGTATTGAGAAATTTTAATTGTTTTAATTCCGTAGCTAATGTTGAGCCGGAAACCTCGACTAGGAAAGGAAAAGAGAAAGTCAACGAGGATTAGCTCGGAAAATTACGGTTTGTATTTCTATAATCTGAATTTAATAATTATTTGTTGTATTTATTATTATGCATGGTAAGTAAAACTAAGGTAAGTATTAGTATTGTTGATATTGAATCGAGTATAAATGAATTTGTGATTAATGTGAATATAAATATTGAATATTAATTGTACTGAATTATGGAATTATTTGAATTGTGTATGGATTGAGAATTGAAAAATGAATTGAAATACCCTATTAACTGTTTCGGGCTAAGTCGGATATAGTCGGCATGTCATAGGATTGGAAGTGTTCAGGGATACTTCGACTTTGAGTCGATGAGGCACTATAAGTGTCATATTGTTACTTCGGATAATTCCTATGAGGTACTGAGTACCGTACTGTTTGCTGTTTTACTTCGGCATAGCTGATGAGGCACTGAGTGCCATATTGGTGTGTACTGGTTAGATCCGTGTATCCGTCAAGTCTGAGTTTTGTTAATAGGGGTAAATGAATGAATTGATAATATGAATGATAATGAATGATTTGATCATGAATTAGATTGGAATAAGGTATTGAGAAATGAAATTGAAATGTATGAAGAATGAGTTCATGAATTGATGATTGATACAAGTTTGACATGAGAAATTGTGCATCATATTGAGAAATGCTACCTGAGTTAGCAATTGATGAGAAATATAAATGTGATATAGGATTCAATTAAGAATTGATTAATTGATGGATTATTTTATTATGATTTAAATGTATATGTTATGTTCTTTTGTTTAAAAGTATTTGGATTATAGAAATACCACTGAGTTTCATACTCAACGTACGGTTTGTTTTCGTGCACAGGTTAGGTTAAAGTCAGACTGTTGAGTCAGCATCCAAAGCCGATCCCGAACTCAAATACGTATGTGGTGAAATATTTTCTCTTTTGAAATGGCATGTACCTAGGTTGTCTTTTGATGTCATTTTGAGATGTGAATATTAATGGTATATAAGATGATATTGGTTGATCTATATATACAAGTATATGTCTTATAATATGGCTATTTACATGGTTTAATTATGATTGGTTTGAATGATATTTAAATGAATTGTTTATATAATTTATGTTAGATATCTATAAACATGCATGAGTTAGATCGTTATATTGTTAGTTCTGACATGTTTTTGATGTATTTAATCATGTTTTGGACTGGTTGAAAGATTGGATTTTGAGTTGCTTAATGTTCAAGAATTGCAGGGTTGGTAAACTTGTTGTAAAAGGCTCATTTTGAGTCCACACGGCCTTGCACACGGGCATGTGACCAGATCGTGTGAGACACACGGCTTATACATGGGCGTATGGTTAGGCCGTGCGTCCCCTGTAATTTTAATTTCTCAAAACAGAATGCTCAAGTTTTACCACACGGGCAGAGATACGGGCATGTGTCTTAGCCGTGTGAGGAACACGGCCTAGTACACGGGTATGTGTTTTGGCCGTGTGAAAACTGCACCTAATTCGAATTGAATTAATTAACCACACGGCCTAGCACACGAGCATGTGGCTTGGCCGTGTGTGCAAGTCAGAGAGCTACCTAGTTAAGACAAGGCCTGAAGCACGGGCATGTCATAGGGTCACACGGGCGTGTCCCTAAATCACAAGGGCGTGTGAGCCCTGTACATAGGAAATTTTTTGAAATATCTCGAAAAATTCTCTGAGTTTCTGATTAAGTCTCGATTCATTTTAAATACTAATATTGGGCCTCGAGATCCCATAAAAGGGACAATATGATTAATTTATGATATGTTTGCTATTTAACTTGTTTATTGTTCATAACTAATCTAAATAGTCCGGTAATGCCCTGTAACCTTGTTCCGGCTACGGATAAGGGTTAGGGGTGTTACATGATATCTCGCACACTAAGTGCCAATACATAGTCGAAGCTATTTTAATCTCGCACACCAAGTGCATTACATAGCCGAAGCTATTTAGAATTGCACACCAAGTGCCATATATAGCCGAAACTATCTCGAATAGCACACTAAGTGCCATATATATCCGAATCGTCCTCAAACATAACTATAATCTCATATACACAATTTATGCAATATCAAAGTATTTAAAGCATAACTTTAACAATGCTTATTACATACGAACTTACCTCGGATGTTAAAACGGCGAATCTAGTCGATTAGTCGATAACTTTATCTTTTCCTCGATCCAAGTCCGTATTTCACTTTTCTTGATCTAAATATATTCAAAATTAACTTATTTAATCATCTATTCATTCAATTTAGTCCAAAACACTCTTTAAGGCACATTTACACTTTTGCCCCTAAACTTTCACATTTTTACAATTTAGTCCTCAATACACAAAATCACAAATTCATGCAAATTTCACAACACCCATGCTTAGATTAATTACTATTATGCCCCTAGAAGCCCATAATTTTAATTTATTTCACATTCTAACCACAAAATTTTAATATTTCTTAATTTAATCCTTATTTTGCATTTTCACTAAAAATCACTTAACAAAACTTGTAATACTCATAACAAATATTATTAATCTATCATAAAATATCAAAACTCATACATATTCATCAATTAGTCCCTGGGCTAGTTAGTACTAGTTGCAACGATATCAAAAACATAGAAATCATTAAAAACGTGACAAAAACCGTACCTAATTGAGCATAGATAGCATGAAAAAATATTGGAGCTAATAAAATGGCTTCTTCCCTTTGTAAAATTGGCTAGATGAAGATGATAATGAATAAAAATGATTTTTATTTTATCAAATTATCATTTAATAACCAATTTACCAAACTAACCTTAAAATTATTTTAAAATTTCAATAATACAAAGCCATTAAAATCCACTATCTAATTAATGGTCTAATTATCACTTAAGGACCTTAACTTTAAGGTTCTATAGCTATTAGACACCTTTAGCTATTAGAACATCACTTTTGCACTTTACGCGATTTAGTCCTTTTTATCAAATTGACCATTCAAACGTTAAAATTTCTTAACGAAATTTTCACACAATCCCTCAATCATGTTGTAAACATTAAAATAATAATAAAATAAATATTTTGACATCAAATTTGTGGTCCCAAAACCACCGTTCTGATTTGACTAAAAACGAGCTTTACAGTTCAAGACAGTAGAATACTAAGCAATGAAAAAAATTAGCACTATACTCAGAATAGAAAAATAAGAGATAGGAATGTTGGTAGTGAAAAAATCAAAGCAAATTTTACCTAATAATTCAAATGAAAAATATAATTATAAGCAAATATATGTCAATCGAGCATAACATATGTAACTTCCACATTGTTCACAAATATTCATTTTTAACTTAAGCAATTTCTTATAATTTAATCAATAACAACTTTAGCATTGAACCCATAAATGTTTGTATGGCAATAAAGACACAACATATAACGCCTCAAGTTTTTAAATATGTTTCAGTAATTCATTGACACAATGTCTATCTGCTTCAGTGGTTATGTGTTCTGGGTGTGTGTGAGAAGTCCTAAGTTCAAGCCTTGACTTAGGTAATTTTTTGTATTTTTATGAATAAAGCCCTATCTCTAGTCAGTAGGCATATAATTATATGTTGGGAGAATTATATCAGAATGGGCCTGCTGGTCTAATGGTTAAGAGGAGTGTTGGTATGGTAGAGGTCCTGTGTTCGAGTCCTTGCGCAAGCTCGGAGGCTTTTATTTTTGCTCGCTTGTTGGAGAAGAGTTTGAGTTGGTTTTAAAAACTGAGTAGTGGGTTTGGTGGAGAGAAATAATGGGAGAGATTAGGGGGTTATCAGATTTCCTTTCATTCGGTTTTGTTTTCTCTCTTTTGTAAAATTTTAGCTATCATCCTATTTTCAAAATTTTTCTGACGCATTTCTCATTTTTTCCTTTTCCCACTAATTACTTCATTTTCAATTGCTGCTTTTTCTATTTTGGGCTCTTACGATTGTTGCTCTTCTAACCTGTTCTCTTTTCCGTCGATAATTGGTAAGTGTGGGGAGTGTCGAAGTTTCGTTCTTTCTTAAGTTTCCTATAGGGGGCTTATATTCTGTTTTGGCAGTGTAGAAACGGGTGGAACGAGGCTTCTCTAGGGCTGGCAAACGGTTAGAATCGCGCAAGGTTTTGGAGGTAAGTGTCAAGTGGTTGTTTTGGATCGTTGTTGGAATGATAGATTCGTTTTAACCGTGGTTATAGGCTAATTTCGGGATTTGTAATGCCGATTATAGGTTCGGGATTGCTCGGGATTTCTTTTGCAGTGAATTGTTACCAGGTGTGTACTTGGAAACACAGAAAACGAGAATCAGCGAAAGTCGAAAAATGATTCTGTCGATGCCATACGGCCGTGTGGTAGGCCATTTGTAAGGCTGTGAGCCACAACACGGCCGTGTGATCGACGAGTCCAGGCTGTGCACGAAGGACACAGTTGTGTGATGGCTGGGTGAGGCCGTGTGCGAGACAAGGGCTCGACCAATTGGGTCGTGTGGGCCACACGGGCGTGTGGGCCCAAACGGGTGAACCACACGGGCGTGTGGGATTCTAGGCCAGGCCGTGTGATCCACACGTCCAGGGCCAATTTGGGCCGAGTGGGCTACACGGGCGTATGAGCCCATACGGGTGTGTGAGCCCATTTTTCTGAAATGATCTATAAGGTTGCTCAGGTCGCCAATGTCGACTGTGGACCTACTGTAGGGTCGGTAAGCGATACTTAGATCCCTATCTGTGTGATCCGATTATATGATATGAAATCTATACTGAACTGAATGTAGATCCGTTATTTGTATAGTTGCATGTCATGTATTGTATGCTGCATTACATTGGGGTGGGTTGATGATATTAGAGGAAATATCTGAAAGGCTATTAAGCCTGATTATCTGGCAGCTCAGCTGCAATTATCTGATCGTGTGCCATATTTCGGTACAGCATGGTGTGCAGGGATGGGTGGGTTGATTTTATCCCCAAATGGTTTGTAGGGTTGGATGGAGTTGGTGTGTAGAGGCTAGTTGGTAGGACGTTGTTATTCTATTCTGTTCTGCATATTGTATCTGAGTGAGTTAAGGTCCACACCGACTCTGTAATGGGCTCAGACCCGAACTGTAAATATATGATTGTTTTATGATATTATGCTGTGTGCATATTTTCTGTGGGGATTACACACTGAGTTTGCGAGAACTCATCTTTTCTCTGTTTAATCTATTCAGGTAATCCCCAACATTAGACGGATTGGTGCAGCAGAGGACTCGACGGTGACCACTGCTTCTGCTTCACGATAGATTCACGGTTTTATACTTATTTATGGTTTGATTATATTTGGGGAAAGTTTATGTAATTATGGCCATTAAGGATTTTTGTTTAAATTTAGCATTTGAAACGTTTTATGGTTTTTATTGCTAGAAGTACGAAAGCGAGGGTTTTCAAAAGAAGCAAATGTTTTACCAAAACACCACGATTACGCAAATTGTTTTAAATGCTTCCGCAAAGTATAAATGTTTTGGAAAACGGACACCGTTTCGGAAACGAATGACACTATTTAGAATTAACATAAAATAATGAAAAAATTTTAAAAAGGAGAAATGGTTTAAGCGTGGCTATCGATTCAAAAGCACTATCATGTGATATCGCCAGATTCGGCCATAACGTCTAGGCCGGGTTTGAGGTGTTATACAACAGGGAGTTCAGGATAATAGAATACAAGCAATGGAAAACTCAGCACTGTACTCAAAATAGAAAAATCAGAGATAGCAATGTTGGTAGTGAAAAAATCAAAGTAAAATTTACCTAATAATGAACTTCAGTGTTGAAAGAAATGAAGCGAGAATGATGGTTTTCTGGACTCAGTGTTGAAAGAGGTGAAGCAAGAATGATGGATTTCGGTGATCGATTTCAGCAATGGCTGCCGGTGATAGGATTCAGTCGAAAGGGAGATTTTATTATATTGACCTTCGATCTGGTAATCTTGCAAAATGGGAAGGAAAGGGAGATTTCTTACCTGAGTTGGGTTCGTGTTCTCAGTCTTGCTGCAACAGTTGAAGCAGGTGAAGCGACAAAGGAAGAAGGTGACAGGGATTAGGTCTAAGGAAATTTGGGCTATCTATTCTACTTCTCAAAATATTTCGGTTGTTGTTCGGTTGCTTGGAAAATACTCAAAATACTAGTTTCAATGTTTTTCCATTCTTTTAGCTTTTTTTAAATTGACCTAGAATTATTGATTAATTACAAAAATATCCACTTGCAAAGTCTTGTACGAAAATTTAAACTTTTGGACTATTTGTATATTAGGTCTATCTCCTTTTGAAATTAAATTTAAATAGCCTTTAAAGTATTGTAGAATCGAATTAAAATTGAACTTGGTCATTTTAACGCGATTTGAGTATTTTAAATCGAATTAAACCTTATGTGCAAGCATTTGAGGGAAGAAGGAAGTCTTTACCCAAGTACAATTAAGTATTGATAACTTGGAGCCAATCAAGGGTAAAACTGGAAATAGATTATGTGCTAACTTTTTTCTTTTTCTAACTTATGTGTTAACTTATGGGGAAATCAAACTCTGAAATTTTTGTCGATGAATGTTTTACCAAACTGCCAATGGGCGAGGACGATGTTCCAGGAGATGGAAGTGCACCTGTCACTGCCTATGACCCTGAATGAGAGTGACAGAGTTACCAACACAGCGTTTGACTGCTAGTTCTGACCTCAGTTTTGGCTCATGCTCATCCACCCTGTCCTTGATCCTTTCACACTAGCCTTCACGATATCCCTTGAACCCGCCACGTTGAAGATCAACACCAAGTTGAAGTATCGGAATCCATTGATTGTGAACCTTATCCCTCCCCTTTTTTGGTATGGCACCCTGCATAATTTAAATCAAAATCACCACCTTTTTAATCTTATGCAAGTCTCATTATAATAATGATTAAAGAAATTTCTTCTTTGAAAAATACATATAATAATGATTTGACTCTTAAAAAGGTTTTGAAAAAGTTGAGAGTTTTGACCAATTTGAAAGATCATTTAATGTAATTGAAATAACTGAATTTTGGGTTGTTCGATCAAGTAAGGGAAATTCGATAGAATTTATACTCAATGTTATTATTATTTTGATAATACTCTAGAATAACGTATTTTTATGTATTAATTATGTGTTTTTCTTAGTATGATCCTGCTAATTTGAGCTATTTATGATCTTTTATCTCATAAGGACTAAATTGGAGGCAAAAGTGAAATTAAGGGCCAAAAGCGTGAATTTAGAGATAAAATTGGCCAATGTGTGACACATGGAAAAGTTGGTGCCAAAAGTGCAAGCATGGAGGACACAAGGGTTGAAATGCAAAAAAGAAGAGATTTTATTCTATCAAATTCTATTTTAATTATATTAGGATAATCAATATTAAGATAATTATTAAGGATTATTTAATTTTAGGATTTTATTTTATTTATCTTCAATTAAATGTATTTATCTTTTGGGGAGTTTAAGTAGGATTAGACTATCTCCCTTAGCTATAAATAGGGGGTGAAGTGACTCAAAATGGATCGATCTTTTTCTGTAAACACTCTCCCCTCAAAAGTCTAGGCTTTTGTTCTTCCCATATTTTCTTTCAATAAAATTCCCTTTTCCATTTTTATAATTATTTTCTTTTACACCACAACCATGAGCCACTAAACCCATCTAGCCGAAGGTTGTCGATGTTCCCCAAAAAAGGGGTTCTTGAGGCTTAAAATCCACACTTAGCCTTCTCGCCAAGTATTCATCGTTTCTCACAAGACTACAGGGGCGCTTAGTCCATGTCCCTTAAGAAGTAAACTTTTCAACGTATGCAAAGGCTGTCGCTTTGTATGTTTTGGAAGGATTGCACAGTCGGTTCGTTAACTTACTGCGTCCGAGGTTGGCGAGCCTAAGAGACAAAATGCCGTGGGATTCGCCATTGAGAAGCGTTGATCTATCATAGACGATCCTACAAAAGCGATTACAGGCTAGAGTCAGGTTCCCTAAATTCGTAAGTCTAAATTCTTGGAGCTGGTGGTCGTAGGCGTCCTCTTCCACTATAATTGGCTTACTTGGTTTGAGAAGGGTCATCTAAAAGCCGAGGATTGAGCCCAAGGCGGAACGAGACAACCGGAGGCTAGAATCTCGCCACATAAGAAGCTTACTCTTCCCTAAACTCTATTTATTTTCATATTCCTCATTTTAATTTTCACAATTTATTTGATTTCGCAATTTCAATTTACTTTAAATTCTGTTTTTATTTTTCCAGATCGAAATTCTTAATTCTGTTTTTTTAGGAACGCATGTTTTCTTGGCCAAGAAATTGTCCAGGATTTCAAGAACGAGTATTCGTACAATTCGGTCCCTGAGGATTCGACCCTACTTCCCCTTTACTGTTATTTTTACTATTTTACAGGGAATAGGATATTTTTGGTGCTTTCAACGACGCATCAAATTTTGGCGCCGTTGCCGGGGAGTGGCAACGTACTAATCATGTTTTTTGTTTCTTATGACCAAATCTGCTCCAGGTACTCTTGCATTCGATTCTGAAATAGAGAAGACTGCTAGAGCCAATCGCAAGGAAACAAAACTAAGGAAAAAGCAGTCAGCGGTGGTCGGGACTCAAAGTAATCCATCGCCAGAAATCGAAGTCGACGAAGCTGAGTCTAGGGTTAATGAAAACCCTGCTCAAGAAATTGAAAGCGAAAAAATAGAAGTCGACTCTCCTGAAGAAGTGCTTGAAACTAGGGCTAACGAAAACCTAAATTTAGCACAACAACCAATGGCTCAAACAATTCGGCAACTGGCCGAAGCTCCGGCAGAACAACTGCCATTGTGCATCGCGTATCCTACTATGGATACCGATTTTGAACTAAAGTCTGGCTTAATCCAGCTACTGCCAACTTTTCGTGGGTTACAAAATGAAAATCCCCACAAACATCTGAATGAATTTCATATGGTTTGTCTTAGCATGAAACCTCAGGGGGTAACCGAGGATCAAATTAAATTGCGTGCTTTCCCTTTCTCCCTAGCAGATTCTGCTAAGGAATGGTTATTCTATTTACCCCCTGGATCTATTAATACTTGGGTTGATTTATCTCGTTTATTCCCCAACAAGTTTTTTCCAGCATCTCGAGCAGCTGAGCTAAGAAGGGAGATCGTTGGAATAAGGCAAAAAGAAGCTGAGTCCCTTTACGACTATTGGGAGCGGTTTAAGAAATTGTGTGCAAGTTGCCCACAACATGGTATAACGGAGCAATCTCTCCTTCAATGCTTTTATGAAGGCTTGAAGCCTATGGAGATGAATATGGTAGACGCCGCTAGTGGAGGAGCACTGGTCAATATGACTCCCCAACAAGCAAGAGACTTGATCTCCACGATGGCTGCAAATTCTCAACAATTTCGAGCCAATCTTGAACCCCCTAGAAGGGTTCACCAGCTAAGTAATTCTACAATAGACAGATCGGTTATGCGGAATATGTGCTACTCCTGATCATGCAACTGATGCATGTCCCAGTTTGTATGATGATACCATGGTCCATCTGGATGTTGTGGGAAATTTCCCTGGGCCGCCAGAAAGGCGATACGGCCCCTACACTAATACCTACAACCCAGGGTGGAGGGACCATCCTAACTTAAGTTATGGGGCCAATCCACGAAATAACCAGCCATACCAAAACCGATTTCCGCAACAGCCGCAAGGTTCAGGTAATTCTCTAAAAACCATGGTCAATAAGTTAGCAGCTAATGTTCTTGATTTTCAACAGCAAACTCTTAATTTCCAAAAAGAGACAAAGGATTTCCAACAGAAAACCGAGGCATCTATAAGAGAATTGACCACTTCAATTGAGAAATTAAACTCTCAAGGGAAGCTGCCGTCACGAACAGAACCAAACCCTAGACAAAATGCGAATGCAGTGACGTTGCGAAGCGGAAAGGTACTGGAATCAATTTCTGACGGGAATTTTGGCCAAGAAATCGCCCAGAAAAAACCCGAAAAAGATGAAAAGGTCCGACCGAAACCTCCATTGCCTAAAATTCAACCTCCATTTCCAGAACGTTTCAACCAATGTCGAAGAGGTAAAGAGGACAAGGAGATCCTCGAAACATTTAGGAATGTCGAGATCAACATTCCGCTGTTGGATGCCATCAAGCAAATACCGAGGTATGCTAAATTTCTTAAAGAGCTTTACACCAACAAGTGAAAATTAATAGGAAATGAAAGGGTGAATGTCGGTGAGAATGTATCCGCAGTGTTACAACGGAAAATGCCAGCGAAATGTAAAGATAGGGGCATGTTTGCAATACCATGCAAAATAGGCCATTTAGGAATTAATAAGGCTATGTGTGATTTTGGGGCCTCCATAAATGTCATGCCTTTTTCTGTTTATGAATCACTTAACGCGGGTTTTTTGACAAAAAACAAGTGTTATCATTCAGTTAGCAGACAGGTCCATTGTGCATCTCGAAGGAGTCCTCGAGGACATATTAGTCAAAGTCAATTGACTTATCTTCCCTGCAGACTTTTATGTGATAAAAATGGAGGAGGATAACGCTCCTAGGTCTTCAGAAATCTTGTTGGGGCGACCTTTCCTTAGTACAGCAAATACTAAGATTGACATACGAAGCGGAACCCTCACGATAGAGTTTGATGGGGAGATCGTGAAGTTTAACGTTTATGGCACTATTAGCCACCCAAGTGAAGTCTTGGACGTAAACCGTGTCGACATAATTAACTCATCAGTACAAAAAAACTTTTGAGTCATCTTATGGAGATAAATCTAAAATGATGTTTGATGATTTTGAATCTGTTAATAAATTATTGGCTCCTAGGGATACTAAACTTCTACCTTCTGTTGTGCAGGGATCAGATCCGAAATTAAAACCACTTCTCGAGCATCTCAAATTCACATTTTTGGAGAATGATGAAACCATTGCTAAATTAAAAGGGATTAACCCATTGGAAGAAAATATGAAACCAATGAAAGAGGCACAAAGACTATTAAACCCAAATATGGTGGATGTGATAAAAAAAAAGGAGAATTTCCAAGCCCATACGAATGAAAGAATTCAGCCGGAATAGCCCCAATACTAGTTGAGGCGTCAAGCTAGCGACGTTAAACAAGCGATTGTTGGGAGGCAACCCAACCTTTATTTTTTACTTTTCTTAATTTTTATTATTTATTATTTTATTTCATTTTCTTAGTATTTATTATTTTATTTTATTTTATTAGTATTTATTATTTTATTTTATTATTTATTACTTTATTTTTTATATTGATAAATTTCTCTTCTTTGCCTAGGCAGAACGGAGCGAAAATACTAAGAAAAAGGAGAAAAGTTAGAAAAATAGAACCAAACAGCCTCTATTCCAGGTACTATTCCAACCTAAAATACCATATCCCTGCCGCCAAACTACTCTATTCCTACAGCCAACCACCCTTATCCCTGTACCCAAACATCCCCTTTCAGTAAAATAAAATCCCTAAACCTAACATATTTTCCCAATTTCTTCCATCCAACCTCCATAGCCGTCGAACCCCCTTACTCTCCACTAACCACCACCGTTCGCCATTCACTATGGTACGAACTCAGAGCCGTGCCGCCGTCGAGCCCACTTTCACCGTTAACCCTCGCCTACGATGCTTCTCCGTGCCTTAGGCTGTAGATTTGGCCGACGACGCGTCTTCATCCTCATCACCGCAAACCTTTTCTCCAACACCGCCTAACTCTCACTCGCCCCCCTCCCCCTCCACCACGCTCATCTTCCATGACGCACACGACGTCACCACCGCACCGAACGGAGCCCGCACTCGTATCCACTTCCCGCGACACCACGAGCCCAACACCACCGCCAAACGCCACTAACGCCTCGACGCCGTCCCCTTTGCGCGAACCCGTTCTTCTCCTTCCACCACTGGCGCGCGCTACACATAATAGCACAACCGCGCTACCGCGATGACGAGCATGCCGTTCAACTGCGCCTGGAGTAACCCAACCAACGGAGGTGCCCGCCCCTAACCAACCCGACGATGGTCGTCCAGGACCTCGACTCGCCCTACGCCGTTTACCATTGCCCCCTCCTCTGACGCCGAGCCTTCACAACGTCAGCGACGCCCACGGAGACAATCCGAGCCCGCACCAGAGGCGCTTTCAGATTCCTCCTCTAATGACACTGTCGACTCCTCGACACCCCCTAACGAGCACCGCCCAATTTTATTCCCGAGGCTGCACCTATCGTTATCGCGTCAACATCCTACCACCGGAGGCTCATTTACACGGTAACCTTACTTTTACTTTTGATACTGATCGGAACAGGTATGACTCTCTTCGACATAAATTGATCGTGCCTTGTAAATGCCTCTCGATACTTGTTTTGGCTGCCTTGCGTATTGAAAATATTGTTACAGATTATTTTAGGAATATTGGCTGGGTTGGAAATTTTGATATTGCTCACTGTGCCTATTATGAGTTAGTTTTAGAGTTCTATTCCACATTTCATTTTGAGCGACATGGTCAACTATCGTTGGATACACCTGGTACAGTCCGATTTCGGTTACTTGGTACCATGCATAGCTTATCTCTTCTTGAATTTAATATTGCATTATCATTTATCACTGAAGAGTATGTTATGTCTTCAGATTTTCGTAATAGTTTGTGTATATTTCCTACTGATTTTAGGGCTATCGAGGCCTTTGCTTTGTTAACAGATAATGCTGAATCCATGTATAGCCCCAAAACATCAAAGGATTTATGGTTTCGCGACCCTGCCTTGTGTTACATACACCATTATCTAGCTTATAATTTCTCAGGCCGACGAGATGCTCCGGCTATCGTCTCAAAGACGGAATTGTTCTTTTTATGGTGTATGTATACCGGTCGTCCGGTTAATTTGGGTTATTGGTTTGCACTTCAATTTGAGCATGTTATCAAAGCAAAACGTCCTTTAATCTTAGGATCTCTAATTACACAGCTGTTATTTTCTTTACATGGTTCTAACGCTCCTATTTTAGACTTACATGTTGCTTGTCAGGCCGATCCTTTAGATGCTCGATGCCTCGACTCAATGGGACTACTTCGTGGCACTCCATCATCCTTTCGTTTTGTCCCTCCTGGTATTCGTTCTTCACCATCCGAACGAGTCTTTCGCCAACAAACTCAAAATGAGACACCCGCCGAAGCTCAACCGACATTGACCATTGAGCAACGCTTAGAGCGTATTGAGGCTCGACTTGACACTTTTGGCCAGCAAATCACCGAGCTCCTTGCCATCATGAGTGATCGACGGTAACTACACGAGGAGTTTTACTAAACCTTTCTACCTATTTATCTATTTTAGTCAACATTAAGGACAACATGTTTTAAGTAGGGGGGAACTCTTCGTTGTTTTTGTCATTTTCTGCTGTGATTTTGGTTGTTGTTGCTGCCGTGTTTTTGTTTGGTTTGAGGCCCCATTTTGTCCACATTTATTTTTTTAGAATATCTTTCCTCTTTTCATGGCCAAGATTTTGACCAGGAATTTCCTACTGTTTGCCCCACAAGCATGATTCTTGCCCTCTGAGAAAATTATGATTTTTCCTATAGTTGATGCCATCTCCACTGTTTTATTTTTATTAGGCTAAAAATAATTGTGATTAATAGAGTTAACTTTATCTTACTTTTCGTGAAATTGATCAAGTTTAATATAAAGTGAACACTTAAATTGATTGCATGCTTAATTTATGTTCATGGATATTAGGTGATTATTGAAACTTATCATTGACACTTATATTATTTTTCCTAAGTTCTCAAAAATTTAAATTTCTTTTAATTGTTAATAATTTTTTCCGTGGTTATGAGTACAGCTTAGAACGTGACTGACTGAGTAATCGGGGTAGGGTGCTTGGGTTGTTATTCTACTTCGCGTCAAAAGGTTGTGTGACGTGACAAGTAAAACTCCGCTAGCCAAGGTTATGAGTGTAGCCCAGAACGTGACTGACTGAGTAACCGGGGTAGGGTGCTTGGGTTGTCATTCTACTTCGCGTCAAAAGGTTTTGTGACGTGATGGGAAAAACTCTGCTAACCGGAAATAGCAATATATTTCTAAGTAAATAAATAAATAATTAAATAAATAAAAGAAAAGAAAGAAAAAAAAACAGAGAAAAATAAAAAGAAAAAAAAATATGTGTAAATAAATAAAATTTGAAACTAAAGGAAGAAACAAAGAGGGTGTCTTGGTAGGTTTAGTAATTTACCTAATTTCCATGAAATAATTCAAGTTGATGTTAATGTCTGTATTAATTGGAAAACTTTTTCTGTTTTACTTAAAGCAAGCTTAGGGTTCTCTTTATTTTTCATATGCATTTTTGACTAATTTTTATGAAATTTTGGAGTGGTATTTTTTTTATGACAAAATCTAATTTTCACAGTGGATAGGAACCATACTTGAGGGCAAGCATGGGCTAAGTAGGGGGAATTTGATAATACTCTAGAATAACGTATTTTTATGTATTAATTATGTGTTTATTCTGAGTATGATCATGCTAATTTGAGCTATTTATGATCTTTTATCTCATAGGGACTAAATTGGAGGCAAAAGCAAAATTAAGGGCCAAAAGCGTGAATTTAGAGATAAAATGGGCCAATGTGCGACACATGGAAAAGTTGGTGCCAAAAGTGCAAGCATGGAGGACACAAGGGTTGAAATGCAAAAAGAAGATATTTTATTCTATCAAATTCTATTTTAATTATATTAGGATAATTAATATTAAGATAATTATTAAGGATTATTTAATTTTAAGATTTTATTTTATTTATCTTCAATTAAATGTATTTATCTTTTGGGGAGTTTAAGTAGGATTAGACTATCTCTCCTGGCTATAAATAGGGGGTGAAGTGACTCAAAATGGATCGATCTTTTTCTGTAAACACTCTCCCCTCAAAAGTCTAGGCTTTTGTTCTTCCCACATTTTCTTTCAATAAAATTCCCTTTTCCATTTTTATAATTATTTTCTTTTACACCACAACCATGAGCCACTAAACCCATTTAGCCGAAGATTGTCGATGTTCCCCAAAAAAGGGGTTTTTGAGGCTTAGAATCCACACTTAGCCTTCTCGCCAAGTATTCATCGTTTCTCCGCACTATGGGGCTGACGCTTCCGTCCATGTCTAAACTTTTCAACGTATGCAAAGGCGGCCGCTTTGTATGTTTTGGAAGGATTGCATAGTCGGCTCGTTAACTTACTGCGTCAGAGGTTGGCGAGCCCAAGAGACAAAATGGCGTGGGATTCGCCATTGAGAAGCGTTGATCTAGCATAGACGATCCCACAAAAGCGATTGCAGGCTAGCGTTAGGTTCCCTAAATTCGTAAGTCTAAATTCTTGGAGCTGGTGGTCGTAGACGTCCTCTTCCACTATAACTGGCTTACTTGGTTTGAGAAGGGTCATCTAAAAGTCGAGGATTGAGCCCAAGGCGGAATGAGACAACCGGAGGTTAGAATCTCGCCACATAAGAAACTTACTCTTCCCTAAACTCTATTTATTTTCATATTCCTCATTTTAATTTTCGCAATTTATTTAATTTTGCAATTTCAATTCACTTTAAATTCTGTTTTTATTTTTCCAGATCAAAATTCTTAATTCTGTTTTTTTTAGGAACGCAGGTTTTCTTGGCCAAGAAATTGTCCAGGATTTCAAGAACGAGTATTCGTACAATCCGATCCCTAAGGATTCGACCCTACTTCCCCTTTATTGTTATTTTTACTATTTTACTTCCCCTTTACTGTTATTTTTACTATTTTACAGGGAATAGGATATTTTTGGTGCTTTCAGCGACGCATCATATTTTTACTTTTTTTTTTCTTTCTTTTTATTATCTGAATATTCAAGAACTAAGATAATTTCAATCTTTCTTTTCGCCATGCATAAACTGAGCTAACAATTAGGATAAACACAAAAATAAAATTTTCTATGAATATGGGTACCCAAAACTCACACATTCTATTTGTGAAGGGAGAAGTCCCATTTTTCCTTCATATTAATAAACATCTCTGGATGGATGAGTTGGGTTCTAGAATCCGATAGAAAAGGGGCGAGCTGGCTTTGGCCACCTTCTATAAACTTGGCCTTTCCAATTTTCTAAATCACCATTTTTCTTTAGAGAAAAAAAAAACAGCCTATTATATCATTAATTGAAGCTAAATATTTGGGGTAAAAAAAGCTTGAAAAGTCGATGTAATTGCGACCAAAATGCGTATCCCTCCATGTGAAATTGGGTGCTTTCCAACCAAAAGCACCGACAAGGAGGTATAGAATCAAGTATGTTAATTACCATTGCGGATCGGATTGGGTGTAAGTCACATTTTGTATCCATGATTCTCAAAAACATTTGATCAAAGGTTGAAAACTTAATTAATTTTCATCTTTACATAAGTGCCACTTAATATATATAACATCACTCACTAGTACCATGTTCATAAGAGTGATTAAACAATTTCATAAAAAATAATAGTATCATATGTATAAATTATACTACTCTCTTTTTTTTAAAAAAAGAGAGCATTATACAATAAAATTATAAATGAAATATATTAGTTAATGGTTATATTATTTTTAAATTAAAAATAAAGATAAAATATAATAAAAAAATAATTATATACTTTTAAAAAACTAGAGTTTTTTGTAGGTAAAAATATGTAATAAATTATGTATCATTTTCTTACAATTATTTAATTATACAAAATATATATTATCTAGTTAAATTATAGGGTAAACTGTACAAATAGTCACCCAAATATGTATTTGATTCTAATTTGGTCATTTAACTATTAATTATTTCAATTTAATCATTCAATTTTTCGAAATTAAATATTTTAATCAATCTACCCTTAGCAAGTTAATCAAAGTCCAACTTGAATTTTTTTATTGGCCTAATAACAAAATAAACTATTTAATTTACACAAATATTATAATAATAAACAATTGAAGTGCATTTAATATTTTTAATTTAATAAATTTATCTATTTAAAATTTGTTCACTCACAATTTAAATTATTATTATTTAGTTTAAGTACATATTTGCTGTTATTATTATTTTCAGAACCCCGTTCCTTCTCATTACAATGCACTCACTGTACTCATTGTATGAGACCTGTTGTAACTTCCTCATTACATATATATTTTTTAAAATGAGTCCATAATAACATCCACTCCACGTAAGAAGGGTCGTTTATTAAATATGGTTTTAGGGGATGCCAAGCACCAATCAAAGATATTACTGGTTACAATAAAGCAGTGGCGGAGCCACTGTTAAAATGGTAGATTTTTAATTTAAATTTTTTATAATTTATAAAACGGTAAAATTATATTTAAATTTTTTAAAAAATAAAAATTTAATTTAACTTTTTTAAAATTATAAAAATACATACTATTAAAATGATAAATAAAAATATACAATTTAGTTTCGCGGAATAAAAAAGAAACTTCGTATAAAACCAATTGTAACCATACAATTTATTTGATTCAAACTGCACTTTAAAGGAGCAAATTAATCATCAGGGGTGATAAATGATGCAATATCATGAAGAATACTACCACTTCCTGGAGCCCTATCCTCTTTTCTAACATACTTTTTCCCCTCTTTATCCCCAGACTCCGCCAAACCCACCTTCCCTTTCCTCTCCCGCAACTTTTCCCGGAAACTCCGATGAGCGAAATAACCTTGCGCCGCCACCAAGACGCTATCTTTCCCTTCTTCGCACACTTGAATGGGTAATCGCTCGTAGTGTCCGATACTGGTGCCTTCCAGTTCATCCACTCGTACTAGTCCCTGAGCGGACACAGAGTACAACACGCCCTTCACTCGATGACCGCATCCAGGGAGGTTGATGAGGTAGGGGATGCCGTGTGGGCCTATTACAAGTGGGTGGGATTGATGGGTCACATAGGGTCCTAAAAAATTAGCGTCTTTTTTGCGGATAAGGGCTTGCATTAGGAAATGGATTTGATGGCCTTGTTTCAAAGTTCCATAGGAGAAGAGCAGCGTCCTACTGGCTTCAGCCATGGAGATCGGCGGGCGCAACAGAGAAAAAAAGGAAGATGGTTTAGATGAGAAAAGTGTAAATAAAAAACGCTATTTCCTTGATCGGACGGCATTGCGATGGGCTAAAAGCCCTCTAGGTTGAAATGAATGAAACCAATCCAAGATTCAAAACCCATTTAGGGAAAGCAAAGCCTGCCCAACTTTTATGAATATGCCCAATCCAAGATTCATTCCTCAAATCTTGAATGTGAAAGATGATTTAAAAAAAAAAAAAAACAATGGATAGTCAAATAGATGATGGTTTTGACCAAAGATGCTGGGGGCTCTCGAGTCCCTTGGCAAAGCGCGTTATCCAACATCTAGAAAAACCTCCGATCGGCAATTTAATTAATTAAATTAGAACCATCTACGCCACTCTCCACCACTTACTTTGGCTTCACCTGATACCCACTCCAATTCATTTATTGTTATTTAATAAGAAAAAAAGGAAATGGCATTCGTGTGCGTATGTCTGTCGCCATTCGAATTGGCACGAGTCCCTAAAATGCGCTACAGAATTAAAAAAGAAAAATGAAACTGAAAGCGATAGGTATAGATGTCTGATGTGAAACATCCAATGAAACAAAGAAGCTACAGTGGATTTTATCTGTAATTTAGTGTGGACAAATACCAAAAGGGGACCTCCAAGTTCTATGCCCCCACATGACATGCCTTACATCCCATGTTCCAGTCCTCAAAATTTGTGAACTAAATGATAGGCTTCCTCTCTCCTCCTCTTTGCTTCACTTCACCCACAATTTGCTTTGATTTCAACGCCTCATATATTAGATATTTTATGCACTCTAATATTATCCTAACTCCATCAAATTCCACATCCTCACATACCCAAAAGATAACAAAAAAAAAAAAAAAAAGTAATCACATTGAAAGATTGGTGGAGGTTGCAAACTATACAAAGAGACAATGGAGAGATGCAACTGTGGTGGTGCAGAAAGGCATGTTCTTATGTACATTCTTGCCTGTACATTGTACACTGCCCAAACAAATATCCCCTCCATTGCATCGGTTTATGTGTAATCTCGGTTTAATTTATACACCACGCACGCTTTATCGCTTTGCTTGCATTGTATCTGATCAACTTCTCCTAAAATCTATAAGGTTGCCATGATATGGTAGGGCAACAATACTACAAACCTACAACACTGCATCATTAAGTTTTCAGCTCTTTGTTTTGGTTTGTTGTTCAAGTTACCGAAGACTTACCCCTCCATGATTTTGAATATATAGTTGGAAAGCTAGCTTCATTCATGGTTAAAGATGTAGGCTAAATCGACACATTTTGGGTTCAAGTAAATAGTTGAATGCTTTTTTAAACAACTCTTTGGGTTTAAATATTGTGGATGGAATAAGTATCTTTGGGAGAGCTTTGTACTTCTTTTTAGGAATCCCACTTGACTTTAGTTTTAGTCGTATTCTAATGTGACTATTGAATATAGAGAGGATTTAGATAAAACAACAACAACAACAAAGTCTTTAGATTCAAGCTTTATAGATGAAAAAAAATAATTTTAAAAGAACTTTGCCTTCCGTTTAAAGATCTAACTTGATTTGACTTCTAATTTATTCAAGTTTCAATGTGACTCTTGGATACTTAGAGACCTCAGACAAACAAAAAAATACAAATTGTAGACCAAGATACCAAAATGTAAATTATTAAATTTATTGTTCATAATGGTAAAAATATGAGTTGAAGGAGAAAGGCCAACCATGGAGGAAATACAGTTCATCCAATATGGGCAAAGAGTCCTAAGATGAGTAGAGAGACACTTATTATTAAGGAGTAGGAAATGTATATATAAAAGTTAACCTCTTACGTCACATATCATTCCATAATAAATCGATCCGTCATTTATTGATTTCTTGTTAATGTAACATGAGATGATTAAATTGCAAAATACATGTGTGACAAGCGATAAATGTCTTGTTAAAGTTGTTAGGTTATCAATCAAAAGAAATGATTGGCAAACATAATCAACAGAACATGTTGACCGGGTTAAGAGGACAAAGGGAAAATATATGGTAAAATGGTCAAAGATAACAGGGAATTAATGTTATTTTAAAACTCATGTAGTGAGTAGTGACGGTCACAAACAGGAGGATTGCGGTAAAATTTTCCTGCATACTTAAAGTTATTTAATTTCCCTTGTTTTCCACAATATCTTAGCTAAAGATGACTGAAAAAACTCAAGACCCTGACCGATAGGAAAACAAAATATATTTTATATGGTTGACTAATTCACATTCAAAGTTAAAATTTCCTTGGTCAAGTCCCTTGGGGCATCCTTTTGCTGAATGCTAACCGATGTTGACTATTCTAGATATATACCACATCGAATCCATGCATACATATAAGAATGTTAAATTAGATTAACTGCAGACGACAGATAGATAAAGCAAATTTTGAGAAATTAATTACAGATAGAATTCACGTTAGAGATTAGCTTGTTGGCCTCTTGAATTGCAAATTGGGTTTAGTTTAGTCCTTTAAATAGGGTAACATATGCAGATAACATGTGCCAATATTCTGGTTGAAATTAAAAATGGTTTCAGATTCTGAATATCTAGCTAATACATTCAGCTTTTGGGTTTAATTCCATTTTGAAGATTTTTAAAAATGAAAATTAACAAGGAAAACAATATGAACATGAAAATATTAAATAAAAAAATATTACAAAGAAATACATGAGTCAAGCATGACTGTATTCTAAATTAATCAAGTTTGAACAGGGAATTGAAAACTTTGACTTCAAAATATATTATATGCTCTCTTTGTTTTAATTCATATAAAACTCATCATTGCTTTTTTACTTTTTCGATCGATTAAAGTCTCAAAAACATTTTTATTAACAGAAGTGTTAAAAACATTAAAATAAAACAAATATATGGACTTGATGAGCAGGAATCTCAAAGGATGACTTGCTATGAGGGCCTTAAATTATTGTGATATCAATTTCTTAATTTTAATTAATTTGTGGGCCTGATATAATTAAAGTGATATCAGGTCCTTTTCTCCATTCTATACCATACCCCATGATATACAATTCAAAAACTAATTTATGTTTTAATATTATTCACTTACAATTACAACTAAGGAAAGAACAAATTTTGGGTATCTCAAAATATTATTTTTTCCTTCTTATAAATTTAAAACAGTGTTGTGGTTAAAGTCTCACATTTAAGTAATGATTTTCTTCCGATTTTATTTGATCTTATATTATGAGTGAAATAAAAAATAATAATTCATTTTACAAATATTATTGGTATGATCCCCTATCTAAGCCCCAGCTTCATCATTGCTAAAGTTAGTATCATTCTCTTTGATTAAAGGTACTTCTTTGGGTACACTCCAATCTTTGATTTTTTTATTATTTTATGTTGGTGATATCTGACAGTACAAGTTGTGATTATTTTCTCATGATTTTAACTTCAACCACATTTTATTATGTTATGTGGGTCCAAATAAGTTACTCCTTTGCCCAAAGCCAAAATGTGCATGTAAAATGTAATAACTTTTTGGAGTCAACTAAAAATTAGTATTTGTAAAAACAAAAACACTAAGATTAATTTCTTTAATTGCCATGAATAATTTTAGAATGATACGGAAAAAGTAGTAAAATTAATAGTCACATTGAAATGCAAAATCCATTATTAAGATGGTTTTACAGCTTTTGTTGGATGGGGTGGCCCATGAATTTAAGAGAATTAATTTGCACCATTAAAATTATGGGCATCGAAATTAAATCAAATTGCAATAATACATTGACCACACAGAGAGGGGAAATCCCTTCATCTGCCAATTTAGTCATTCATATTCCAAATCAGTTTGACAAAACCATAATTGTACAAGTTTTAAAATATAAAATTCATACTCTTTCAGTTCGTTTCTATTGTTAATTTCCCACATTTACTTATTTATTTACTATAGAAAATAACAATGAATAAAAGAGGCTAAAAAGAAATCAACCTCTATACAAAGGAGAGCGTTCTTGGAAAACCAATTTCGAAACCCTAGTTTGCCTGAGAACTTTCATCGGACTAGGAAAATACCAGCTCTTCCCTTTCGTCGACGGAGATGATTTACCCGAATGTGACGTCACAGCCACAGACCTTGACTTCCTCATCATCCTCCTCCTCCGTTCTTCGTCCGCCGCTGCTCTTCTCTCTTTCTCCCCTTGGCTCTGATCATCTTCACTCTCGTACCGCTTGCTCTTATTACTAACTCTAAATATCGACCAAAAGGACGGCGTCTTGCTCTTCCTACCCGCCAAACCATTCCTTTCGCTTGAATCCTCAGGTTTGGATCGGAGGAATGGAATCGCCAGGGATCTGGATCGTCGAAACGCAGGTTCGCTTTCGATAAGATTAGAAACTCGACCAACAGAACCGACACCTGTGTTGCCACCGGCCGCCGCAGTTGAGAAGCGAGAGAAGGAGGAAGAGGAGGAAGAAGAAGAAGAGGTTGTGATACATGAGCAAGGACGCGCGTGGGCGCAGTCGGGGCAAAGAGAAGCAAGTTTGTCTCGGAGACAAACCGGACAGATACCAGTACGGCGACGCTTAGAAGGATGACTCGGACATTTCCAGACCTCTTCTTCGTCGACGTAAAACGCCATTTTTTTTTCTTGAGTTAAGGTATCAACCTTTATATATCTCCACTTTTTCTTGAGAAAACTTTTGCACTTTTCCTGCACTTGCTGGTTTGGTTCTCTCTTTACCTTTTTTTTTTTTTTTTTTTTTCTCTCTCTTGCGGTTTCTTTCTTCCTTTGTGGTATTCGGTGAGGGTGAGGTTTTTAAAAGGGGAAGGTTTGATTAAGGCGGAATATATTAACCATGGTTACGTCTATAACATATTAGGATTCTTAACCGTGGTTAGATTTCTCTGTTTTTTTAGCTTTTGTTCTGTTGTTTGACAGTTGGGCGCCGTCGTTTGGTATGCTTTGGTAGACTGAACTGAACGCTGCGTTTCAATGCCAACTTCTGAAGATTACCCATCAATTTATTCGTTATTAACGAAAGATGCCATTCCTTTTTAGGAAAATTTCAATTTAGGACCTTTTGTGAGACTTAGGGAGGGAAAATTTGTGATCTGTTCACACGTACTTAGCAAAGGCCAAAATTGAATAAATTAAAGATGGAGACACATTTCACACCTGGAGTGGTACCGGTTCAAAGCAAATCCCATCAACAGTTTGGGTGTAAGGAAATATTAATATGAGTTGGTTGTGATTAATGTGCAATGGTAGAAAAAAACAATATAATCTTCAGCATTAAATATGCACCCATTTTGCCGCAAGAGATGTCCATGGGCTACGGGCGTCTGTAACAGTAGCGATGAGGTTGACCAACCTCAACTGTTCCTGATATCAAGGGATGGAGAAAATTGGATTTGAATATTTTTAATTTTTGTAAATTAGCCGCTGATGTAGGGTTGGTTTCCACTTAGTTTACAGGATAAATAAGACTAGTATGCATGGTTTTCATAATTTTCTTCTTTTCTCTCTAAATAATTAGTTTTTATTTTCTTAAACCTGGCCATCCAAATTTACATAAGAATATACAAATTAACTCAGCCGTTTTTCTTTTTATATTTTTTTTTCGTTTTTAAATTCTAATAAAATATAAAATAGTCGAACATTTTCTTGACAATAATACCCCTCAAAAGAAAACCATAACTTTATAGGTTTTGAGCTCCGAAAACCCGACCCTATTCTATCTTCTAGCCTTCCCCAATTTTCTCTTTATTGTGCAAATTCAATTAGTTTAGTAATTTCACAAAATTATTTCTCTACTACTAGTAGATTGCATCAGTTTTCATCCCTACTCTAAAACAAATGATTATGATCCTCGAGTTTATCAGCCCTACTCTAAAACAGATAGATCATTCATGCAGTGACTCAAGACCAAATGCAACTTTTGTCTGGTATAATGTTAGTTGTGAATTTATATTCAAACTTCATTAACCTAAAACCAATATTAATCTATCTATATTATTACTAAATTATAAAAATATATATGTAATAAATTTATATAAAATTAAATATTACTTTAGTTGAAATAGTAAAGGTTAAATATAAAATTAATACTAAAATTTATTTACTTCTTCTAAATTAATATTTATTGTTTTTTCGTCTTAAATTAATATTCAAACTTTTTTTCCATCTACTATATTGATACCCATACCTAAGCTGTTGCTAACGTGGCAACGTTGGCTATTCGCGAGCCATCACTTAGACTAATATTTGCATCTTTTTCCTTTTTTTCTAATTTTCTTTTTCATTTTTTTCTTTTTCCTACCCTAGCTGCCCTACTTCTACACCGTTGCTAAGCCACTGCTCGACCTCCTCCGGTGAGCTCTCTGACCAACAACGACACCAAAGCTCTCCTATGACCTTTCCCAAGTCTAACTCTCGTTTTCATGTTTTGGTTAATGGATTAGTAGCTTTAAGCAATTTTAGTGGTGGGGAATTAGTAAATCCCAAAATTATAGAATATTTGCTTTGGGGATTTAGTTGGAAATTCATTTCGCTCCAACCACTGGTGTTGTCAATTTTAAAGGTCGTCTCTTTCACTTTTTTTCTTCTTCCTTGCTTCTCTGTTCTTTTTTTTTTTTTTTTCTTTGTGTGTGTGTGTTTTGATTTTTACTTCTTTGCTTGATATGTCCTTGTCGTTTTGGCTAATGGAGTGGATTCACTATTTTTTTTAAATATTGGTTGTTGTTTGATTCTTACTGGGTTTGATGGATTTGGTATTTGGGTTTGATTTCTGGTAATGGGGGCATTTGAATCATTGGGTTGGTGTGGTGAGAATGACTAAATGGAGTAAATGGTGGTGGTGGTTTTAGGGTGATGGTTGAGTAATAATGGTGCAGTGATGATCAGGGGCAATGGTAGAGCTTGGGAGCAGGCTATGGCAAAGTCTCAAAGGTTTCACATTCACTCTTGGACTTCCTTTGAGCTTCAACCGGAATCATCAATGAAGCTGCTTTCGACAAAAACTTTAACATCTTGTTTCTGGGTTTCGTTTGTTTCTCCATTATTGTATGTAAAAAATAATCACTTTTTTTCCAACTTTCTTTCTAATCTTTTGTTTCCTCATCCCGGTTATGGGTTCCTTTCCATTGTTTTTCTAGAAAATGTTACTTTTTTACTGGTAATTAATTTACCAATAAACAAATAGAGGTAAGAAAATTGATAGCTTTCTTTTTTGGGCACAATTTCTTTTCTGAGTTTTATGTATTATTTTAAATCATCATCCAAATTTTAATTTCAATTGGGTTTCTATTTGCCATGACATACCTGTGCAAATAAAAAGGAGTGATGCCTTTAGCAATAATGGAATCCAAAACTTCAAAGCAAAAATTATGGTTCATCTTCATCTCTTCAATTCAATTACAAATTCAAAATCACTTCACATATCAACCAAAACAGATAAATTAATCTCCACAATAGTCTATTAAAACACAACCAAGCAAAAACAATAAAAGAAGAAACCCATAAAAACTGGGAAAGCAAAAATTGCAGATTTCACCTAATCTGCCTTTGATTTTTCTTCTTGTTCAAAAAAATACCAAACATTGAAGAAAGAAGATAATTTCTTGATTTCTAGAGAATATACTACGAGGATCCATGGAGGGAGAGAGAGAGAGAAAACAGGAGGAGAGAATAAGAAGAGAGAAAGTGAAATTAAGAAGGAAAGAAAAACCAAGAAAAAATGGAATTTTTTTTTTTAAAATTTTTAATATTTTTAAGATAATGATATTATCATGACGCTATTTATGTCAAGTGTCATAATCTTATTCTGTCTTGAACTAAACTCGAGTATCAATTTAATTTATGTAAAAAAAGTTCGGGTATCAATTCGGGATTAAAAAAAAACTATAAGTACCAATCTAGGAGGAGTGGACAAGTTCGGATACCAATTTTATATTTAACTCAAATGATAAAGTTGAGATAATGAATACCATAATGTTTTGTATTTAAGTCCCATGATTCTCATTATGTATAAATATTTTTCTAAATTTACCAAAATATAATAATAAATAATATTCGTGAAATAATATTTTTTGATTTGTAAAAAAAATCTATTTTTGGTAATTCCACAATTGAGTTGAGACACAATTGATGAGTAACACTAACTCAGTCAAAAGTTTTATATATAGTGTATAGATAATGCTTTTGAATGAGTTGATGCCACAAGTTTATTGGACATCAACTTATTTACGAAGAGACTTAAGAATCAATTTTTAAAGAAGTAATAAATACCATTATAATTATATTTTTTGTTATATATATACATATTACATTCAAGCATTTGACTTTGGTGGAGTCATTCTAAATCAACTAAGTTAAGAAATTATTAAAAAAATATTATATTTAAAAATGAACAAATATTATTATGAATGTATTTGTCTTTTTATATTTTTATATAAAATGTATAAAAATAATTTAAATCCAAAAAAACTATAGAAATTAAACTTAAGACATCAAAATCCTTTAAGTTTTAATTTTATCATTTTAATTAAAACCTTATTTGTTTTTTTATAATTGTTCTATAAATATATTTTTACAATTTTTTTTTATTTTCATCTACATTATGGGTATGCATACTATAATCTATTATTTATATAGAATCTTTAAATCAAACAAATAAAAAACACTAATTAAAATAATAAAAATCTAATGATTGATTTTGATTTGTATGGACCAAAAGGCTCAAACCGTATGATTCCTATCCTCCACCCAATATTATATCAAAGAGATACAATGATTGAACCTAAGAATAAGACTTCTACCACTCCACTTATACTCCATTTAATGAATAAATTTCTTTATAACTATATTTTCAGTTAAAGATTTTATTTTCATCCATTTAGTATATTTTAACTGTTAGTAATCAATTCCTTGTATGTAACTTAAATTTAAATTTATTCAAATCCGCCATACCATTTTGCAAACTTAAATAATATTAACTATAAAGTTTTTTTTTTATTTTTTTTATTTTTTGGTGCAACACATATCTTTAGAAGGATTCAATTATTACTATACATACTACAATTTAATCTTACCATGCAGATCATGAGCAGACTTTATCATGGATCGGTGACTCGTTTACGTCCGAAAGCCCGTCTAAAAAGTAAGAGGGTTTGGATAAAAATATAGACTTGAAAAATGAGCTTGGAAAAAAAATAAGGTCTGTTTAGAAAATGGGTCAAACCTCAGGCAATACTTTTTTGGCTTGGGCCCGGCCTGAATTTGACAAAAAAAATCTGTCACTGTTTTGTTACTATCATGTTGTTGTTTGCTACCATTTCGCTATTATATTATTATTATTTTATTGTTATTGTTTGAATATTGTATAACTCTTGTTTTATTATTAATTTTGTTACTATTTTAGAAGTATTTACTTGTTAAGTTACAACTATGTTAGTGTTATTTAAGTATAAAGACTTTTTTTAAACGTATTTTCAATTTGTTAGAGAAACATTTATTTTAATATTTTTAGTCTATTTGATGTATTATATTTTTTAAATTTATTTTAAATAAAAAATAATCTAAAAAAACTAATATAGACTAGTCGGGCTCGAGTTTAACATTTTTTATCCGAGTTGGACTTCATGAAAATTCTAAACCTATTTTTGAGCCGAATTGGACCCGAACCTAAAAATCAAGTCTAACCCAAACCAACCCATGATCAACTTTAATGCTAATAAACCAAACGTTGGATCCAATTATGTAGGAGTCAAGTAAAACCAACAGTGGAAAAGCGGTTAAGTCCAGCCGACCCGTATCTGTTGAGGGCTATCAAAAGAGTACACCGAAGTGCTCTTGGATACAGGCCCAGATTATTGATCAACTTGTAACTCGCTTCTTTGCCTTCTAATTCATGACATTAGTACATGTCCCATTCATGCTTGTCTGCTTGACTTTCAACTCCTTCGTTGCCTTCTAATTCATGACATTAGTACATATGATATATAATTAGCCACCCACTCCCTTGTAACTATTAAAGGAAAACAAATGGGGACATCAAACTATCACAACTGCACCACAATGCATTTATAAATGGATTGTTGTTTTATACATAATTTTTTAGCTCTGTAAGTGGGTTAAAATATTAACATGTATCATATTTTTATTTTTTTTATTTTTTTTTAAAAAAATCAATTAAAAATATTTGTCAGTCTCTTAATCTTATCTATGAAGTTAAAACTCCACCACTTATATATCAAATAATTATATTTATAACTTGTCTCCAAATTTTTCATCTTCTCTTGTAAGTATTATATATATGGGTTAATTGCAACACACATCGTAAAGTTACGACATAAATCCCAAAATTAAACCTCATACTTAAAAAATGTTCTAATTGAATATTCAAAGTATCAGTATCATATTGATTTGGTTCTTCTAACAGCTTAGCAACCGATTTAAGTATTAAATGTTAGTTCAAATATGATGTGCAACATATTTAAAACACATTAATCAAATTGTAAACACGTGTATACATATAACATAAACAATTTAGATCTAACATGTTGAAAAAAATTGTGTCTTTTTCTTTAACACGTTAGATCCAAGCTGTCCATATGATAGGTACGATATACACATGCTTACAAATTGATTTGTGTGTTCAAAATGGTCAAATTTTGCTATTAGTCTTTGTAATTTTCGATAGTTGTGGATTTAATCCTTGTATTTTAATTTAATCATTTTAGTCCTTTTATTTTACAATTTTTAAAATTTCAACCATCATCAAACGATAACTATAACATTCATTATTCATTAAGTTAAGTTTTGATATTTCCAAAATCTAATGCACTAAACATAATATAATTATATATGTAATGTCATGTCAACTTGTTATTTTTACATATTACTCACTAAAAACCCAGTTGGTGGATTAATGACTGTCATTTGCATAAAGGTTTAAATTTTAAAATTCAAAAAGTATAACTATTTAGAATGATCCAATTGGAGAATATGGACCTAATCTACAACTATACACATAATACGTGACTAGTAATCAAACTCAACCGAATAGACTTAACTGCTATTGTTTGGGTCAGGACTAAAATTTTAAAATTTGAAAAGTACAAAGATGAAAATTGACCAATTCAAAAAGTACACGGACGAACTAATCAAATTAAAAAAAAAGTATATAGACTAAATGCACAACTTTTGTAAAGTACAAGAACTAAAAGCATAATTTGACATTTTAAAAATGCTCAAAGTCATATCCAAACTAACATTTAATGTTTAAATTATTTAGTCGAAAAAACTTTATTTAATACAATACTAATACTTTAAAGACTCAATTATAACATTTTAAAATTTAGATATACATATTTTTCTTAGAATATCTAGAAATCAATTTTGATTTGACCTGTTAGAACCCAATTTCCGGAGCAATGTTGAAATATTCATATGGGAAATACATTTTTTCTGTTATTTTTCCTTCAACTTGTTGGGAATGCAAGAGTGGTTTTGGCAAATAATTTTGCACTTGAGTTTTCTTTTTTTTAATCCCCATCCACTAAACCCTCAATAGAAAAATGACCTACCCAAAAATAATTGGGTATAACAGTAAATTACATTTTGATTTCTTGAGAAATTATGTACAAAATTGAATTACTTTTAACTTATTGGAACCTATAGCTTAAAGCTATAGCCTCCAACCGTTTTACGTTTGTACCAAACCATTGGCAAAATCAATCACAAGAAACCTTGAGACCTAAGAGGATTAGAAGAATAGGATGTAATATGAGGTAAAGTCTTGAATTTTCTCATGATTATTCAAGTTAGACCTTTTTACATATTCCTTAAAAACTTTATTTAACTTAAGCATTAGAAAATTTTTAGAGCGTCAACTCTAACACTCCTTCAATCCAATATCCATTCAATCAACAATTTTAATCCACTTCAAAAAAAAAAAAAAACACGACCAATATGTAAGATGATATATTATTTAAACTTTTCCTAATCATTGAATCACTAAGAACTCGATCAAATTTATTATGAAATAAACAACAACAATAAAAGTCATCATCCACTACAATACCTTTCCAAAACAAATACCAACTTAATTTCTCCATGGAATTTAGGAATCGTCAGCATTTTTGTCCTTAGACTTGTTAAACAAGTAGTGCTATTGTCCTCTCTCTCTCTCTCTATTTTTAAATAAGAAACTAGCCAAGTAAGTACTTGCTTTTCAAAAAGTAAGAAGGCATAAAAACCCTCAAACTCCAATAAAGGCACAAAGCACTATATATACTACATCAAGTGGATGGTTTTCTATACTTGGAATTCATCTTTACGCTCTAGATAGCTTGCAAATAAAAGATGAACAAGTTGAGTGGTACCATAAAAATGATGAAACTTACCCTCCTTCAATTGTATGAGAAAACTATATATTTGGGCCAATATGGAGAGTCACTTTGCCTAAACAAACAAAACCAGTTCTAGTGGAGAAATAAAGAAACTTTCCAACTATTTCAATGGTGCCCTTAATTTGGACAACTTCATACAAAAGACAAGGTCAAATAACTAGGCCAAAAAAAACGAAGGGGTGTTTCTACCGTCTAGTCAAAGTCAAGCTCTACACGTAATGACATGGCAATACCTCATTGGGTACAACCCCAAACCCTACAATGACGTGTTGGAACGTGTGTGTACCGTGTAGGCCGAACCATGAGATTTTGCAAAGCTTCGGAAAGATGGGCCCAATGAAGAAAAACAAAACAAAAAAAAAAAAACAAACAAACCAAGGAGAAAACACGGCCACGTGCCCCTTTTTGGGATAATCTTAAAAAGCCCTGAAACACGGTTTGTAAAACGACATCGCATCTCTTTTTGAGTTGGATTAATGTTAAAATTTAGTAATTTGATTATTATTATTTTTTAAAAATAAATCATGAATTGTATTTTTTTAATAAAATATCATGTGTTAAATACGATTCATAAAACATGAAATTCATGGTAAAAATAGCATCCATTGAAGATTATTGGAGGTGTTGTGAATGAGTGTGTGCAGCGTATGGTGACTTCAAACTCTATGTTTAATACAAATCATCGTTAATCAAATTCAATTATTAATGGTAAAATAAAGTTGTCCATTTATGGATTATAATTTTTTTTTGCCAGCTTATGGATTATAAATTTAGCTAATGCTTTTGTGGAAACTTTATTTTTTATTTTTTTTTACTAATGTGCTAAAAGGGACCAAACATATTGAGTAATACTTTAATTGTTTATTTACAAAAATCTAGTATTTTTCATGGTCATTGGGTCATGGTCAAGTAAATTTCGTTGCAACAGTGTGTCCATATATATATATATAGAACAAAGTGGGATTTCCTTTTTTTTTGAAAAAAAAGATGAAAGGGTTAGTTTTAGGAAGAAATCTTGTGAAAATTTTGTGAAATTTTAGGAAGATATTAAAATCTCAATGGGGGGATCTTAATCGATCATCCCAATTGAATCCCGAGGATCTCCCATTGGCATGCTGTTTTGAAGTCATATTAAAGTAAACATTATTAAGTATAATTAAAATAAATTCACACACTTAAAACTTTATTAATTGATTTAAAATATTACTTATATTGATAAATTTTTTTACATAAAATAAATAATTATCTATTCTAAAATTAATGTGATTAAAAAATATGAAAAATCCTCATGATTTGTGGTTAAGTTATAAATAGATGGAGGTTGGATATTTGATTTATTATTTGCATTGAGCATCCTATTCTTACATTAGATAATGATTGAAAAACATATCCCAAGAATAAATGCTTAGCATAAAAAAACAAATACAAGTTTAAACCTATTCTACCCTACAAACTATAACTCACATCAACATCTCTAAACCAATGTTAAATGATTTTGATTTTCAGAAATGGTATTTTAATTCCAAAACTCATTTTTCCTTTTATTGATAAAGAAATTACAATGTAGAGCGGAGTGCGAGGTATATTATCAAATCTACTCTCATCTTTCTTCCCATTTTACACCTTCAATAATATTATCACATTTATATTCCATAAACCACATTTTATATTTATTTCTTACTTTTAATGTGCATTTGACATATAGATTGGAAGAATAATCTATGATCACTTAATCATGAAGCCATCTTTCGGTCCTCATCCAATTATAAATATATAAATATATATTTACATTTTTATCATTCAAGGGTAAGATAGTAAATTCAAAATATCAAATTGAGGCAAAACGGGGCAAGCAAATACCAAAATTATTCTATATTGTTCAAAAGAAAAACTCTACATTTGAAATGGATCGGTTCAAAATCCATCAACTATTTCAAATTTTGCCCTTAATTATATATAAATTTCAAATGTATCCTTATAGGTAAATTGAACTATGAAACCTAACCTTATTTTCTAACTCGATACTGGTGGGTTTTTTTTTTTTGTTATTTAATATAATATGTTTTACCAAAAGTTATTTTTTAGAATATGTTTTTTTTGGAGGATTACATGTTAAGTTCAAAGAAATTTAATGAATTGTCGAGTTTCTCACACCCCATTAAAATCAAGGTAATCATTTTGCAATAATTACAACACTTCAACGCCAACACGATAGAGTTCTTTTAAAAATATTTAAATTTTAAGATGTAATAGTATAATTTAATTTATAACATTTGATAATATTTAAACAAAAGCTCGACCTAGTATATGTAAAGTTCTTTTTGAAAATTAAAAAAACATATATCATAATTTGAATAAATTTAAACGAATTTTAAATTGACTTTGTCACCTATGGGTGTTGAGGTTCTATTAAAAATCTTAGTAGAACCCTAATTTTAAAACCTATAAATAGGCAATCCAACTTATTACTTTTCTACATAAAACTAAAACAAATCCCCTTCTACATTCTATACTATCCTACATACGTAAATATTTCTAATTTCTAATTTCCATTCCTACCGTAAAGGTTGCCTACTCATTGAGATCTAAACAAGGACATGTTGCTAAGAATGCAACAACATTGGAATATTCTCTTGTGGCTCGAGCTTGGAATAATATGGGAAAAAGTATGGCTAATAAGAGAATAATTCCTTAGTTAATGTAAGCTGATTCTTATCACCCTATCTGATTTGAGAAACTTGCTTTCATTTAGTCATTCATATCTACTCTGATTGAGTGATTGAGACTCCAAACCAATATGTTTCATCTCTCAAGCAACGAAGCAACAATAATGTTGGAAGATATAGTGTTGTTGATGAGCCCTCTAGTGGATAGTCTAGGGTAGGCCCTCTGTCGAGCATTTGAAACAAGTACCAACCTTACGTCTAATTTTCAAGGGCTTCAAATTAAGTTAAAATGGTTGAAGACCTACTTTGAGCATCTCTAACATAATCCAACACCCGAAAATATTGAGCATCATGCTAGAGTGTACATTCTCTAGTTGATCAAAAGTGTGTTAATGCCACAAAAGTCTAGCAAATTAATTCATATCGTGTACCTTTAATTGTTATTAAATTTCAAAATAGTTGGTACATACAATTAAAGTTCTATCATTTTAGTATGTCGATACAACGTGCTATGCAAGACATGTAAAATCGAGAACAATGAAGTAAATAGTTGCCTTATGATTTTACAATCGTGGAAGTGGTACCAAGTACCATGGATTACACTTGTCCCTTCCTAGAATCTTAGTTTCCCTCTTGCTATATGGTAAAAGTAGCTACATATTTTATACAATCTATTACATTCTAAATGTTTTATATGTATACTAACATTATATATTTTAATAGGTGGTTTGAGCATTGTGATCATTCGACTTACTATAAGGATGATTTCTTAGCGATACGAGCACTTATTAATGTTAAATAAAATGCTTTGGTAATTTGTCTTGTTTAGTTTATTTACATTTATTAATATAAACTCATATTACAATTTGTGTGGATGTTTTGTCAAGTGGAAGTGATTGCAGTTATACTATTGCCAGAGACATGTGTGAGCAACTGTATTTTTAATGTGTGTACGTTGTTTTTATTCATTTCTTGTATTAACTGACATCAATCTGATCAAATTTTAGGATGGTTCAAGATGGTCTAAGAAATTCTAGTAGATCTAGAGACCATGGATGCCTATCATCCAATAGGTTTGTCTTAAGGGTCGGAGCATAATTAGGCCATTAGATTTGTTGAGCACGTCGCACATTAGACTAATTGTGTTTGACATAGTTCATAAGTTACATTGATTGAGGATGATAATTTTGTAGCATCTACTATTTATATAAAATGATTTAGGGTTGACAGTAAACCATATATGTATCTGACGAAACATAATGTTGTATATCAAATTCAATATCCAATTTCACAAATTGTGGAGGAACATAGAAACCTATGTCCAACTTGCCTCAAGAGGCCAATAAGGAGAAGAGAAACTTACAATCCTAGTGCGATATAGGTGTAGAAGTTGGGCAACATTGGCGTGGTTGAGCTTAAGGTAGAGGTGGACATCGAAGCTAAGGTTGAGGTTAAGACTTAAAAGCTAAACCACCTATAATTTGTGTATAGAACTCTTGTTTATATTTCTATTGTTTATTTCCAATATCAAAATAAAGACACATCATTATGCGATTGTATTTTGAGTGAGGAATAAAAAAACTAAGGAACCAAAGGGGGGGAAATCAAAAACTAAAAAGAGAGTAAAAGTAAAGAAGATGATTAATTGAAAAATAAAAATAAAAATTTGTTTAGTGAATCAGTTACCTTGAGAGAAAATGAATTTCCTGGTAGTTTGCAAAGTCTTGGAATTGATATGACAAAACGGTTGATCTGTGAGTTTTTCTCCTCTCTTTCTTGTAATTTTAGTTATTGTTGAATATAAAATTGGACCAAAATCATTAAAGACGAGAAAAATGAGTATCACTTTCACATGTTAAAATAAAAAAAAAAAAATCACCTTACTTGGCTTATCACACCGATTTTAAAAATATTAAAATATGTCGATTGAGTCTTAACTCGATTGGCATCGATCTTATTGTCAGTGTAGGAGGACGTGGGTTTGAGTACGTTGAAGCGCATCATCCTCCTATTTAAGAGTTGGGGAGGAACTATGAGTAATCTTAAGCATTGTATACAAATAAACCGATATGATAAAAACTTATAATGAGATTAATGTTAAATATTGTTCCATCAATAATAAAAATTTGGGAATTTGGTAGTAGCAACCAGCGACATGTGTTTTGGAAATTGGATTGAGGTGATAAATGTTGGTATTAGGAGTAGGATAAAATTGAAATTACAGTAAAAATAGGGAAGCTATTTAAATACGTAAAATTGGTGTTATAACAAAACATAATGCCTGGGAGAAATTAGTTTCTCTTTTTCTAAAAATATGGCTTCATTTACCATTTATTGATGTTACTCATTCCCTTTTTATTTTGGAATAATATCTGTCGAAACCATTTTAAAAGTTTGATTTTAAAAACGGGGATCGACTTGTAAAAACGAAAATGGAGTCGCCACCAATTTTTTTACTTAGGTGTGATTGGATCACCTTGTAAAACGTTTTATTTTAAAACATATTGATTTTGGTCTACGAAAAACGAGAAAACGGGTTCGGGGGTCGGTTACGTATGAGGAAGGGTTAGCACCCTCATAACGCCCAGAAATTGGTACCTAATCGATAAAATCATGTCCTAATGTTGAAACTTTAAAAAAATTTTAAAAAAATAGACCTTTTATTTGAAGAAAAAAACCCAGACTTACCTATCTCAAAGAAATAAAACACCATGCCCATTAAGTTAGGATATAGCATCTTATGACTTTGAAACTAAACACGTCTTTATTTTAGAAAATTCCTACCTGGAGACACAAAACGTCGTACCCAGTAAGTTAGGACACAACGCTTTGAATTTCCAAGAATAGGTTTTTTTTTATTTGAAATTGGTAAATCTCAGTTTTTTTAAAAAGGGATATGTAATACCTAAAGTTTCACGAGAAAAAATCGAACCCAGTAAGTTAGGGCAAAATTCTTCTCGAAATTCCCCAAATATCACATATCACCGTATTTTGAAAACCATTTGAATAAAATATTTTAATTCGAAAGGTATTTTTATAAAAATGGTCTTGAGTGAATCATACATTACAACATACATGCCAAATATCAGTTTATCATAACTACAAACTATATTAACAATTTCTACTAATAAAGAATAATAAGAAATAATAAATGATATAAAAATTGAAATATCATACTAAAACATGCAATTAATGAATGAAAATAAATGAACATGAAGTAAATAACCAAAGATAAAAAAAAAAAATATGTGTTATACCATATAAGAGTGATATTTTATAATATGTAATATAATATATTTTATACAAAAAAATAAGATTTTTAAAAAATATATGATATAATATAATATTGTACAAAATTTTAAAATATAATATATTAACTAATATATTAAAATACTAAAATATAATAAAAAATAATTAAACAAAATAAAATAATAAGTAATATTAATTTTACGCACTTTTATAATATTAATAAGTTAATATATATAAATAATAAAGAAAATATAGAATATTTAATATAATAAATAATTTAATACTAAAAAAATATATATAAAAAAAATTAAAACGAAACAGGGGTTAAATCAAAACAAAAACAGAGTTCTAGGGCTAATTTAAAAAAATAAAAACATCAAATTGGACGAAATTATATTTTATAAAATAGCGGAAGGACTAAAAGGATAATTATCCCTTTTTAATTAAAACGCGCGGATCTTTATCGGGTCTTCGGGTCGGCGCGCGGATCATGTGAAACGAAAACGACGCCGTTTCGTTTTATCTATAAAAGTTAGTTTCAACAAAAAAAATCATTTTTAATCTGATTTAAAAAAAAAAAAAAAAAAAAAGCTTCGTCCCTCTACCGAGCTCCGATCACGGATTGGCCACGCCACACGCGCCTCCGTGGCCGGTGGCCGGAGGCCTAAAGCTTCCGTTTTTCTTCGTCTTCGAAAGGTAACTCCTTCCTTTTTTATTCTTTTCTAAAATAGTGGTTATATGCGCAAACATAAAAAAAATAAAAATAAACAGAATGAAATATTAAAGAATCACCTTTGTAAAATCTCTGTTTTTATTTCTCTGAACTTTCCGACAATATTTGTACTCACTGACTTTGAGTATTGGTGTAAATCTGTGTTTTTTCGTATCTGTGTGTATCCGTGTCTTCATTTACAGATTTATGGGTTTTTATACCCGCAAAATAAAAATGAAAAAAGGAAATATATTATCTTTGCCATATTTGCTCGTTGCTCTTTCCTTTTCTGTGCAGGAGCGGAGATTCTGGTGATGGCTAAGGCGGGGTTCGTGCGTGTTGATGGTGGCGTGGTCGAGAGCTGATGGGGTGCGAGGCTGGGGCGAAACTTGCGGCGCGACTGTTAGCCTGCCATTGCAGCGCGACGTTTGGGATACTGCTCTTGCGGCGCCTAGGGTTTCAGAAACCCTAGGTCTTCTGGTTTCTATTTAAGTTACTGGGCCTTTTGGGTCGTAGGTTTTTAGGTCTATTGGGTCAGGGTGTAATGGGCTAATCGGGTTTGGTCTAGGTCTAGTAGGTAATCTGTTTAGGATGATTTTGAGCCTGGTAGAAGGTCTGTTGTTTTAGGTATTGGGCTTGTGGGTCAGATTGGGCTTGTATTGTAATCTGGGTTACTAGTGTTTGGGCCATCAAATTTGGGTGTTGTAAAAAGGACTGTAAAAATAAACACTGGCTTTATATTTTTTATTTACAAGGGCCTGGGCGAAAATGGGCTTCTACAGCTGCCCCTCTTTGCTCATTGTCGTGTAACGAGAATAAAGCAAAGACGATAAAGGGCCTATTTTGCCCGGTTTTGTCAAATGATCGGTATCTTTAATCTGCTCCACTCTGTTTAGTGGAAACCAAAACTTTGATCCGCTTCTCGCAACTTCGTGAGGATGAGATCTGTCTTCGATCTTCTTCTTGCAACTTCAAAAAGATAAGATCTTCTGTCTTCAGTCTACTCTACTGCAACTTCAGGGAGATAAGACTAAAATCTTCTTTTGATATATTTCCTGCAACTTTAGGAAGATAAGATCTTCTTTCTTCGGTCTACTCCACTACAACTTCAGGGAAATAAGACTAAAACTTCTTTTGATCCGCTTCCTGCAACTTCAGGAAGATAAGATCTTCTTTCTTCAGTCCACTCCACTGCAACTTCAGGGAGATAAGACTAAAACTTCTTTGGATCTGCTTCCTGCAACTTCAGGAAGATAAGATCTTTTTTCTTCAATCTACTCCTCTGCAACTTCAGGGAGATAAGATTAAAATGTTTTTTGATCTGCTTCCTGTAACTTCAGGAAGATAAGATCTTCTATCTTCAGTCTACTCCACTGCAACTTCAAGGAGATAAGGCTGAAAGTGCTTTTCGATCTACTTCCTACAACTTCAGGAAGATAAGATCTTCAATCTACTCCGCTGCAACTTCAGGGAGATAAGACTGAAAGTACTTTTGATCTGCTTCCTGCAACTTCAGGAAGATAAGATCTGAAAGCGTCTTTTAATCTGCTTCCTGCAACTTCAGAAAGATAAGATCTTCTATCTTCAATCTACTCCGCTGCAACTTCAGGGAGACAAGACTGAAAGTATCTTTGATCTGCTTCCTGCAACTTCAGGAAGATAAGATCTGAAAGCGTCTTTTGATTTGCTTCTTGCAACTTCAGGAAGATAAGATCTGCAAATTCACCGATATTGCTACACCGTCTACTGAAAGACATGTCCTGTAGACTCGATTCCATATGCTTATGACACATGACTAAGATGCTATGATCAAAATGAATCAAATACTTCTAGCTACATGTGTTATGAGTGACACGAATGTAATATGTCCTGAAAATGATTCTTTTTAAATGATTAGGATGCAATGATTGGAATGAATCAAATGCATCTAATGAAATTTGCTATAATACAAAAATGTTATGAATATGATTCCCACTCTAGGTGTTATCACTCATTTGTTCTTCATTCTTACTTATCAATCTTGTTCTGCTCAACAAACTTGCCTCAATGTAATTTCTGAGTCAACTCTGCTTGAATATTGAGAACACAAGGCTTGTACCACAATTGAAACTTCTTCAATCCGACCCATCTGCAAATTTTAGGGTATAGGGTTTATTTCGAATTCAACCCATTCCACCACAACTCAAGGTTTCCTAGTTCATCACACCACCCCTAAATGTTATGATCTGATGACATCACGTCCACTCATCAATTGGACAAAGAATTCAGAGAAATAGTCTCTATCCAGACTCTTTTTTCTCAAATATTTCTATGCACATGGAAATTCTAAACAATTGTCTTGTTTTGGCTCCTTGTCTTATCTAGAAATTTCCAAAGTAATACGTAAAACTTCTTTTTGTGAAATTATTAGTTCGTCAATCATTATTTCAATGCAACACATTTATGAATAATGAGTAACAAATAAATTGATCTAAAAAAGAGTTAAAATTGAATAAATTATCAAAATTAAAAATAAAGTTAACTGAGAACATATCGTTGAGAAGAAAAAGAATCCCAAGATAGCAAAATGAATAGAACAAAAATCAGATACCCTAGGTATCACCGATTGAGCTTCTATATACAAACTTTATGAAGACTGCCTTAAGCTCAACATGTGTTTAGAAGACCCAAAGTACTTTGTTGATATCCCGATATGCAACATTCTTCATTTCATTGTCGATTCAAGTATAGCAAGAAGATTGCATGTCCATTCAAAATTTGAGCCGCCCTTTCCGGGTTTTCAACTCAAAACCACCCCTTTGGTCTCAAGACGCCCTTTGCAGGTTTTCGCCTTGGCCTCTCCATATATATATTTTTTTAAAAACTCAAAGCGCCCTTTGCGGGTTTTTACTTTGGCCTCTTCTCATTTTCAAGCAAAATATTTTTTGACTGAGTCAGAGTTCACAGGATTGGGTAAACTTTTCCCATCCACTTCGGTCAAGATCAGTGCTCCTCCAGAGAAAGCCTTCTTCACCACATATGGTCCTTCCCAATTCGGCATCCATTTTCCTCTGGAATCCTTTTGTATGGAAAGGATCTTTTTCAGTACAAGGTCCCCCTCATGAAACTCTCTTGGACGAACTTTCTTATTATAGGCTCGCATCATTCGTTTTTGGTACATTTGACCGTGACGAATATCCCTTAGCCTCTTTTCTTCAATTAAGTTCAACTGATCATACCGAGCTTGAATCCATTCAGCCTCATCCAACTTTATTTCTGACAAAACTCGAAGAGAGGGTATTTCTACTTCAATAGGTAAAACAGCCTCCATCCCATAGACTAACGAGAAGGGCGTTGCCCCAGTAGAGGTTCTGACCGACGTCCGATAAGCATAGAGTGCAAACGGTAATTTCTCATGCCAATCCTTATAGGTCTCAGTCATTTTCCCCACTATCTTCTTGATATTTTTGTTAGCCGCTTCTACTGCCCCATTCATTTTTGGGCGATACGGAGACAAGTTATGGTGCTTGATCCCGAATTGATTACATATTTCTGCTATCGTGCTATTGTTCAAATTCAGTGCGTTGTCCGATATGATCCTCTCGGGCATTCCATATCGACAAATGATCTCCTTCTTCAAGAATCGGCTAACTGCTGACTTAGTGACGCTAGCATATGAAGCAGCTTCTACCCATTTCGTGAAGTAGTCAATTACCACGAAGATGAATCGATGCCCATTCGAAGCTTTTGGTGAGATTGGTCCAATAACATCCATGCCCCACATGGAAAATGGCCATGGGGATGTCATAACGTGCAAAGGTGACAGAGGTACATGAATTTTATCTCCATAAATTTGGCATTTATGACATCTCTTGGCATAGTTAATACAGTCTCCTTCCATGGTAGACCAATAATACCCAAATCTCATTATCTGCCTGGCCATTGTGAATCCATTAGCGTGTGTTCCACAAACGCCCTCATGAACTTCTTCAAGGATTTGCTTAGCTTCAACAGCATCAACACATCTCAATAGTACTTGATCTTTTCTCTTCTTGTATAAGATATCTCCATCTCATACATAGTCAGAGGCTAATCTTCTTAAAGTCCTTTTCTCATTCTCAGTGGCGCGTTCCGGGTATTCACGATTTTTTACGTATCGTAATACATCCTGATACCATGGGTGATCATTTCTTTCTATGTCATAACAATGAGATGGAGCTTCGAAGATACTCATCTGAATAGGTCTCATATCTTCTGGTCTATTTACTTTGATCAAAGAAGCCAGGGTTGCCAAAGCATCTGCCATCTGGTTTTCATCGCGTGGGAGGTAATTGAAAGTAATGTCATCAAATTCTTCAATCAATCCCAGAACTATTTTTCGGTAATTAATTAGTTTGGGATCCGCTGCCTCTCACTCTTCCTTAAGCTGGTAGATTACTAGGCGAATCTCCATATACTTCTAGCACTGATTTTACGCTCTATAATCGCTCGGATGCCCATAATGCAGGCTTCATATTCCGCCATGTTATTTGTGCAATCAAAATCCAATTTGCATGTGAATGGATAATAATCACCACTGGGGGATACCAAAATTGCCCCAATTCCATCTCCCACGGCATTTGATGCTCCATCAAAGTTTAATTTCCACAGACAATCTTCGGTATTTGCCACATACATCAATTCTTCATTTGGGAAATCAAAGCTCAAAGGTTCATAATCCTCCAAAGCTCTGCTAGCCAAAAATTCTGCTACTGCACTTCCTTTTATAGCCTTTTGGTTCACATAGACTATATCGAATTCAGACAGCAAAATTTGCCACCTAGCCATCCTTCCATTCAAAGCAGTAGACTCCATCATATACTTTAACGGATCAAGCTTCGAAATTAACCAGGTAGTATGATACAGCATGTATTGCCTCAATCTCCGAGTTGTCCAAATCAGGGCGCAACATAGTTTTTATATCGACGAATATCTCATTTCACATTCAGTGAACTTTTTGCTGAGATAGTATATCGCCTTTTCTTTCCTTCCCGACTCATCGTGTTGACCAAGCACACATCCCATGGGGTTATTAAATACTGACAAATACAGTATCAACGGTCTATTTGGATTAGGTGGAGATAGTACTGGTGCATTTGACAAATATTGCTTGACTTTATCAAAGGCTTTCTGGCATTCCTCGTCCCATACACCTTGGTTGTGTTTCTTGAGAAGACGGAATATGGGATCACATTTCTCAGTTAATTGTGAAATAAATCGAGTAATATAATTCAACCTTCCAAGAAAACCTCGAACTTCCTTCTGAGTGCTCGGTGGAGGTAATTCTTGTATAGCCTTGACCTTGTTTGAGTCAACTTCGATTCCTCTCTCGCTGACCACAAAACCTAATAATTTTCCTGACCGAGCTTCGAAAGTGCACTTTGACGGGTTGAGCTTCAATTGAAATTTTCTCAACCTCAGAAACAACTTCTTCAAGACCTCAATGTGTTCTTTCTCTGTTCGAGATTTGGCCATCATGTCATCAACATACACCTCGATCTCTTTATGCATCATGTCATGAAATAAGGTTACCATAGCCCTCTGATATGTTGCTCCTGCATTCTTTAGTCCGAATGGCATTACCTTATAGCAAAAAGTACCCCACAATATTATGAAGGTAGTTTTCCCCATATCCTCAGGGTGCATCTTGATCTGATTTTATCCTGAAAAGCCATCCATGAAGGAAAACAATGAAAATCCTGTCGTGTTATCCACCAACGTGTCAATATGCGGCAAAGGGAAATTGTCCTTTGGGCTTGCTTTATTTAAATCCCGATAATCCACACACATCCGGACCTTTCCGTCCTTCTTAGGGACTGGAACAATGTTGGCAACCCACTCTGAGTACTTGACCACTTGTAGAAAACCAGCATCAAACTGTTTCTGGACCTCTTCCTTTATTTTCAACACTACATCAGGCATCATCCTTCGTAGTTTTTTCTGAACTGGTTTACATTCCTCTCTTATGGGAAGGCGATGTACCACAATATCAGTGCTCAATCCAGGCATATCTTGGTATGACCATGCAAAGACGTCCTTAAATTCCCGCAATAACTCAACAAGATCTTGTCTCGTCTCTTTGGTTATGCGCGTCCCAATTTTCACAACCTTTCCTTCCTCTAAGGCTATGCTCTCTACCTCCTCTTCATATGGCAAGATCTGTTTCTCCTCTTGCTTTACCATCTTTAACAAATCTGGAGATAAATCACAATCTCGGTAACCTTCAAAATCCTGAGGTTCCTCTAAACACATATCTTGCTCAAAGTGGACCTCTAGATCTGTATTATCGTTGCTCACATCATTGATATCTAGGGACCTGTGATGGGTGCCAAAGAATGTACAAAGATTAAATGAATTCGAGGACAACTATTCACATGTTATGAATGAAAAATTTGGAATGAAATTAGAAAGTCAAAAGAATGGAATGAAATAATATTTGCTCAAGTTAATTATCAAAAATGTATTTTTATTAAAACAACAATTTCTGAACATAAGCCTATTTCACATAAGAAATCTTATTGTTCCTAGGCTAAAAAACAACAAGAGTGTTCTGAACATTACTCTGTATAATCTCTAAAAACTACAGGAAGTTCCTCTGCAGTCCAATTGTCCAAAACGCTTCCAAGTTCATAAGGGCGAATGCCCAACAGGTTTCTTTGCTCAGCTTCTTCCTCATGTATGGCATTGATGTGAGGACTTTCCAATAACCCTCTCTCAGGGTGAATTATTCCTCCGGATATGAAGGTCTGGATATGTGGGGGAATGTCATCGATTCCCACTACCATTCAGTCGGGCCCTTCTTCTCTCCTACTTCTTCTCTATTTCCTTTCTCTTTTGTTTAGCATCTGGCTTGAAACCCAAGCCAAAACGGTCTCTCTTCTCCTTCAGCATCGGCACTCTAACCTCCCCTTGGAGATGTCTGCCTAGTCCTTTCCTTGGTAGGGCTCCTCTCCCCACCATCATCTGTAAGTCCATCCTCGTGGTCTTAGATATCTTAGGCACTGGGACTTCAGTTCCTTCCGAGATGAATATTGCATTGACGAACTCTAAAGACCGGAAAGAACATTCGATGGCCTCCTCATTTGTCTCTACATATGGCGCGTCATTGGTAACAGTCGCTATAATGTCCTCTTCCACATTTATAGTGACTAGTCGACCATCCGTCACCAGTTTCAGTTTTTGATGAAGAGATGAGGGCACTGCTCCTGCTGAATAAATCCAGGGCCTTCCCAGTAAGCAATTTTATGAGGGCTTTATATCCATCACCAGAAAGTCCACCTCATATGTGTTTGGCCCAATCTGCAACGGTATGTCAATCCTCCCCATCACCCTTCTCTCGGTGCTGTCAAATACTCGCACTATGTTCTGACAAGTCTTCATGTGAGAACTGTCTATCGGAAACCTTTTCAGTGTTGACAACGGTAAGACATTTAAGGCTGACCCATTGTCGATTAATACACTTGGCAGAGTGTATCCTTTGCAACGAGTGGTGATGTGCAATGCCTTGGTTGATCCCATATCGCCAGGTGGAATTTCATCATCGCTGAAGGAAATAAAGTTGTCAGCACTTATGTTGCTAACTAATCGGTCAAGTTTATTGACAGATATGTCTTTAGTAACATAAGTCTCTTTTAGCACTTTCATTAAGGCCTCACGGTGAACTTTCGAACTTAAAAGTAAGGCTAGCATCAAAATGCGAGCCGGTTGTTTGCGCAACTGCTCCACTACGCTGTATTCACTGTGCTTTAAAAATTTTAAAAATTCTTTAGCCTCTTCCTCCCTTACAGGTACATTGATAAGGGCATCAAGTCCTTCCTCTGGTTCAACTGGCACATTCTTTGATTTCCCTGATTCTGGTCTAACGTTTACTGAATTGTAACGCCTCCCATTTCGTATGTAGAATCCATCACTTTGGACCTCTTTGGAAGTGCTAACTGAGTTTTCTATTCCCGGCGTTGTCACGTTACAATTGTAATTCCATGGTACCATCTTCTCATCTTTGTAATGAGAGGACACAGGTCTCTGGATTACAACTTTAGGCGCGACTTGTGCTCCACCCTCTGTATTTCTCGGTCTGGAAATGATGACCCTCAGATAACTGACTTTTTGATTTGTCAATTCTTCTTCGGTTGCATGTATATTTCCTCCATCTGAGCCCTCTTCATAAAACTCCAGCTCTTTATTATCCATGAGATTTTGTACCAATAGTCTGAAATCAGCACATTCCTAGATCTCATGCCCTTCAATTCTGTGGAATTCACAGTAGTTCCTTGATTCTTCACCTCCTTCTTTGAGACTTGATTTTATCAGTCCCCTTCTTACCATTCCTTTCCATACTTCTCTCAACGGGGTTTTTACTTCTGAGATATCCCCCTTGGTCCTTCTTACGACATCCTCTCCGATCGCATTTACCCCTTTATCTCCATGGTTGGGTAATGGGTTCTCCGTACTAGGCGTATCATCAAGCTTGACAACTCTCAACTTAAGAAGCCTCTCAACTACCTTTTTGAAGGCAGTACATTTTTCTATTGAATGCCCCATTATTCCTGCGTGATAATCACATTGGGCGTTTGAGTCATACCATTTAAGATATGGGGGTTGTAGCGGTTGTAGGTAATATAGGGACACTACTCGTGCCTCTAATAAAGTATGATATAGCTCCTTATACGTCATTGGGATTGGCGTAAATTGGATCTTTTCGGCATTTTGTCTGGGGCCTAATTCTTGTCTTGTCGACCCTTGTTCCCCGGCAGTAACTACTTTTGGCTGACTAACAGTAACTGCCTTTGAGTACCCTTTGTTGTACGTACTCGCATTATTCACCTCATTATCCTTTTTCCTAGGAGCAGATCTCCTAGTGGTTTCTCCTACTTCAATCTTACCACCCCTTTATTGCATTTTCTATCATTTCCCCTGCCATCACTATATCCGCGAAGTTTTTGGTGGTGCTTCCTATTATATGGGTGATAAAAGGCGCCTTTAGAGTGTTGATGAACAACATGGTAGTTTCCTTTTCCAAGAGAGGTGGTTGAACTTGCATGGTAACTTCCCTCCATCTTTGCGCGTATTACCTGAAGCTTTCATTCGATTTCTTTTTCATGTTTTGCAACATGATTCTATTAGGCGTCATGTCTGTAACATGATTATATTGCTTCATGAAGGCTTGAGCTAAGTCTCTCCATGAGCTAATATTAACGCGGCTAAGTTGATTGTACCACCTAGACGCTGCTCCCGTTAAACTATCTTGGAAACAATGAATCAAGAGTTGATCATTATTCACATAGCCAGTCATGCGTCTACAGAACATGGTGATGTGTGCTTCAGGGCAACTAGTCCCATTGTACTTCTCAAATTCAGGCATCTTGAATGTATGAGGGAGCACCAGATTTGGGACCAAGCTCAGGTCCTTTGCGTCAATTCCATGGTGATGGTCAGCATTTTTCAGAGCCTTGAATTTTTCCTCCAACCATCTACAACGATCTTCCAACTGCCTTGAAGATTCGGGCCTCGATCACTCTCTCTCTCGCCATGTCCGGATCGGGAATAACAGGATTAGCGGTGGTTATCCCCGGGTTGGATCCTATGCCAACTTGAAAATTCATGGGCACTCCAGATCGCCTGCCCCTTGCTGAGGCCTAATTGTGACAGGTGGCCTTCTGAGATATTCCTCAGGTTGCGCTTGCACATGTGGTGGAGTGAATCTCCTAGGAAGATCCTCATCGTCCTCAGCGTTAACTATGGGACCATTTCCCTTGTCAATTGCCCCACTCAGCATTTGGGCCATTTGTGCCATCATGTTCCTTTGGGTCTCCAACATCTGGTCCCTCATCTCTTGTTGGAGTTTTGCCATTTGCTCTTGCATCTAGTCTTGTATGTCTCTTTGGAATTGTTCCAATCTCTGATCGATTTTCTTTGACTTGGCACGTGTACTGTAGGGGTGTTCAGCTTCCAGGTTTTCCTTCTCTTTTTCCTCTCTCTCTCACTGTTATAATTTCGACTAATTAGACTCTCTTTATGGACTTAAATGTAAATGATATGATGCAAATGCAAATGCATGAATGCAAAGAGGCATCGATTCTGATTCAACTTTATTTTAGAAAACTTTATTAGAAAACAAAATCCTTTACATAAAATGGACTACAAATATGCTTTCGCCCTAAGTCCTAAGGTCTTGATTTTTCCAAGCAATGAAGCTAGCTCTTAACTACAGTCGGACTGGAGCTCATACTTCATGCTCAACGTATCAGCCTGTGATGCCAAAGTCTGTAGATGATCAGCTACCTCTCGAATCTGGACTATCGCTTCGCCCATGAGGTAATCCCGACTTCTAACCTGATTATGAGAATGGTGAAGCTCTTCCTTCCAACGCCCTTATCTTGTTTCAAGCAACTCGATCCGAAGTTCACAGCTATGCAATACCGATTCTAACTCTTCAATCTTTGCCTTCATTTCCTCAATTCTGTTCAGGCTTGCCTTTAACTCGATCGCGAAATTACGGCTTCGATGGTGATGAAGAGACTGTCTAAGTTCGGCCACTCTAGCTTTTAAGTCTTCCTTTTCGCTTTGGCTTTCTGACAAACTCTTCTCTAAGGCCTCATTCTGCGCTTGCATTTCTCGAAACTTCCTCTCCCAATAGTCAGCTTTGGCCTTTTCCTCCCGGACCTCTCGTTGCCATTATTCAGAAGTCTTCCCCAATCCAGCGTTCTTCATCGTCAGTCGCATCTTCTTATACTCTGACTTCAAGCTATCTCGATCTTCTTCAATCTTCCTTTTCTCATTTCTTACTTTCTCGGCTTCTGATTTCTGAATATCCACATCTAGCCTCAAGTACATCTTTTCTTCTTCTAGCTCCTCTATCCTCTTTCCAAGCTCTGAATTCCTCCTTTCAAAATCTTGTTTCATCACCTCCACTTCCGATGGAACCACTTATAGAAATTCTTCAATCGATCGAGCGTCTTCTGAACTTGGCATAGGGAAATTATCGTTGACTCTCCTACTCCACCATCCACTATACTCTGGAGTCGTCATTGGGCCCACGTCGACTCTCTTCATGCGGCGGGTCTGATTCCAAACACTAGCAATCTCCTTAACCCTCTTCTTGTAACTAACCCCTTTATACGAAAACTTACTTTGAGCTAATCCGTATGTAGCCGGTACAAACTGCCTCGATCTGAATTGCCTTAATACAAGTAAATGCACATATCCAATGGCTCCCCAAATTCCAAGTAGAGGGACCCAATCAAAACTCCCACACCGATACAAAACTTCATCAGGAACCATCCAGGGGGCTCTCCATTCAACATCTTCTTCTCGGAGATTTCGTAGAAGCGCTATCCAATTTTCTTTGGCTATGTCGTCTCTCCTCGGGGTGGCCACTATTTCCTTTAATAGAGAGTAATTTTTTGAGAAGACCCGATAAGAAACCTTGTCCACTTTCCAAAAGTGACTATGGAACCAAGCCAACAATAATTGTGCACATCCTATGAATTTGCCTTCCTTAGCTCTCCTACATGCACTTAATGACCGAAATGTTTCCGCCAAGATCGCAGGAACAGGTCTGACTTGCTTGTCAAGTCGATAAAAAAGATCTGAGACAGCTTCATCCATATATCCCAATGCCCTCGAAAAGATCATTAATCCATATATACTCAAAGCAAATATATCGACTTTCTTTTTCATGTCAGGATGTTCTAAAATCAAATCATTCAAAGCTTTCCACGAGATGCGCTTATACTCACCTTTTGTTTGACTGGTCAGAACTCCATCGCTCGCTCATCCCCGTAATATTCATCGGTTTCTCACGAAGGTTATAACATTAGGGGCCTCGAGTAAACTTTATCAACTTGAATCTTAGGACATCGCAATAGAGTCAGATACTCCTCTCACCGTAGGTACCAAATCAACTCTTACGAAAGTAAAGCAACTATATGCGAATTCCAATATTGAGAGATGGCACGAAGCAGATGTTTATCTACCTTAATATCCAACAGGTACGGCAAGTCTCCATAGCCGGGCTTTGTAAAGCGGATGCTTAGTCTCGTTACTCCATCGATCCCATATCTCCTTTAATTCCTCGAAGATTGTTCTGTGTCACACCGATGAGTGTAGCCCCATAGCTCGATTTGTACCCTTCTGGCTAGGCTATCTTTTTTCCTAACCGTGTTTGCTCGACCACCTACTGCATTTCACTGCATTGTCCTCCACTTTATCAAGGAATTCGTTCTCCATAACCAACTTTCTAATTTAGAAACTGACCGTGAATTGATACCTCTTTAAAATATGAAATGACATGCAACAAAATAAAACACAATTGATTAGTAACATGAAGTAAAGTATAAAGCAAATAATCCATCGCCTATCTGGGTAATTGCTAAAGTTTGGTATAGATCTACCTAGGGTAAGCACTTAGGTTTTCTATATGTGGTTTTAGCTCTAAAGTTGAGGTACCTGAACTAGCAGATTCCTCGATCCTCACCCATTATAGGCTCATATGGACCGAGTTCAGTTCAGGGGAATACATTTCCCTATGGCTGCACGAAGATGAAAATCTCACGAAGACATAGGTACGGATGTATCCCGAAAGCGATTCACTATCCTGCACGGAGGTGAAAACCTCACGAAGGAGTAGCTTCTCGCTCCCACTTAAGGGTGCGACCACAACGGTCATGTAAATGCAATGCAAAGATATTTTATAAAAAAGAATCACATGCAATAAAAGGATGATGATTTTTTAAATCAGAATTTCAAATTTGCAACAATAGGACATGAATATATCGACTTTATGGCTTGACTCTCTTATTGGTCCCCAGTGGAGTCGCCAAGCTGTCGAAACCATTTTAAAAGTTTGATTTTAAAAACGGGGATCGACTTGTAAAAACGAAAATGGAGTCGCCACCAATTTTTTTACTTAGGTGTGATTGGATCACCTTGTAAAACGTTTTATTTTAAAACATATTGATTTTGGTCTACGAAAAACGAGAAAATGGGTTCGTGGGTCGATTACATATGAGGAAGGGTTAGCACCCTCATAACGCCCAGAAATTGGTACCTAATCGATAAAATCATGTCCTAATGTTGAAACTTTAAAAAAAAAGTTAAAAAATAGACCTTTTATTTGAAGAAAAAAACCCAGACTTACCTATCTCAAAGAAATAAAACACCATACCCAGTAAGTTAGGATATAACATCTTATGACTTTGAAACTAAGCACGTCTTTATTTTAGAAAATTCCTACCTCGAGACACAAAACGTCGTACCCAGTAAGTTAGGACACAATGCTTTGAATTCCCAAGAATAGGTTTTTTTGATTTGAAATTGGTAAATCTCAGTTTTTTTAAAAAAGGATATTTAATACCTAAAGTTTCACGAGAAAAATCGAACCCAGTAAGTTAGGGAAAAATTCTTCTCGAAATTTCCCAAATATCACATATCACCGTATTTTGAAAACCATTTGAATAAAATATTTTAATTCGAAAGGTATTTTTATAAAAATGGTCTTGAGTGAATCATACATTACAACATACATGCCAAATATCAGTTTATCATAACTACAAACTATATTAACAATTTCTACTAATAAAGAATAATAAGAAATAATAAATGATATAACAATTGAAATATCATACTAAAACATGCAATTAATGAATGAAAATAAACGAACATGAAGTAAATAGCCAAAGATAAAAAAAATAAAAAATATGTGTTATACCATATAAGAGTGATATTTTATAATATGTAATATAATATATTTTATACAAAAAAAATAATAAGATTTTTAAAAAATATATGATATAATATAATATTGTACAAAATTTTAAAATACAATATATTAACTAATTTATTAAAATACTAAAATATAATAAAAAATAATTAAACAAAATAAAATAATAAGTAATATTAATTTTACGCACTTTTATAATATTAATAAGTTAATATATATAACTAATAAAGAAAATATAGAATATTTAATATAATAAATAATTTAATACTAAAAAAATATATATAAAAAAAATTAAAACAAAACAGGGGTTAAATCAAAACAAAAACAGAGTTCTAGGGCTAATTTAAAAAAATAAAAACATCAAATTGGACGAAATTATATTTTATAAAATAGCGGAGGGACCAAAAGGATAATTATCCCTTTTAAATTAAAACGCGCGGATCTTTATCGGGTCTTCGGGTCGGCGCGCGGATCCTGTGAAACGAAAACGACGCCATTTCGTTTTATCTATAAAAGTTAGTTTCAACAAAAAAAAATCATTTTTAATCTGATTTTTTTTAAAAAAAAAAAAACCTCCGAAAGCTTTGTCCCCTCGCCTGAGCTCCGATCGCCGGGTTTCTGGGCCACGCGCCTCACGCGCCACACGCGCCTCCGAGGCCGGTGGCCGGAGGCCTAAAACTTCCGTTTTTCCTCGTCTTCGAAAGGTAACTCCTTCCTTTTTTATTCTTTTCTAAAATAGTGGTTATATGCGCAAACATAAAAAAAAAATAAAAATAAACAGAATGAAATATTAAAGAATCACCTTTGTAAAATCTCTGTTTTTATTTCTCTGAACTTTCCGACAATATTTGTACTCACTGACTTTGAGTATTGGTGTAAATCTGTGTTTTTTCGTATCTTTGTGTATCCGTGTCTTCATTTACAGATTTATGGGTTTTTATACCCAAAAAATAAAAATGAAAAAAGGAAATATATTATCTTTGCCATATTTGCTCGTTGCTCTTTCCTTTTCTGTGCAGGAGCGGAGATTCTGGTGATGGCTAAGGCGGGGTTCGTGTGCGTTGATGGTGGCGTGGCCGAGAGCTGATGGGGTGTGAGGCTGGGGCGAAACTTGCGGCGCGACTGTTGGCCTGCCATTGCGGCGCGACGTTTGGGATACTGCTCCTGCGGCGCCTAGGGTTTCAGAAACCCTAGGTCTTCTGGTTTCTGTTTAAGTTACTGGGCATTTTGGGCCGTAGGTTTTTAGGTCTATTGGGTCAGTGTGTAATGGGCTAATCGGGTTTGGTCTGGGTCTAGTAGGTAATCTGTTTAGGATGATTTTGAGCCTGGTAGAAGGTCTGTTGTTTTAGGTATTGGGCTTGTGGGTCAGATTGGGCTTGTATTATAATTTGGGTTACTAGTGTTTGGGCCATCAAATTTGGGTGTTGTAAAAAGGACTGTAAAAATAAACACTGATTTTATATTTTTTTATTTACAAGGGCCCGGGCAAAAATGAGTTTCTACAATATCAATAAAAGGAAATTAGACAATCCAAATTCAACAATAATTTTATTAACAAAATATACATTTAATAAAAAGAAAAAACAAACATAATTTCACAGATTTATATTCAAACTAATTATCTCACTAACAATGTTGAGGCAATAAGTAGTTTTAATATTTTCTTTTAAAAAAAATACATTTATTTTAAAATTTTGACTGTCTTTATGTTTAGATCAATGTTATGAATTAGTTTTAAAATATTGTTTAATTTCATATTTAAAATGTTTATAAACTTTAGAATTTTAAAATTCTTCTTTTAATTTCTTTATTTTTTATAATGTATTTTAAAAAAAATGTTTAAATTTTGACAATTCATTTAAAAATATTTTTATTTAAAGTTGAATATATTTAATAAGATTTTGATATAAAAGATTGGTAGTAGCTGTACTTATAAAAGCATTCATCAACAATTTATTCATTTACCAAATTGAGAATTTTTTTTTTAGTGCAGTGAAAAAGGTAATGTATTAATTATATATATTTGTAAATAACAGCTCTTTTTTGTTGGATATATAAATCACACCTTAACTAGTATTTATAAATATCTCAATTATTTTGCAATTTCTACGAATGTATGAAATTATAAATAGAGAAAAGACTCATTCTATTATTACAAATTTCTTTAAAAAATTATATATTATGAAAATACAAAAATATGTATTTCTTAAAAAAAAAAAAAGCTAAAATTAATGGGGTTTTTTAAAAAAATTGATAAAAGAGAGAGTGCGAGTGAAAACGAAATGGAAATAAAAAGGAAAGGAGGAGGTAGGTTCCGTGCACCCAACGCATCTCTCATCGAGACCTTAGCTTCGGATTTAGGTTCGGATGTGGACTTTGCTTAGATAAGAACCACCCTCCCTTCCCTTTTCTATGTTTTATTTCTCGCTCTCGCGCTCTCTGTTTTGCCTCCTCTGCTTCTCACTGAAACGTTAAAACAGACTCATTACTCTTTGAGTTTTCCCCTGTTGTTTTCTTTCAATTACTTCAAGCTGGCGATCGATAATCAAGAACCCACTGTCCGTGAAATCAAGCCCAAGAACAGAAGAATCATGGTATCTCCATTCTCAAAAAATCCTAACTCTTTTTTCTTTTCTTTCTTTTTATGTTGGATTCTTGATCTGGGTATTCATTTGAAATGTGTGTTAATGAAATGTTGGTTTTGACAGGGAGCTGGTGGGCCTGATGAAGAAGACAACAGGTGGCCTCCATGGCTGAAACCTTTGTTAAGAGAGCATTTCTTTGTTCAATGCAAGCTTCATGCTGATTCTCACAAGAGCGAATGCAATATGTACTGCTTAGATTGTATGAACGGCGCTCTCTGTTCTTTCTGCTTAGCTTATCACAAGGATCATCGTTACATTCAGGTTGGGTCATTTTTCCCTTCATTTTTGCATTTCCTCTTTTGCTATTCAATTGTCTTCATCTTGGTTTGTTTTTTTTTTCCTTTCGTTTTTTACACTAACTGTTTTACCTCTTTTTAATTTTTTTTTTGAAATTTGTGTAATTTCCTTTAATGGGATACAAGGGGAATCCTATCGTTTCAGTCCCTTTTTCTGTCATTCAGGTTTCCAATTCTGGGATTTAGTTCTTTGTCCTTTCTCGATTGAGTTTGTTTTCAATTTTAATCTAAATCGTATTACTTGATCGACTTGTTTTTTGTTCTGTTTTTCTAAAATGTACTGAAAAGGTTAAAGCTTTAATCTCATTCCAGGGCAGGTGTTTGTACTTTTACACGCCGCCATATTCTCCTCTTTCTCTTTCTCTCTCTCTCTCTCTTCTTTTTTAGACATTTTCTCTACATCCAAGCAGGCATTGACTTAATTTCCAAGGCCATTTCTCTGTTTTTGTGTAAAAAGAAGAAGAAGAAGCTTTGGCAGCAACTCCAGGAAATTCCCCAGTTTTGTCCTCCGTTTGTAACAGCAAAGCCAAATGTTTTTATTGTGAATCAAGTGTTATCTGATTTTGCATTGCTTGACAGATAAAACTCACGAATTTCTCGCGGGATTGTCTGTTAGTGGTCATTCATTACCAACCCCAAAAAAAAAAAAAAAAATTTAATTTGGAGTTACTAATGTGAAATTGCTATGTTTTGGACAGATTAGGAGGTCTTCATACCATGATGTGATAAGGGTATCTGAGATACAGAAATACCTGGACATATCTGGAATCCAGACTTATGTTATCAACAGTGCTAAGGTTGTTTTCATCAATGAGAGGCCTCAGCCAAGGCCTGGAAAAGGTGTCACCAATACCTGTGAGGTCTGTGACCGTAGCCTTGTCGACTCATTTCGCTTCTGCTCTCTTGGTTGCAAGGTATATATCATTTCTTCATTTATTTGTTGTTATAAAATTAGTTTTCTTGGTAGTCAATGGTGCTGTTTGGTAGCTGAAAAAAAAAAAAAAAAAAAAAAAAAAAAAAACACACTTGGGTTTTTTTCCAATCAAAACCTAAATGGTCAAAATTAGCTTAATTTCTTTTTGGTGAATTTATGACTTCTTTTCTTTTTTCCAAGCAAAATGTGTTTTTGGTCAGCTATACCTTTTGCACATTTATGTTTGAAATGATTAATTAAAATTTGTTTGACTTGTATGAAATTCCAGATTGTTGGCACATCCAAGAATTTCCAGAAGAAGAAGAGACACTTAGCCATGGCCTCAGATTCTGAGGATTCATACAGCAGCAGCAGTAGCCACGGAAAGCTTATGAACAACAACAACAAAATGCGAAGCTTTAGTCCTTCGACACCGCCTCCAACTTCAGTGAATTCCCGAACTGCGAAACGAAGAAAAGGGATTCCCCATCGATCTCCAATGGGAGGTCTAATCATAGAATATTAACCATAGCCCATATACAAAAGTTATATATTTACCCTACTATGTTACCCCACAGATACAAAAGGCAACGTGTGAGAATGTGCAACCTCTTTTCCGCGAAAAGTGCCGGCATTTATCACACTCCCCCTGCCTTTCTCTACTGTTGTGTATATAGATTATAGAAGCAGCAAAAGCTAAGATGTGGAAAAATAAGCCCCCCAAATGTTTCAAGTACTTGAATGCTACTCTCTGTTTCTAGTTTTATTATTAATAGGGTGGGGGTCGTTCTTAGAATGGGATTGATTATACACAAGTTTTTGTCAAATAGTAATGGCCAATGAAAGATGTAAATAGGGCATTAGGAGTAGTGAAGCCATCATGTGATATTGGAATGCACTGTAGTCCTTTGTTATAGGAAGAAGATGATGTTTATACTATAAATTGAATGAAATATAAGTAGATTTTAGTGTGTGTTGTATAATGAATTGGTTTCTTTCTTTTGAACAAAATGAGTATGAATAGGTAAAGAAATGGTGTTAATTTGGGAATGAATGGTGGAGGAGTGGCACGTGCGAGAGAGGGAAGTGGGAATATTTGGGGTTGTCAAGTGAGGCACGTGTCGAAAGTACAACGGTGGCTGGGTTTGGATGTTTTATTCTTGGAATCATCAAAAGAAAGGGTGGCCTTTGCGTTTCTTTTATTGATGTGTCAGAAAGGCAGTTTGGTTTTGATTGCTTAGCCAAGTGGGTTTTTTCTTAATGCAGTTGTGGGCCCTCATTCCGTCTTCACCCTTGGATCATGTAACTGCCCTTCCATTTTGATCATCATCTGCTCTGAAGGCAGCATGAATTAAGGTCGGGTCGGGTGGGCGCTAAGTCACAAACTGAGTTTTTGGTGAGCAATTAGCACCGGCCAACTTTTATGGAAGAGCAGGCATACGTGGCATTTGCCTTTGAAACATATAGTCAAAAGTAACTTTTGTCTTTAAACCGTCCAAGACATTTCACAAAAACGGAGTGATTATGTTATGTAACTACATCAACTCTACAATGTTATGCTTTTATCTTTTTTTTTTTTTTACCTAATAATTACTTCAATAATGTGGTCATCACATTCAACACAACTCCATATTTCCACTCTCCCCATAAGTTATCCAAACAAATACCGCAAATTTAGTAAAAAAATGCTGTTTTTTTAAAAAAAAATTTAGTGATTTAGGTATTTTCTTTACATTATTTAGGGAAATAAATCGTTTTTTAAGTCAGAAACTAACATGAAAAAAAAAAAAACACTTCCAATAAAAAGTACTTTTTAAAAATTACTTTCATTTGAGGTTAAATGCTTGCATTTTCAAACTCCGGATCCCAAGTTTGAATCCTCTCATGTTTATTTGGTTTTTCCTACTGAATGTTGAATCAAGTTCTTTTAAAAAAAAAAATTAATATTTTTAATTAACAAACATGTTTTTTATTTTATTTTTTAATTGATAACTTCTTTATTTATATAGACAATAATAAATATATAATTATATAATAAAAATAATTATATATATTATTATGTTAAATATATTTTATTTTTTAAAAATATCAACTAATTTTTTTTGATATATTTTTCTTTATATGTAATTTTTTATGTCAAATATTTTTTTTTTACGAATATGTGGGTATAATAAATTCTAATATAAAAACTCAATTAATCATTTCAAATATCATTATTTTTAGTAAACATAATTTTTTTTATGTGATATTTCTTTCGCCTACTTTGCGAGTATTGTAGATTCTAACATTATAAAATTAAATAATTATTTCAAATATCACTATTATTTATATATATAACATTTCAAAAAATTGTTTCAAATATCATTATTTTTATATGTGAAATATTTCAAATACTTATTAGAAATATCAATATATTTTCACCTACATGGTAGGTATGGTAAATTCTAATATTATAAAAATAATTATTTTAAATATCATTGTTTTTATATGTAAAATATTTCAAATAACAATTTAAAATACACATACAAAAATATATAATACTAAAATTTGTCACACCCATAATATGGATGGAAAAAAAATAAAATTTTCACATATAAAAATACTAAAACTAATTATATTTGAAATGATTAGTTGATTTTATATATTAGATTTACCATACCCACCATGCAGGTGAAATAAGTGTTTTATAATATTAGAATTTATGATACTTACAATGTACGTGAGAAAAATAAATATTTGACATATAAAAATTATATATAAAGTAAATATAAAAAAAAATTAGTTGATGTTTTTAAAAAATAAAATATATTTAACACAATGATATATATATATATAATTATTTTCATTTATTATTTTGTTTATATAAATAATTAAAAAATAAATAAAAAACTTAAAAACATGTTTGTTAATTAAGATTTTAAAATAACTTGTTTCTTAATTTAAAAAATAGTTAAAATTTTAAAAAATTGAAGCAACATTCATTAAAAAAACAACTAAATAAACATAGGAGAGGATTTTAACTTAGGACTCGAAAATAGAAAATGCAAGCATTTAACTAACAGATCAAAAATATTAGATTGTAAAGTATTTTTCGAAAAACAATTTTTATGGAATAATATAGAAAAATGAATATTTTTTATTTTATTTTTAAAAATGACATTTGTCACTAATTTTACCGACAAATACAGTATTTAGAAGTGGTTTTAAACCGCCCGTCTCTTTTTCCCCTTTGGTTCTGGTTTATTCTACCTTTTCACTTTCCTGGAAGGAAAAAGTAAATTTATTAAAAAATAAATGAATGAAACATGTGCAAAGTATGTTTGATGTTTTATTCTCTTATTCAAATAAATAAATTATTTCTATCTTCTATTTCTCTCTTTGGAAAACAATGATTGATATTTGCTAAAGCATCTGATTTAAATTTAAACTAATTTTAAACCCAACATAATATATTTTAATATTAACTTTATATAAAAAAATAAAAATTTGTATGTAAATAGAATACTTCAATTATATAAACATTTTAAATGTAATTTTTTCATAATAAAAAATTAAATTTTTTTTTAGAATTATTAATAAAAAACATTTAAAAATATCAAAACAATATTTTATTTATTATTCAACATACTACATTATCATTTAACGGGAGATAATAGATAAATGACTAAAATATAACAATTTAATAACATTAATGACTGTTACGTTAGTTTTAAAAGTTGAGTGATTATAATATAATTTTAAATAAAATTTAAGTACACTTAATGTAGTTTACTTTAAATTTTAAACATTTAGTATTAGGGTTTCAATCAAGAATTAATTTGTTTATATAAATTTTTTTAACAAATAATTTTATAATTGAGAGTACATTCAACATAAGTGTGTCTATAATCTCAATATAATTTAAGATAATATGATTTTGCATTTACCGTTTACGTATGCCTTAAATCATATTTTATCTAAAATCCAACAAATCATAAATGTATTAGTTAAAGTTGTTTCAAAGCGCTTACGCTGTAAGATTGAAGAATATCTCGACACGTTTTGAGTGATGGTCTTAAAGAATTCCATGGGAACCGTCCATGTATTAATCATTGTGTTCCATACTCCTACTTCAGAATTCACTATTTGGCACACCATATCTTTTTATATTTTCTTTTAGTAAATTTATGTTTTGGCCAACTTAAAAAAGATACAAAATGGTCATTAAACCATTTGAAAGTTTTCATTTAAGTTACTGAATTATTCAAAACTTTTTATTTAAATAATTGAGTTGTTAAGTTTTGCATTAAAAAAGTTAGGCTAGCAAGCTCTAAGCAACAATTTAAAAATCCATATAGTGGACCAGTACCTATTGATGAGTAGAAGAACATATCTTAGATCTAAGTTGATTTGATGGTCAATATCAGAGATCAAAGAAGAAAATTGCTTGGATTTTTTGTCGCAAATTCATTACATTCAAAATTGTTTAACAAAAAAGAACTGAATTGTAGAAGAGAAACGGAAGAAAAGCTTTTTATTGGTGTAGGCGATACGAACAAAGAAGGTCAGACAATAACGATTTTAACAGTCTAGTGACTTAAAAGAAAACTTTTGAATAGTTCACTACCCATTTTGTAATTTTTTAAAGTTAAATGACCTCAAACATTATTAATGAATAGTCAACCTAACTCTAACAGTTAGGTAGTTAGCAATTAGTTTGTTAAGTAGTTAGTAGGTTAATAACAGTTAGCAAAGTTGTTTAAATACGTGTGCATGGTTTCTTTTATTTTCATGATGGTTTAATAGAACTTTTGTGATATTTCTCTTCATGGTATCAGAGTTGTTCAAGGTTTTGTTGCTGATTTTTTTTTCTGCAAGATTGTTGATTGTCATGGCGCTTGAGGTGGTTGAAAAAAGTCACTCCAGTGTTGGTGGTGAACATATAAATCTTCCTTGTCAAGATTCAAGTCCAGTCACTTCTGTTTTTGGTAGACGTTTTCAGCAGTTTCTTAAACACAATACAGTAAAGCTTAGCGATCATAATTTTCTTTTATGGAAGCACCAAATTATGTTGATTCTTGAAGGATACAATGTGTATAGGTTTGTTTTGGGTACTGTTAGTGTACCAACATAATTTGTTGTGGATAAAGATAAAATATTAGTAGAAAATTCTTATTATGTTTTACATGTGCAGCAAGATCAGCTATTGGCTTCTTGGTTGCTTTCAACTATTAGTGATGAAATTCTAGTCTATCTTACTAGTGCTCGTACCAGTTACGATGTGTGGGCAACTATTGAAAAGAAGGTTGCAATTAAGTCCATTGTAAAACTCTCCAGTATGCGACATGCATTGTATTAACAGAAAAAAGGTTATTTGTCTGTTAAAGAATATTTGTCTAAGATAAAGTCTATGTGTGATATGTTGGTTGTAGCGAGTTGTTTGATTTCAGATCAAGAAATGGTTAGCATCATTCTTGCAGGGTTGCTAGTTGAGTATGAGTTAATACAGGTAGTAGCTTCAGCTATTGTTGTGTCGTTTGATTTGTTGATTGAGATGCTCCTTGATTGTAAAGCTTGGCAACTTGAGTTCTTGAATAGTGTTCCTGTACAAGCTAACATAGCTAGTAAACAAGATCATCATAAGGGTGATCGGACCAAGGGTTCTGATTATAATAGTGGCTATCAAGGGAACAAACATGCATATAGAGGTGGCTTTCAATGTAATAGAGGTTTCCATCAAGGTAGAGGCCGTGGGGATCATTTTTCAAACAATCAACCCCAATGCCAATTGTGTGGTAAAGTTGGACACATTGTCCAAAAGTGTTATTACCGTTTTAATGAAAGTTTTATAAGTGTTTCTAATGAAGATCGTTCAATGATAGTGAATCATCATTAACTTTTTGCTCCAAGACAAACCACAACTAGTTGTAAGGCACATTATTGTTGTAATGTATGTCCTAGCTCTCGAGAAGGTAGCAACCTTTCAAGGGGTAATGTTTCAATGCCTTCAACTAGCAGTGATAAGCATATGTGGTATCTTGACTCCGAAGCTATGAACCATGTTACTAAAGATACAAGTACAAGTAAACTCTTGATGGGTATTGGGGTTCTTATTCTTATAACTCACGTAGGGACATCCTCGATTGTCACTGGTAATAGACTGTTGCATCTCAAACATCTTTTACATATTTCAAATGTATGCAAAAATTTGATTTCTGTAGCTCAGTTTGCAAAGTATAACCAACTATATTTTGAATTTCATCTCTATCATTGTTTGTGAAGAACATCAAAATAGGGATGGTTTTGTTGGTGGGACATGTTCATAAAAGATTGTATTGTTTTGCTCTGTCATCACATCGTTGAGGTTTTTCAAGTTCGACTGGTCCTCAACTTGGACGATCGCTCATGCATTTGGCTATGATTGATATTCTTGGTTTTGACTTGTGGTACAAAAGGCTAGGTCATCCATGTAATAGAACACTTACTCAAGTACTTAAAATTTGTAATGTTGCATTGAATAAATATGCTTTGTCAAAGGTCTGTGCATCGTGTCAGTTTGGGAAGTCTCATAAGCTGGTTTTTCCTATTTCTTAAATTGTGTGCTCGTTCCCTTTTGAGCTCGTTCTATCTGATCTATGAGGGTCGGTATTGTTGCAATTAGAGGGCTGTCTTTATTATCTTTCTTTTGTTGATGCATATAGTCATTTTACATGGATTTATCTATTGAAGACAAAAGCTGAGGTGGTGACAAAAGCTCAAGTTTAATTTGGTTGCAAGATTAAAAAGTTTCAAAGTGACTGGGGTGGTGAGTATAAACCGTTGACTAAGGTGCTTTCTCAGCTAGGTATACAACATCGGCTCACTTGCCCACATACGTCTGGATAGAATGGTATTGCTGAGAGAAAACACATGCATTTAGGAGAGATGGGTCTCACACTGCTTGCACAAGCCTCTTTGCCGATGCATTTATGGAGCCATGCATTCTTGCATGCTGCTTATGTAATAAATAGGCTTCTAACACCAATTCTTCAAGGCAAGTGTGCTTATGAGAAGCTGTATCGTTTAACATTGGATTACATGCAGCTTAAGGTTTTTGGTTGTTGCTGTTATCCGTAACTGCGGCCTTACAATAAGCATAAGTTACAAATTCTTTGTCAACCTTGTACTCATCTTGGGTTTAGTCCTATTCATAAGGGTTACAAATGTCTTGATAAGAATGACAGAATTTTTGCGTCTCGACATGTAGTTTTTGATGAAGATTGTTATCTATTTGACAAGACATTGTTGTTATGTAACAAGGACATCTCATTGATGGAGCATCAAAGGTCAGGTGTTCCAATCTTATCTCAATAAGTCTCTGTTTAATCATCAGTTAGTTTAGATAATAGTGTTGTGGGGTGTTTGTCTGGTTATGGTAGATGTGTTTATGTTGATGTGGCAACACCTGTTGATCAAATCTAGATGTCTTCTAACAAGTCCATTTCTCATTCAAAGTTAGATCCCAATAATATGGTTATAGATCAAGATGGTGGTACTTCACTTGGTTCGCATGAGGATTTACTTCCTCTTATGGTACCTGCATTTTTGGCTTGTCCTGTTCTTGCACCTGTTAACTTACATCCCATATAAACGAGATCGAAACGTGGGATTTTTAAACCAAAGTTTTATGTTGTTGAGTTGGTTGGTCGTGAGCCATTGTGAATTGATGAAGCATTTTTAAGCTCAGAATGGATAAATGCTACTCAACAAAAGTAGCAGGTACTCATGAAAAATCACACATGGGAGCTTGTACCGTGACCTCCTAATAGAAGGGCCGTGGGAGGTAAGTGAATTTTTAAAATTAAAAGGTATGTCGATAGGCCAGTAACTCATTACAAAGGATGTCTAGTTGTAAAAAGGTATCTACAAGAAGCGAGAATTGACTTTAATAAAACATTCAATCCGGTTGTGAAGCCTACGATAATCCAGATGATTTTGCCTTTTGCTGTTACATTTGGTTGGAAGCTAGAAAGCACGGACGCGGCTCATCCCTCCTCATATTAGTGTCGTACGTTTGTTCGACACGAACACTTGTTAGACACTCTTGGATACGTATGGGACACGCCAAAATACGTCATAAAAAAAGAAGAGGTCAGACATGGTCTCGACACGGGTGTTTAAAAACGAACACATGACAGACGCAGGAATAGTAGACAGTGGCTGATGGACGACGAATAAAATTTTGGCTTTCAAAAGTAGCAAATGAAGAGTCAACAACAGTAAGAAGATGATGTAAAGAAAAAAAATGTGAAGTTTAGGGTTTCCTATTAATGAAATGCTGAGTTTTACTATCAGCCTATGTAAACGTTGGAAAGACTTAAAAGTTAAAACATTAAATAATCGATCAAAATAGTAAAATAAAAACTAAAAAAGAAATTAGCTTATTTGAGAAGCTTTCGAGCTTTATACTTGCTTTTCTGCTTTTGTCGTTTCCATTTTTCACATTTCAAAAAATATTTTACACATTCATCACTCTTATTTCCATTTTCCTACTTTCAACGAGTATGGAAGTTTGAAGCTATTAAAGGTAATTTCAATATTTTATTTTGGTTATGCTTTGAATGGATTACATTTTTTTTGGATAAGTTTGAATGGGTTACATTATTTTATTTGTTTAGTTACTCTTTTTTTTTGTATATTTGTATGTTAAATAATTGATTTATGATGATCACTCTTGAAAAAGACATTGATTTTTTTTGTTAATACTTTAGGTTTTTAATTATGACATCTCAAAGTGGTAGTTGAAGTGTTGGCTCATCAAATAATGTTAGTAATGCTAGTGTGTCTCCAGATGATATTAGTAACACTCTTTGGAGATATGTTACTAAATTACCGAAAACTATTGAAGGAGGCGGGAATGTTAGTTTTGTATGTAATTTTTGCAATGCTACATGTAAAGGGTTATACTCTAGGGTTCAAGTACATTTATTGAAACTAAATGGGTAAGGAATTTGAGTGTGTCCTAAAGTAACACTATATCATCTTGTTGAAATGCAAAAAATAGTTGAAGATGCGAAACTCAAGTTGCAACCAAAAATAGTCCCATTGCCACCTAGTTCTCAAGCACTAGCATCTTCCTTTGGGCCAAACACAACCTCACTTCAAGGGCATAGTTTAGGTTCTAATAGAAGAAAATACCTTTTAGTACAATCATTAAACTTTGTTACTCGGGAGAATTTAGATAGTGAAATTGCTCGAATGTTTTATTCAGGTGGATTGCCTTTTCATTTAGCTAGGAACTCTAATTATGTGAATGCATTCACCTTAGCTAGTAAGAATTCGATTATGAATTACATACCTCCGGGGTATAATGCATGAAGGACTACATTGTTGCAAAAAGAACGAGCAAACATAGAGAGGTTGTTACAACCTATAAAGGGAATGTGGAGGGAAAAATGTATTAGTCTTGTATGTGATGGATGGACGGATGCACAAAGACGACCGTTGATTAACTTTATAGCCGTTTCTGAAGGTGGAGCTGTTTTCTTGAAAGTCGTCAATTGTAAAAAGGAGTACAAGAATAAGTATTATGTGACAATTTTAATTAGAGATGCCACAAGTGAGGTTGGGGCACAAAATTTTATTCAAGTGAGAACCGACAATGCACCAGTGTGGAAAGCCGCGGGATCATTACTAGAGACATAACATCCTCATATCTTTTGGACATATTGTGTGGTACATACTCTTAATCTTTCTCTTAAAAATATATGTACTGCAAAAACCACCGAAAAGAATGAGGTTACATATGATGTTTTGTGTTGGATAAATAATGTTGGTGATGATGCTATCGTTATAAGAAACTTCATAATGAATCATTCTATGAGGTTGGCAATATTTAATTCTTTTGTGCCTTTGAATTTACTTACCGTTGCGAATACTCGATTTACTTCTATGATTGTGATGTTAAAAAGACTTAAGCTCATTAAATGGGGTCTCCAAAATATAGTTATTAGTGATGAATGATCTATTTATAGAGAAGATGGCATTTCCAAAGTCTCTTTGGTGAAGGAAAAATATTTGGATGAGCTTTGGTGGGATAAGGTTGATTATATCCTTTCTTTTATGGGACCTATATATGATATGCTTCGAATTATGGACACGAATAAGCTTACTCTTCACTTAGTTTATGAGATGTGGTATGAAATAATTGAAAAAGTGAAGACAAGCATTTATAGGAATGAAGGGAAGAAAAGAGACGAGAGATCGATCTTTTATGAAGTGGTATATGATATTCTTATTAATAGATAGACTAAGAGTAGTACACCACTTCATTGTATGGTTCATTCTTTAAATGCAAGGTAAACTTAGATAACATATATTCCATTTATGCTTGTTTTTATTCTTTTATACTTGTTTTATTTATTATCAATTAATAATAAATAAATTTATTTGTTTACATAGGTATTATTGTAGTGATTGGCTTAATAATTTTCCAATTCGCCTTCCTCCACATAAAGATGTAAAAATCTCATAGGAAAGGAAAAAATGCTTAAGAATATATTTTTCTTCTACCGAAGAAAGGAAGATGACTGTGCAAGATTTTGCAAGATTTTCGAGAGCACAAGATGATTTTGGTTCATTTGATTCACTACAAGATAGATGGCTTTTGGATCCCAAGTCTTGCTAGTTAGTTCATGGGGCTTCAATACCTTTGCTCCAAAACTTAGCTTTGAAACTTCTTGGACAACCTTCATCATCATCTTGTTGTGAGAGGAATTGGAGTACATATTTGTTTATCCATTCTATGAGGAGAAACAAGATTAATTCTCAACGTGCCGAAGATCTAGTATTTGTGTATACTAATATTTGATTACTTTCAAGAAATACTCTTCATTATAAAGAATAAGATAACAAGCTGTGGGATATTGGAGGTGATGTACTTGACTCATTTGAAGCAGTTGAAGTTCTTAAAGTTGCTAGCCTATCTCTCGATGAACCAGATATGGAGATGGTAATTTTTGCGAATGAAGAAGAATATTTGGAAAATCTAATGTTATGAATTGAATTAGAAAATTGCCCTCTTTTTGCTTCTTTTTGTATAAGCCATCTTAGGAATATAGGTTGACCTTCAAATTTAGATTTGATATGACATGTTTTGTGTAATGAACTTGGAAAATTTATTACTATATTTTGTCATATTTTATGTAGTGATAAGAGAGCTTAATGGAAAAGAATTGATTATATATTAATGAAAAATATCAATATTTTTATTTACATTAAGTATTTTAACATAAAAAATTGTTGTTGTATCTTGCCGTATCCGTGTCCTTATTTTTTAAAAATTACCGTGTCACCGTGTCTATATTGTGTCGTACCCATATTGCATGTCCATGTCCATGCTTCATAGGCTGGAAGTTAATGCAAGTCGACATAAACAATGCCTTTCTCAATGATGACTTAACTGAAGAGATTTACATGACTTAACCTCTAGGGTTTGAACAACAGAGCGAAGGTGTGTCATTGGTGTGTAAACTCAAGAAAGCATTGTATGGTCTCGAACAGGCTCTTCAGGCTTGGTTCAAAAAATTAAGGGATCATCTGGTTGCAGCTGGTTTTACTTTGGCAAAGTCTGATGCTTCACTTTTTATAAAGTAAACCAGTGAGGTTCTTCTTTATAAATTTTTCTATGTCGATTACATTATAGTTATAGACAACCATCAACCAATCATTGATGAGTTTGTGAAGTCTTTAGATTCAAGGTTTTCTCTTAAATATTTGGGACAGTTGAGTTATTTTTTAGGTATAAATGTAACCTATAACTCTTCAGGGATGTTTCTCAGCTAACGTAAATATATCCTTAACTTGTTGCATAGGAGTCACATGGAGAGTTCCAAAGGCACACCAACTCCTGTGGTTTCCTCTTGTGTATTATCTACTCATGCTGGAAGTCCTACTGAAAACGAGACTGAGTACAAGAACATAGTGGGGCCATTACAATATATTGTAATCACTAGGCCTGAAATCGCCTTTGTTGTAAACAGGGTTTGTCAATTCATGCATAAAACTCTTGATCATCATTTCAAGGCTTTAAAGTGTATTTTACGGTATTTACAGGCCACCATCGACCATGGAGTTTGTTTCACTACTGCTCCTGTAACACCCCCTAACCCTAAACTGTTATCGAAACAGGGTTACGGAGCATTACCAGACCTTTCAGAAATATTACGAACCTTATACAAATAAATAACATACATATTGTAAAACATTCATAATATCCCTTTTATGGACCCTCGAGGCCCAAAATACGTGTTAGAAGTGATTCGGGACCGATTCGAGTGCTCAAGAAATTTTTCATGAAATTCTAAATTTTTTTCTCAAATACAAGGCTCACACGCCCATGTGGACCAGGCCGTGCGGGCTCAATATAACCCCTTTTTAATCATCTAGCCAACACTGCAAACTTAAAACGTACCCAATTCAAACCAATATCACAACCAATACAATTTTATATACAATTACACTTGAATCATATCAAAACATCAATCTATTTGTAACAGCTCGATTTAGACCTTAATCGGAACAGTGGTTTCGGGACTACAAATTCGAGGTCAGAGAAATAATTTAATATTATTTTTGATGTTTATGGCATGTGATAAAGTATGTGTGAAAGTTCTGTGTGAAAATTTTATCGTTTGTGTGTCGATTTGTGAAAATGGACTTAATCGCGTAAAATGCAAAAGCTGTGTGCTAGTAGTTAAAAGTGCCTAATTTCTATGTTTCTTTAAATTTGAGGTCCTTATGTTGATATTGGACCATTGAATTCATGAAATAACATAGTTGGACATGAGTTAGTGGATTTTAAATGAAATCATTAAGGATAAATATGATATTTGATAATTAAAGTTAATATTAATAAAACAAAGGCCAAATTCATGCATTCATCTTTGTTCTTACCGAAAATTGAAAGAAAAAGAAAAGAAAAAGAGCTAGCTAGGGTTCGGCAAGCTCAAGCTTCAATTAGGTATGTGTTTTCGATCCGTTTTTGATGATTTTTTATGTTTTTGTGATTGTTGTTAAGTACTCTAGCAAGCCCATGCCTAAATTTCTAAATTTGATAATGATTTTGAGATGTACCATTGATGAATATGTGAGCTTTGTGTTGATAGTTGGTGAAATATGAAAGCTTGATTAATGATAAATATGTTTTGTATTGGGATTTTTGATGAAATTGATTATTGAGGGCTAATTTGTGAAAATGAAACTTTGAAGGGTTAAAATGTGAAATAAATGAAAGATATGGGCTGCTAGGGACTAGTATGAAATTCGGCCAAGCTTGGGTGTGAGTAAATTATGTGTATTTTGTGTAATTGTGAAATAGGGATTAAAATGTCAAAATGTGGAATTATAAGGGCTAAAATGTAAAATGCCCTAACTATGTGTTTGTTGATTGTTTTGGATGAAGATGAGATTGAATGAGTTGAATTTGATATTATATAGATCAAGAAAAGAGAAATTCGGACCTAGACCGAGGCAAGAACAAAGTGCTTGATTGATCGACTAGTATCGTTGTTTCTATGTCCGAGGTAAGTTCGTGTATAATACGTATTGTTTAAACAATGTTCATATGTGATGAAATGAATGGAAATATGATTATGGAGTTTAGTAGTGTGAAATGTGAGTTCGAAGATAAGTAGCACTAAGTGTGCATAAATAGAATCGTTACAGTGATGAATGGCACTAAGTGTGCGAGATAAAGAAAGCATCGGTTGTATTATTTGGCACTACGTGTGCGATACCGAGACAAATTCGGTTATATGTGATGGCACTAAGTGTGCGATATTATTATAGCTTCGGCTAATTAATTGGCACTAAGTGTGCGAGTTCATCAAATGTTTAAAGAGGATCGAATGAATTATGGCATCGAGCTTTGAAGTGGTAAATGTGAGGGATAAATACGTGATGGTACAGGTATGTACATAACCTAAATGGTTGATGATATTGTGTATGAGATAGATGGAAGATTATGTGAATGGATGATGAAAAGATTTGGATTGAGTAGCATTATATATGCTTGTATAAGAAACTATAGATATGGTATGAAAGTGAGTAATAGCCATGGATGAGATTGAGTAGTGATGTGAATTAAACTAAGTGTTAGTTAATTTTACATAATAAATTAGAATTGTTGAGTTAATTGTATTATATTACGAACTTACTAAGCTTTAAAGCTTACTGTATGAAGTCTTTCTCTGTTTTACAGTGGTATTTAAAGCTAGCTCGGATCCGGGGATCGTCAGCGACTCAATCACACTATCAGACATCTATTTTGGTACTTTTTAAAAGTTATATATATGGTATATGGCGTGTATAGGCTAGTGAAGTTGTGGAATGTTTTGAGATGTATAAATTTTTCCATGTGATATGGCTTGATAATGGATGAGACTTTGGATAGATTTTGGTATATGTTTTGCTATGTGAAAATGGTGTATGTGAGGTGTACATATGGTCTTGTGTGAATGGTCATTTTGGTATGATTTGGTGAAATAGAAAGGGTATGTTTCATGCTTGATTTGGTATTTGAGATGGTGAATGATTTGTATGTTATTTGATGTTGGAATTGAACATGTAGGGATGACCCAAAATTTGGTGGTAAATTGGCCTTGTAAATGGCCTATAATTGCCCACACGGGTGAGCACATGGGCGTGTGTCTCGACCGTGTCCTTCAATGTCCCAATTTGAAACGAAACAGACTTGCTCACGGGCCAGACACACGGGCATGTGATAGGCCGTGTGACCCAAGTCAGTGTTGCACACGGGCCAGACACACGGGCGTGTGATAGGCCGTGTAATCCAAGTCAGTGTTGCACACGGGCCAGACACATGGGCGTGTGATAGGCCCTGTAACCCAAGTCAGTGTTGCACACGGGGTAAGACATGGTGGACATGGCTGTGTGAGGCACACGGCACAGCCGCACGTGCGTGTGTCCTGTTTTGAAATGAAAATTTTCAAGGTTTCGTAAAAGTTTTAAATGTGATCGGTTCAGTCCCGAACCACTTTCAAAGCATGTGTAAGGTCTCGTAGACCTACTAAAGGGACTTTGTATTATTGATTATCTATGATATGCTGATGTGTAAGCAATGGTTCTTTAAATTTTATGATTCGACTGGTAATACCTCGTAACCCTAATCCGTCGATGGATACGGGTTAGGGGTGTTTCACTATTAATTTACTCAAGGTATAATCATAAGAATTTTACATATAATATTCAAACTAATTTAGTTAATTTCATTAATTTCAATTTTTAAACTTTATATCCAAAAGTACCATTTCATAGTCTTATCATTTCACATAATCATTCAAACACATCATTTACTACCAATTCCAAAATGACTCATACATAACCTAGGTACATGCCATTTTTACCAAAAGAAATATACATCACCAAAGTTTTCTGAGATCGGGATTGGCTTTGGATGCTGGACCGGAACGTTTGACTTTAACTAATCTGCGCACGGAAAACAACCGTACGCTGAGTATGGATATACTCAGTGGTATTACTATAATTCAAATTACTTGATATAACATAAAAATCATGCTTATTAAAATTTACAAATCAACCAAATATACGTATTCATTACATAACAACCATAGCCATTCTAAATAGGTTTTCTTTACTCATTTCATTCATCAATACACTATTGTCTATTCGTGAACAATGATTCATACTATGCATTTTCATAATCTCATTTCATTGATTCATCAATCATTCCCTGAACCTTTGGTTCATTCATTCATTCTCATTTCTCATTTCTCAATTTCTTATTTCATTTCTTAACCAAGATCATTTACTTTCATTCAATTTTACCATTTCATTCGTTACCCCTATTAATAAGACTCGGACTTTGGCTGATACAAGGATCCAACCAAACACTCCAGTACGGCACCCAGTGCCTCATCGGATAGTTCGAAGCAAATAATTGACACCCAGTGTCTCATTAGCCAAGCCGAAGTAAGTTGGTACCCAGTGCCTCATCGAATCTATTCAAAGTAATATAGTGACACCTAGTGTCTCATCGACTCGAGGTTGAAGTATCCCTGAACACTTCCAATCCTATGGCATGCCAACTATATCCGACTCAGCCTGACTAGTTAATAGGGTATTTAAATCACATATAACCTCAATTCAATCACAATTTCTCACATTTTCAATTCAATCATTTTTCCACCTTTTAATCAATATTCAATCCATATATTCACACATTTTCACAATTCAATACATTTTCATTCAATTCAATATCAATACTCGCCTTAATTTCTCTTACCACGCATATTAATCACTATTCACAATTAATAATAAATAAATTCGAATTATAGTAATACAAACCGGATATTTTCTCGATTCAATCCTCGTCTACTTTTTCTTTCCCTTTCTTCGTAGATGTCTCCGATGTAACGTTGGCTACGAAAAATTAAATCAATATAAAATTATTTATATAACACTATTTCACATCAAATGCTTAAATTTCCTATTCAACTTTTACCTTAATTCCAATTTAGTCCTAACTATATTCATCCATTTTTCTATTTCAATTCATACTATATTTTTAACTCAAATTTCAACTAAACTTAGACTTAACTATCTAGTTTTCATCATAAAACCCAAATTTCGAATTTCTTGCAATTTAGCCCCTTATACTCAAAACTTATAATCTATTTCACAATTTAATCCTTTATCCAATTCCAACTAAAAATTCTATCAACTAACTCCTAAATCATCAATTTGTTCAACATGAACTATATCTAAAAATCTAATAACTTTCAAAATTTTAACATAAATCCAATTATACTTTGTTCTAAGACTCCAAAAACATCAAAATTATAAGAAAAGGAACTAAATTAACTTACCAAATTAAGCTTGAAGCTTTAGAACCCTAAATCCCCTTTTCTTTTTCTTTTCTCATTTCTTTATTTCTATTTCGTTTCTATTCTGTTCTTTCCTTCCTTTTTGTTTCACTTTATTTTATTTCTTGTATGTTTTTGTAACACCCCTAACCCGTATCTGACGCCAGATTAGGGTTAAAGGCGCTACATGACAGATCAAAAACTTACACAACATTTCATACATTACATTCATCATTAACGATCATAGTGTCCCTTAGATGAGTCATCGAGACCCAAAGCATGCATATAAATCAAGTTGGGACTAAACTGAAACACATATGAAATTTCATGAAAATTAAAAACTTTTCTAACTTTCAGGGGAGGCACGCCCGTGGTAAGAGACCGTGTGCTCTCCACGGCTTCTAGACACCTCCGTGTGTCCATCCGTGTTTACATACTGACTATATCAACACGGTTACTTAGCACGTCCGTGTGCCATGACCGTGTGCTACCAAACCATATACTGGCTTTTCCAACACGGCCAACAAGCACGCCCGTGTGCCATGTCCGTGTGCTCTTAGCTAGCTACTGACTTATACACCACGGCCAGTTGACACGCCCATGTCGCGGCCGCGTGCTATTTAAGCTACATTCTGCCAATTCAACCACAGTCTTAGGCACGCCCGTGTGCCACAACCGTGTGACATTATAGGCCATTTACAAGGCCAAAATGCCACCCATAAGGGTCAACCTACAAGTAACATAATCCATCTGATTTCATGCATATATGGCAACCCAAAAACATACCAAAATGAACATTCCATCAACACATTCAATACCAATTCCATTCATACCAAATTACAAACTAAAACCCACTTCATCTCAAGCATATATCATCTATTTTCTTATCCAAAACTTAACCATTTCATAAGCATCAAAACATATCAAAACAACTACACATACCACATTCATCAAGACAAAATATGAACCAATAATTGGCCACATCACATGACCAAGTCTATACATCAACTTATATAAAAACTAGCCTATACATGCCATATCTAACTTATAAACATTTCCAAAGTGTACCAAAATAAGTTTAGTAGTGTGATGATGATCCGTGATCGGTCCCGAGCCTTGATGAGCTTTTGTGACCTATAAAACAGAGAAAGTACACATGGAGTAAGCTTTCTAAAAGCTTAGTAAGTCATAATACAAATAAACTTAGCATGGAAGATATATATATATATGCACATAGGTACAAAGGCCCATCTCATTTACTTAACAAGTAAACACATATATGCCTGAGTTCATATACTTGGCCATATTTTCCACATTCATTACTTCAAGAATCATATACAAATGCATAGCTTTCCATAACCATATTAACATCTCATTCAACTTTTCATATTCAATCATACTTTTCTTCAAATTAGAGTCATATAGGTACTTACCTTGTATACACACTTAATGTATAAATACATATGCATCAAACGCACACAAAAGTAATATACATTCACATAATTGCTCATAGCTCGGATTTGCGAGTCGTATCACAGACTTGCCCGTTGAACCGTAAGAAATCTAATAGGATTCTCAGAAAGCTCGGAATAGTCGTACAATGCCAACGTCCCAGACGAGTTCTTACATGCACTCGAATTTTGATGCCTCTGTCTTAGACAGGGTCTTACACGAATCAATACGATGTCGATGTCCCAGACATGGTCTTACACGCAAAGATCATAACGATGCCAACGTCCCAAACGTGGTCTTACACGTAAAACTCATATCGATGCCACCGTCCCAGACGTGGTCTTACACGAATCTCAAATCAACGCCAACGCGCCCCGCACGTGGTCTTACATGATAAAGCGTAGCGGATACCTATGTCATGACATAGCTAATCCTATCTATTCCTAGGTTCAGACGGACTTCTCGGACTTAGTCACTATATCAGACTTATCTCGAAATTCATTTACATAGCTTCTCATTAACATCCATAACTAACATTGGTCATGTGAACACATGTAATATCATACAAGTACGTTTATTTGCATAGTGACTTACCTCGGATTCGGTTTATCGGAATGAAAGCGGTTCTTTCGGTTACTTTTCGCTTTCCCGCGATCTAAACTGTTTTCCTCGGCTCTTGCTCTAAACATATTCAGAATTAACCCTTTTATTCAATAGCTCATTCAATTCAATCCAAAGACACACATTTTTGGACTATTTGCAATATAGCCCTCACATTTGCACATTTGATCATTTTAGTCTATTTTTCTCAAAACATCAAATTCACAAAATCCATACATGAACAAGCTTAGCCGAATACATATGCATCACATACAAGCCCATATTTTCCATCAAACTTGCAATTTAGTCCCTCAAGTTACCATTTTCTCAATTTAGCCCTATTTAGCTAAATTCATCAAAAATTCAAGAACAAAGTATGTTCATCTAACTCATATCTTTCATTTAACACCAAAAATCATCAAAAAGCTTGACATATCATCAATGGCATCTCACACAAACATTATCAATTCATCAAATTGAGACATGGGTTTTAAAGCTCTCGAAGCAACGATTACAAAAACGTAGAAATTATCGAAAACCAACCGAAAACATACCTCTAATTTGGCTCTCAAATGGCCGAATATGACAAGCTCAAACCCTCTCTTTTCTTTCTTATTTTCGGTTAGGTGAAGGATGATAATGGCTTATTTTCATGTTATTTTCATTATAACATTAATATTATTTCATTTACTAATTTAACCTTCCAATTAATAAGTAAAACAATCATGCATTAAGGATATATCTGTCCTTATCCATCCACTAACTAAATAGTGGTTTAGTATCCACATAAGTCCTTCACTTTTACAAAGCCACAACACTTAAGCACTTTAACAAATAGCATGCAACTTTCACATTTTATGCAATTAAATCCTTTTGTCAAATTAAACACACAGACGGACAAATTAGCTCACGGAAATTTACCACATACTTAGTCACATATCAACGGCACAGAAAATAATATTAAAATATTATTCACACTCGAATTCATGGTCTCGAAACCACTGTTCCGACTAGGGTATAAACCGGACTGTTACATTTCTCCCCCCTTAGGGATTTTCGTCCCCGAAAATCTTACCGTTAAACAGATTCGGATATTGTTGTCTCATTGAATCTTCAGGCTCCCATGTGGCCTCTTCTATTCCGTGACGATGCCATAGTACTTTCACTAACGGAATTTTCTTATTTCTTAGCTCTTTCACCTCACTAGCAAGAATACGGATCGGTTCTTCTTCATATGTCATATCAAATCAGATTTCAATTTCAGATGGGGCAATCACATGTGACGGATTAGATCGATATCTACGGAGCATTGAAACATGAAATACATCGTGTATCTTTTCTAACTCAGATGGCAACTTTAATCTATATGCAACAGGCCCGACACGCTCAATGATCTCATACGGTCCGATGAACCTCTGACTTAATTTGCCTTTACGTCCAAATCGAAGCACTTTCTTCCATAGAGACACTTTTAAAAATACTTTGTCGCCAATCTCAAATTCTATATCCTTTCGTTTCAAGTCTGCATAAGACTTCTGACGATCAGATGCTGCTTTCAAACAATCTCGGATCAGTTTCACTTTCTGTTCTGAATCCTTTATCAAATCAACCCCGTGTAACTTATTCTCACTGAGCTCGGTCCAATACAGAGGTGTACGACATTTACGTCCGCACAAAGCTTCATAAGGTGCCATTTTAATACTCGTCTCAAAACTATTGTTATAAGCAAATTCAATCGATGGCAAATCATCGTTCCCATGAACCATGAAACTCAAGTACACAACATCTTAACATGTCTTCAAGAATCTGAATGGTCCGTTCGGGCTGTCCATCTGTTTGCGGATGAAAAGCTGTACTGAAGTGTAATTTCGTGCCCAAAGCTTCTTGCGATTTCTTCCAGAATCGCAATGTGAATCTCGAATCTTTATCTGATACAATGGATAGTGGCACCCCGTGCAATCTCACAATCTCAGAAATATAAAGCTCGGCTAATCTATCAAGTGAGTAATCAGATCTTACCGGAATAAAATGGGCAAATTTCGTCAGTCGGTCAACTATGACCCAAATTGCATCTTTCTTTCTCGGAGTCTGAGGCAAACCAAAAACAAAGTCCATTGTTACTTTATCCCATTTCCACTCCGGAATCAGAATCGACTGAAGCAATCCAGACGGAACTTGATGTTCGGCTTGTACTTGCTGACAGACTAAACATTTTGAAACAAAGTCGAAATGTCTTGTTTCATACCGCATCACCCAAGAGTGTCGTTTCAAATCTCGATACATTTTCGCATTTTTCCGGATGAACAGATAGACGACTGTTATGTGCTTCGCTCAAAATTAGCTGAATCAACTCCGGATTTCTCGGAACACAGATACGATCTCGGAATCTCAAATAGTCATCAACAACTCAAAATTCAGATTCGGAATTCACTTCACACTGAGCTCGTTTCGCTAGCAATTCGTTATCAAACTTTTGAGCATCACATATCTGTTGTAAAAACAACGGTTTTGCTTTTAAATCAGCTATCAAAGAACAATCATCAGACAAATCCAATTGAGCATTCAAAGCACGTAATGCAAACAATGATTTTCTACTCAGAGCATCTCCAACAACATTTGCTTTACCCGGATGGTAATCTATCACAAGCTCATAATCTTTCAATAACTCAAGCCATCTTCTCTGACGCAAGTTCAAATCTTTCTGGGTCATCAGATATTTTAGACTTTTATGATCTGAAAATACATGACATTTCTCACCGTACAGATAATGGCGCCAAATCTTAAGTGCAAACACAATCGCAGCTAGTTCAAGATCGTGTGTCGGATAATTTTTCTCATGAGGCTTCAATTGTCTCGAGGCATAAGCTACAACCTTGCCTTCCTGCATTAGAACACATCCCAAACCATTTAACGAAGCATCACTGTATATAACAAATTGTTTGCCCGATTCTGGTCAGATTACTATCTGGAGCTTCACATTATGAGCTTTCAACTGATCAAAACTTCTTTGACATTTATCCGACCATTCAAATCTAACATCTTTCTGAAGTAGTTTTGTCAACGGAGTAGCTATCTTCGAAAAGTCTTTTACAAATCTGCGGTAATAACTAGCTAGGCCCAAAAAGCTACGGACTTCAGACACGTTCCTCGGAGGTTTCCAATCTAGAATAGCAGAAATCTTGCTCGGATCAACTCGAATTCTGTCGTGACACAATATGCCCCAGAAAACTAACCTCGTGTAACCAGAATTCACATTTGCTAAATTTTGCATACAATTTCTTTTCTCACAGAGTTTGCAATACGATTCTCAAATGTTCAGCATGCTCAGTCTCATCCCGTGAGTAAATCAAAATGTCGTTAATAAATACTACAAAAAATTGATCTAGGTACGGTCTGAAAATTCTATTCATCAGATCCATAAAAATAGCAGGTGCATTAGTTAGTCCAAATGGCATAACTAAAAACTCATAATGCCCGTACCTCGTTCTGAAGGCAGTCTTCGGAATGTCTAAATCTTTAACTCTCAGCTGGTAATATACCGATCTCAGATCAATCTTGGAAAACACAGTAGCTCCTTTTAACTGATCAAATAAATCATCAATTCTGGGCAACGGATATTTGTTCTTTATTGTCACCTTATTCAACTGACGGTAATTGATGCACATTCTCATCGTGCCATCTTTCTTTTTCACAAACAGAACGGGAGCACCCCAAGGTGAGAAACTCGGTCTAGCAAACCCTCTATCAGTCAATTCTTGTAACTGTGACTTTAACTCTTTCAGCTCTGTTGGTGCCATTCTATATGGAGCTATTGAAATAGGCGTAGTACCCGGCAACAACTCAATACCAAATTCAACTTCACGTATCGGAGGCAAACCCGACAATTCTTCCGAAAACATATCAGAATATTCACAGACAACAGGCACTGACTCAACTTTCTTTTCAGACACCTTCGAGTCAATAACATAAGTGAAATATGCTTCATATCCCTTTTTCACATAACTTTGAGCTTTCAAAACCGATATCACAGCAGACAATTCATTCATATCATTAGACTCAATCCGCACAGTTTCATTATTGGACATCTCAAATCAATGTCTTTCTTTTACAATTTACAACCGCATCATGCAAAAATAACCAATCCATACCCAGAATAATATCAAACTCGTCAAATGGCAACATCGTCAGATCAGTAGGAAAACAGATATCTCGAAACATTAACGGAAAGTTCTTACATACTTTGTCAACAAGGACACTTTTACCTAAGGGGTTCGATACTTTTATAGTAAACTCGAGACTCTACAGCAAAGTCTTGCTGAATACTAAATTCATACATATATATGAATGCGTAGAACCGTGGTCTATCAAAGCAATCATGTAATATCATAAAGAGTAAAAGTACCCGTTATAACGTCAGCGATGAAGCTTCCTCTCGAGCTCAGACAAAGATACGCTCCGCAAAGGCGTTCTAGCTTCAGATCTAACAACATTGTCTCTTGTAGTTCTCTGACTACCACTGACATTCTTTACATTCTTCGATGGTCTACCTCTCCCAGGTGCAATATCAGATCTCAGATTTTGAACCGTCTCTAGCTCAACAAAGCTCGGGGCAATCACGGATAAAATGATCAAGCGATCCACATCTAAAGCAAGCTCGCTGCTCAATCTACTGACTTTCCGGATGCCTTTTTCCACAATGTTTACATCTGTGTCTCTCATCCGGACATTACCAACACAGCTCACATCAAGTTGCTGGAGTTTTGGAACTCATTTGCGGTCTAGATTGATTTCTATTCGAATATCTCACATTATCCCTGAATCTTTTCGGAGCAGATTGAAATGATTTACTCTGAAATCTCTTTTTCATATCTCGAGTATCAGACTCAGCTTTTCTTTTATCTTTCCCGAGTGCCTGCGCATACAAGCTCTGGCCAACGAGTACAACGAACTCTTTTATTTCTAAAATACCAACTAGCAAACGGATGTCTTCATTAAGTCCGTCTTTAAATCTTTTGCACATTATAGCTTCGGATGATACATATTCCCGAGCATACTGACTCAGTCTCACGAATTCTCGTTCATACTCAAAAACAGTCATTCTGCCCTGTTTAAGTTTCATAAATTCCTTCCGTTTCTAATCAACAAATCTCTCACTGATATATTTCTTCTGGAACTCAATCTGAAAGAAGTCCCATGTAACTCGTTCTCTCGGAACAACAGAAATCAGAGTTTTCTACCATTGATAAGCTGCATCTCGGAGTAACGATACAACACACTTTATGCATTCATCCGGAGTCAGAGACATTTCGTCGAATACCCAGATAGTATTTTCAATCCAGAACTCGGCCTTTTCAGCATCATCATCTTTAGTAGCCCGGAATTCTTCGACCCCATAGTTACGAATCTTGTCAACAGAAGGCTTATTCAACAGATTCGGATGTATATCTGGTGGCACAACTGTAGTCTGAGGGGGGTTATCCGGGGGCAAGGGTTGTGAAACAGTCGGGTTATTCTTTACAAACTGAGTGAACCACTCACTCATCATCGGGAAGAAAGCTTGTTTAGCTTCTTCCCCTTGACCGCTAGTAGCCGGTCTTGATTCGTAAGGCACCGCCCTTGCGCGGATCGACGCATTGCTTTTACGCCGCCGCCACGCTCTTCTTCGGGATCCATTACTATACAGAAATCACATTTATACGTCAGGATTCATCACACTATCACAATTCAGATATATGGCGTGTGTAGCTAGACCCTAACACGCTACGCTAGTCCGAGAATCGGCTAAATCGTAGCTCTGATACCAACCAAATGTAACACCCCTAACCCATATTCGACACCGGGTTAAGGTTAAAGGCGCTACCAGACAGATCAGAAACTTACACAACATTTCATACATTACATTCATCAATAACGATCATAGTGTCCCTTAGATGAGTCATCGAGACCCAAAGCATGCATATAAATCAAGTTGGGACTAAACTGAAACACATATGAAATTTCATGAAAATTAAATCTTTTCTAACTTTCAGGGGAGGCACGCCCGTGGTAGGAGACCGTGTGCTCTCCATGGCTTCTAGACACCCCCGTGTGTCCATCCGTGTTTACATACTAACTATATCAACACGGTTACTTGGCACGTCTGTGTGCCATGACCGTGTGCTACCAAACCATATACTGGTTTTTCCAACACAGCCAACAAGCATGCCCGTGTGCCATGGCCGTGTGCTCTTAGCTAGCTACTGACTTATACACCACGGCCAGTTGACACGCCCATGTCGCGGCCGTGTGCTATTTAAGCTACATTCTGCCAATTCAACCACGGTCTTAGGCACGCCTGTGTGCCACAACCGTGTGACATTATAGGCCATTTACAAGGCCAAAATGCCACCCATAAGGGTCAACCTACAAGTAACATAATCCATCTGATTTCATGCATATATGGCAACCCAAAAACATACCAAAATGAACATTCCATCAACACATTCAATACCAATTCCATTCATACCAAATTACAAACTAAAACCCACTTCATCTCAAGCATATATCATCTATTTTCTTATCCAAAACTTAACCATTTCATAAGCATCAAAACATATCATAACAACTACACATACCACATTCATCAAGACAAAATATGAACAAATAATTGGCCACATCACATGACCAAGTCTATACATCAACTTATATAAAAAACTAGCCTATACATGCCATATCTAACTTATAAACATTTCCAAAGTGTACCAAAATAAGTTTAGTAGTGTGATGATGATCTGTGACGGTCCCGAGCCTTTAGTAGCTTTGACGACCTATAAAACAGAGAAAGTATACACGGAGTAAGCTTTCTAAAAGCTTAGTAAGTCATAATACAAATAAACTTAGCATGGAAGATATATATATGCAGATAGGTACAAAGGCCCATCTCATTTACTTAACAAGTAAACACATATATGCTTGAGTTCATATACTTGGCCATATTTGCCACATTCATTACTTCAAGAATCATATACAAATGCATAGCTTTTCATAACCATATTAACATCTCATTCAACTTTTCATATTCAATCATACTTTTCTTCAAATTAGAGTCATATAGGTACTTACCTTGTATACACACTTAATGTATAAATACATATGCATCAAACGTACCTGAAACAGAATATACATTCACATAATTGCTCATAGCTCGGATTTGCGAGTCGTATCACAGACTTGCCCGTTGAACCGTAAGAAATCTAATAGGATTCTCAGAAAGCTCGGAATAGTCGTACAATGCCAACGTCCTAGACGAGGTCTTACATGCACTTGGATATTGATGCCTCTGTCTTAGACAGGGTCTTACAAGAATCAATACGATGCCGATGTCCCAGACATGGTCTTACACGCAAAGATCATAACGATGCCAACGTCCCAGACGTGGTCTTACACGTAAACTCATATTGATGCCACCGTCCCAGACGTGGTCTTACACGAATCTCAAATCAACGCCAACGTCCCAGACGTGGTCTTACATGATAAAACAGAACAGATACCTATGTCATGACATAGCTAATCCTATCTATTCCTAGGTTCGTACGGGACTTCTCGGACTTAGTCACTATATCGGACTTATCTCGAAATTCATTTACATAGCTTCTCATTAACATCCATAACTAACATTGGTCATGTGAACACATGTAATATCATACAAGTACGTTTATTTGCATAATGACTTACCTCGGATTTGGTTTATCGGAATGAAAACGGTTACTCGGTTACTTTCGCTTTCCCGCGATCTAAATCCGTTTTCCTCGGCTCTTGATCTAAACATATTCAGAATTAACCCTTTTATTCAATAGCTCATTCAATTCAATCCAAAGACACACATTTTTGGACTATTTACAATATAGCCCTCACATTTGCACATTTTATCATTTTAGTCTATTTTTCTCAAAACATCAAATTCACAAAATCCATACATGAACAAGCTTAGCCGAATACATATGCATCACATACAAGCCCATATTTTCCATCAAACTTGCAATTTAGTCCCTCAAGTTACCATTTTCTCAATTTAGCCCTATTTAGCGAAATTCATCAAAAATTCAAGAACAAAGTATGTTCATCTAACTCATATCTTTCATTTAACACCAAAAATCATTAAAAAGCTTGACATATCATCAATGGCATCTCACACAAACATTATCAATTCATCAAATTGAGACATGGGTTTTAAAGCTCTCGAAGCAACAATTACAAAAACGTAGAAATTATCGAAAACCAACCGAAAACATACCTCTAATTTGGCTCTCAAATAACCGAATATGACAAGCTCAAACCCTCTCTTTTCTTTCTTATTTTCGGCTAGGTGAAGGATGATAATGGCTTATTTTCATGTTATTTTCATTATAACATTAATATTATTTCATTTACTAATTTAACCTTCCAATTAATAAGTAAAACAATCATGCATTAAGGATATATCTGTCCTTATCCATCCACTAACTAAATAGTGGTTTAATAGCCACATAAGTCCTTCACTTTTACAAAGCCACAACACTTAAGCACTTTAACAAATAGCTTGCAACTTTCACATTTTATGCAATTAAATCCTTTTGTCAAATTAAACACACAGACGGACAAATTAGCTCATGGAAATTTACCACATACTTAGTCACATATCAACGGCACAGAAAATAATATTAAAATATTATTCGCACTCGGATTCATGGTCTCGAAACCACTGTTTCGACTAGGGTATAAACCGGACTGTTACAGTTTTATTATTTAATTATCATAATATTATAATAATATAATATAAAATATCTTTTTACTTAAATTATAAGTAAATACATATTTATAAGACAAGTGTACATATATATTATTACCATTACACATGTATAATTTTATCACCATACATTTGTCATCATTTTATTTATTTGTAATATAATAATGTTATAATATAATTTTTTATAAATTAATATAATATACTTTATAACTAAATAATATATTTATATAGTTTTAAACATAATAAAAATCTAAGATTTTTATCATGTTTGCCGCCTCATGTAATGCATTAGGTATAATTGCCTATTTAGTCCATTTTATTTTCTTTTGATCTTTAATTAAACTTTCACCTATTTCAATTTAGTCATTTTTCCTAATTATTCTTAATTCTAGGTAATTCACCTAACTAAAACCTAATTAAACACACAACTAGCTTCGTAAATATTTTTAATAAATATTTACGAACCTGTTTCACTAAAATGAAGGCCCGATAACACACTTTTTCGATGCCCGTGAATTTTGTGTCATTACATTTCTCCCCCCTAAATAAATTTCGTCCTCGAAATTTACCTGAAAAGAGATGGGGGTACTGAGCTCTCATTGTTTCTTCTGGTTCCCAAGTTGCTTCCTCCACATTATGACTTCTCCATAATTCTTTCACTAAAGGAACCCGTTTATTTCTTAACTCTTTTACTTCCCGGGCTAATATCTGAACCGGCTCTTCTTCATAAGATAAATCAGGTCGAATTTCTATATCTTCAGTAGAAATGACATGGGAATGATCCGATCTATATCTCTGTAGCATAGAAACATGAAAAACATCATGGATTTTCTGTAGTTTCGGAGGTAAAGCTAACCGATAAGCAACTGGCCCAATTCTTTCCACGATCTCATATGGCCCAATAAAACGAGGGCTCAGTTTTCCTTTTCGACCAAACCTCAAGATTTTCTTCCAAGGCGACACCTTAAGAAATACCTTATCACCGGCAAAGTATTCAATGTCCCGACATTTCAAATCCGCGTATGATTTTTGTCTGTCAAAGGCTGCCTTCAATCTTTCTTGAATCTTTTTAATCATCTCCTCTGTTTCTTGAATTAACTCCGGCCCAATTATTTTCCTTTCATTTAGTTCCATCCAACACATAGGCGATCGACATCTTCGACCATATAAAGCTTCATACGGAGCCATTTGAATACTTGATTGGAAACTATTATTATAGACAAACTCTGCCAACGGTAAATAACGTTCCCAACCTGATTCAAAATCGATGATACAAGCTCGTAACATGTCTTTTAGAATCAATCACCTGCTCGCATCGGCCCGTCGGTTTATGGATGGAAAGTCAGATGAAATTAAGTCGAGTACGCAAAGACTCATGCAGCTATTTCAAAAACCTCGATGTGAACCGTGGATCCTGATCAGAAATTATAGATAAAAGAATACCATGTAATCTCACAATCTCCGAATATAAACCTCAAAGAAGCTTCAAGTGACCAATCGCCCCGATCGCTATAAAATGAGCCGACTTTGTAAGCCGATGAACAATCACCCAAATAGCATTTTTCTTACTTGCTGATAATGGTAGCCCCGTTACAAAATCCATCGTAATACAGTCCCATTTCCACTCGGGAATATTAAGTTTGTAATAATCCAAAGAGGGAACCCGATGCTCGCTTTACCCGTTGACAAGTCAAACACTTACTAACATACTAAACTATATCTCTTTTCATCCCTGGCCACCAGTACAACTCCCGCAAATTCTGGTACATTTTTGTTCCTCCGGGGTGTAAAGCAAACGTGCTATCATGTGCTTCTTGGAGAATCAACTCTTTTAACTCAGAAACAACTAGACACAAATCCGATTTCGGAACCTTAAGCAATCATGTTCATCAATGCTGAAATTTTCTACCATACCTTTCTGTACCATTTCTCTTTTCTTCATCAACTTGTCATCTTCTAGCTGTGTTGCTCTAATCTGATCAAACATCATTGGTTTAACTCTCAACTCAGCCAACAAACTTCCATCATCACTGATACTGAGCTCTGCAAACATTGCTCGCAATTTAATTGCAGCTTTCCTACTCAATGCATCAGCTACTACATTTTCCCTTCCCAGATGATAATCTATAACACAATCATAGTCTTTTAGAAGCTCAATCCACCGAAGTTGTCTCAAGTTAAACTTCTTTTGAGTTAAAAGATATTTTAGACTTTTGTGATCAGTATAAATATAACATTTCTCACCGTACAGATAGTGTCTCCAGATCTTCAATGCAAAAATTACAGCAGCTAACTCCAGATCATGTGTCGGGTAATTACGTTCGTGTGGTTTCAATTGACGAGATGCATAAGTTATTACCTTTCCGTCTTGTATCAATACACAATCTAGACCACTCAAAGAAGCATCACTGTACACAATAAAATCTTTTCTCGATTCTGGCAATGTCAAAACCGGTGCCTCAGTCAACATTTGCTTCAACATCTCAAAACTTCTCTGACATTGATCATCCTAAATAAAAGGAACATTCTTTTGTAGCAGCTTCATCATCGGCAATGCTATCTTCGAAAACCCATTTACAAATCTTCTGCAATATCCAACTAGTCCAAGGAAACTACGTACCTCAAATACATTTCTCGGTGCTTTCCACTGAACAATTGCTTCAATCTTCTTTGGATCAACTCTGATTCCATCTGTAGACACAACATGTCCCAAAAATACCATCTCCGATAACCAAAATTCACATTTGCTAAGTTTCCCATATAACTGTTTCTCCCGTAATATTTGTAGTACAATTCTGAGATGTTGATCGTGTTCAGAATCTGATTTTAAATAAACCAATATGTCATCAATAAAGACCACCACAAACTGATCTAAATACAGCTAAAAAATACGGTTCATAAGATCCATAAAAGCGGCTGGGGCATTAGTCAATCCGAAAGGCATTACTAAAAATTCATAGTGGCCATACCGTGTTCAAAATGCTATCTTCGGTACATCACTTTCTTTCACCTTTAACTGATAGTAGCCTGATCTCAAATCAACCTTTGAAAACACATAATCTCTTTTCAACTGATCAAATAAATCATCAATGCGAGGTAACGAATATTTATTCTTGATCGTCACCTTATTTAACTGCCAGTAGTCAATACAAAGTCGTATCGAATCGTCTTTCTTTTTAACAAACAATACTGGAGCTCCCCACGGTGAAATACTTGGTCGAATGAAGCCATGATCTAGCAAATCTTGCAACTGTACCTTCAGCTCTTTTAATTTTGTGGGTGACATACGGTATGGAGGTATAGACATCGGAGCTGTACCAGGATAAACTTCAATCGCGAACTCAACCTCTCTGTCTGGTGTTAATCCCGGTAATTCTTCAGGAAAAACATCAGAGAACTCACAAACAGTTCGAATTTTGCTGCATTGGCTTTCAACAAAATCAGAATTGATAACATAAGCCAAATAAGCTGCACAACCCTGATGAAGTAGTTTACTAGCCTGAATCGCTGAAATGATACGTGTTGACCTACTAGCACGAATACCATTTACCTCAATCTTGCCTCCATTTTCAGTTTGAATACTAAACTTCTTTTTATAGCAGTCTAAAATCACCCCATGCTCAGACAACCAATCCATTCCCAGGATTATATCAAAATTACCGAATGGCATTATCAGCAAATCAACAGAGAAAGTTCTATTATGTATCATTAACGGGCATCTTCGACATATTTGATCTACGGATACTGTTTGTCCCAATGGGCTAGATACCTCTATAGATACTCTAGACATCTCAGATTCTAACTTTCTCGACTCAACTAGTTTTGAATAAATGTATGAGTGTGAAGACCCGGGGTCAATTAAAGCATAAACAGGTTTTGAATACAGTAAAAATATACATGTTACCACGTCATTAGCATCGCCTTCTTCTCTAGTCCGGACTACATATGCTCTAGCTGGTACTCCAGCCTCTGACTGCTGAGTAACTATATCTCTCCCTCTCATTGCACCTCCTCCTCTAGAAACTGAACCGCCTCTACCCGATCCTCTGCCTCTAGCAGTAGATACTAACCTTTGTGATGTTACGGGTGCAGCACTTTCACCTTTCGGGCAATCTCTAATAAAATGATTTGTAGACCCACATCGGAAACAACCTCTAGTTAATTTCCAGCATTCACCTCTATGTTTCTTCGCACAGTGCTCATAATCTAGAATCTCAGTGTCCCGAGATGGACCTCTTACGCTGCTAGTGGAGACTGTCGTCTGTTTCTCTCGACTTTTATCACCTCTGTGTGATCTAAAAATGAGTCTCCAACCACCGTGAGATTCTCTTGATCTTTTCAGTTGAGGATTTGAACTAGTAGTTCCAGTACGTTTCTCAGTTAATCGAGTAATTTTGGGCTTTTTATCGAGACTTAAAACTTGCTCCACCATTTTTGCTCTTTCAACCAGATCTACAAATTCAGTAATCTGGTGAGATACCAACTGTACCTTTAATTCATCTCGCAAACCCCGTAGAAACCGTTTACAACTATCAGCTTCTGTCAGGACAAATTCTGAGGCATATTTGCTAAGTTTGGAAAATTCCCGTTCATAATCCACCACTGATATCTCGCATTGTTTCAGCATAAAAAACTCTTGCTTTTTGTCTTCTATGTACAATTCTCCAACATATTTCTTCTGAAATAGATCCCATGTTACCTGTTCTGCCGGTAAATGCCGAACCACTGATTCCCACCATAAGTAAGCTTCCCCTTGTAGTAATGAGACAGCACACAGTAAACTCTCCCAGGGGTACATTCTAATTGCTGTAAAACTCTTTTTGTTGACTCCATCCAATTTTCAGCTGTGGATGGATCAACTCCTTTTAGACCAAAAAATTCAGTGGCACGGTACTTACGTAATTCTTTAATTGGGGCCCGTCTAGTGGGAGGAATAGATGTTGCAGCAGGTGTAGTCTCCGCTACTCGTTGCAAGGCATCGGCTATAACTCTCAGTAAATGATTCATCTCTGTCTCTAACATTTTCCCGTTCTATATTAGGAGGTTGGTTGCCTAATGGATTTACACTCGGTGTAGCTGATTCTGTTTCATCTAATTCTCTATCTCCGATGTACATTTCTTAATCCACATCATCCATATATTCATCCGACATTTTAACTATAATACAAAACAAATAATTATATCAGCATCCAAATCCCGACTCAGTTTTAACTCAACAGTGGCATGTACCTCTAAACTCGTTTACGAGCTCGATTTAGTCCGAGAATCGGCTAAACCTGAATAGCTTTGATACCAACAATAGTAACACCCTCTAACCCTAAACCGTTATCGGAATAGGGTTACGGAACATTACCGGACTTTTCAGAAATATTACGAACCTTATACAAATAAATAACATACATATTGTAAAACATTCATAATGTCCCTTTTATGGACCCTCGAGGCCCAAAATACGTGTTAGAAGTGATTCGGGACCGATTCGAGTGCTCAAGAAATTTTTCGTGAAATTCCAATTTTTTTTCTCAAATACAAAGCTCACACACCCATGTGGACCAGGCCGTGTGGGCTCAATATAACTCCTTTTTAATCATCTAGCCAATCCTACAAACTTAAAACGTACCCAATTCAAACCAATATCACAACCAATACAATTTTATATACAATTACACTTGAATCATATCAAAACATCAATCTATTAATTTACTCAAGGTTTAATCATAAGAATTTTACATATAATATTCAAACTAATTTAGTTAATTTCATTAATTTCCATTTTTAAACTTTATATCCAAAAGTACCATTTCATAGTCTTATCATTTCACATAATCATTCAAACACATCATTTACTACCAATTCCAAAATGACTCATACATAGCCTAGGTACATGCCATTTTTACCAAAAGAAATATACATCACCAAAGTTTTCTGAGATCGGGATTGGCTTTGGATGCTGGACCGAAACGTTTGACTTCAACTAATCTGCGTACGGAAAACAACCGTACGCTGAGTATGGATATACCCAGTGGTATTACTATAATTCAAATTACTTGATATAACATACAAATCATGCTTATTAAAATTTACAAATCAACCAAATATACGTATTCATTACATAACAACCATAGCCATTCTAAATAGGTTTTCTTTACTCATTTCATTCATCAATACACTATTGTCTATTCGTGAACAATGATTCATACTATGCATTTTCATAATCTCATTTCATTGATTCATCAATCATTCCCTGAACCTTTGGCTCATTCATTCATTCTCATTTCTCATTTCTCAATTTCAATTTCTTATTTCATTTCTCAATCAAGATCATTTACTTTCATTCAATTTTACCATTTCATTCGTTACCCCTATTAACAAGACTCGGACTTTGGCGGATACACGGATCCAAACAAACACTCCAGTATGGCACCCAGTGCCTCATCGGATAGTTCAAAGTAAATAATTGACACCCAGTGTCTCATCGGCCAAGCCGAAGTAAGTTGGTACCCAGTACCTCATCGAATCTATTCGAAGTAATATAGTGACACCCAGTGTCTCATCGACTCGAGGTCGAAGTATCCCTGAACACTTCCAATCCTATGGCCTGCCAACTATATCCGACTCAGCCCGACTTGTTAATAGGGTATTTAAATCACATATAACCTCAATTCAATCACAATTTCTCACATTTTCAATTCAATCATTTTTCCACCTTTCAATCAATATTCAATCCATATGTTCACACATTTTCACAATTCAATACATTTTCATTCAATTCAATATCAATACTCACCTTAATTTCTCTTACCATGCATATTAATCACTATTCACAATTAGTAATAAATAAATTCGAATTATAGTAATACAAACTGAATATTTTCTCGATTCAATCCTCGTCCACTTTTTCCTTCCCTTTCTTCGTGGATGTCTCCGGTGTAACGTTGGCTACGAAAAATTAAATCAATTTAAAATTATTAATATAACACTATTTCACATCAAATACTTAAATTTCCTATTCAACTTTAACCTTAATTCCAATTTAGTCCTAACTATATTCATCCATTTTTCTATTTCAATTCATACTATATTTTTAACTCAAATTTCAACTAAACTTAAACTGAACTATCTAATTTTCATCATAAAACCCAAATTTCGAATTTCTTGCAATTTAGGCCCTAATACTCAAAACTTATAATCTATTTCACAATTTAATCATTTATCCAATTCCAACTAAAAATTCTATCAACTAACTCCTAATTCATCAATTTGTTCAACATGAACTATGTCTAAAAATCTAATAACTTTCAAAATTTTAACATAAATCTAATAATACTTTGTTCTAAGACTCCAAAAACATCAAAATTATAAGAAAATGAACTAAATTGACTTACCAAATTAAGCTTGAAGCTTTAGAACCCTAATTCCCCTTTTCTTTTTCTTTTCTCTTTTCTTTATTTCTATTTCGTTTCTATTTTGTTCTTTCCTTCCTTTTTGTTTCACTTACTTTATTTTATTTCTTGTATGTTTTATTATTTCGGGTCCGTTTGTTTACATGTAAAAGGTTTTACGGAAAATGTTTTCTGCAATTTCCTGTGTTTGCTTCACAGAAAATAGTTTGGTCAACGGAAAATGACTTACAGGTCAAGGTAAAATAAACCCTTTTTCCTGTAAAATGACTTACCCTTTTGAAAAGCGTAAGTCATTTTCGGAAAAGAATTCATCTATAGATAATTTTATTTTTATATAAAAATTAACTTAAATCATACTTAATATTATTATATTGATTTCAATATTATTAAAAATACATATTTAATTATTTATATTTTGTTGGAATTCCTATAATTGATGATAGATTACTAATGAAATCTTCTGTAAATAGAAACTAATCATAGTTACTGATTCTTAGGATAATTACAGATTTCTAGGGATTGTTTCCTTCCTTAGGGTAGTTTATCTCTTTTTATACTTGTAAGCTAATTAGTAGAAGTAAGAATCTGATTTCTACAGTTTTAACATGGTATCGGAGCACTAAGAATTTTACGATCCTCTCGTTCATCTTCCTAAAAATCCCTCCGATTTCTCATCCATCTTCCTAAAACCCTATTTTTTTCCATGGGTGACCTTAATGAAGCCTTGTCCAAAACTGAGATTTCACAAATATCTCAGAATGGTAACTAGGGAATCAATCAAAGTGATCTTAATTCATTACTTATGATCACTAGTCATCGACTAAATGGGAAGAATTATCTACAATAGTCTCAATCTGTTCTTATGGTGATCCGTGGCTGAGGCAAGTTAGGGTACATCAATGGAGAACTTCCACGACCGAACGTAGCAGACCCTACTTATGCTACTTGGGAACTCAATAACTCCATTGTTATGGCATGGCTGACTAATTCTATGGAAGGCCATATAAGCCGAACCTACCTTTTCTTCAAGACTGCAAAAGACATGTGGGATGCAGTCAAAGAGAACTACACTGATCTTGGAAACGCTTCCCAAGTTTTTGAAATCAAACTCAAGTTGAAAGACATTCGACAAGGGACACTTGAGGTAACTCACTACTACAAGAATCTGAAAATCTTGTGGCTGGAGTTAGATATGTACTATGAGGCTGATTGGGGGGAAGGCCTAGAACACGCTAGGTTGATGACCCATCTTAACAACGAACGTCTCTATGAGTTTCTAGCTGGACTGAGGCATGAGTTAGACGAGGTCCGGGGCAAAATTTTGAGCAGATCACCTCTCCCAACCATTAGTGAAGCTTTTGCAGAAGTGAGAAGAGAAGAGAAACGTCGTCTTGTCATGATGGGGGAACCCAAACCGATAATCTCTTCTGACCAACCCATCGAATCTGGCCGCTCTTGTGTCAAAAGGTCCTCAAACACAAAAACCTCGTCTTTGGAAATGAGTCCGGATCGAGCGGATCATGGTGTAGCCACTGCAACCGTGTTGGTCACACAAAGGAAAAATGTTTTAAACTCCATGGTTATCCTGATAAGAAACAGAAAGACAAGAAAACTGCCCTGCTATCTTCTAATACTGCAGATGAGGTGCTGGATGTGCGCCTAACCAAGACTCAACTCGAAAATCTCCATAAAATTTTTAGTACCTCTACTGGTCATTGAAATCTAGCCACTCAAGGTACTGCTCTCAATATTGCTCTTACATCTAATAACCAATCTTCTTGGATACTAGATTCGGGTGCTTCAGACCACATGACAGGTAACCTCACTCTATTCCAAACGTACACCACCTGTCATAACAAGTCCCGAATCAGGATTGCTGATGGTTCATACTCACCTGTGGCTGGAGTAGGGACAATAAAAGTAACAGAGAATTTCTCCCTTGATAATGTTCTACATGTTCCCAACTTATCTTGTAATTTACTTTCAATAAGTAAACTTACTAAAAATGGGAAAATGCTTGCTGAATTCTCTGCAATTGGTTGTGTAATACAGAAGTAAATCGGGGAGGATGATTGGCACCGCTAAGGTTGATGATGGATCAGTATGTGTGGAATAAAGACAAAGACACACAAGGGGATTAGCTCTATCTACTGCAAAAGAGGATACTATTATGCTATGGCACCGTAGGTTAGGACATCCAAATCTTTTGTACCTAAAAAAGCATCTTCTGCTGTTATTTCGTAATAAAAAAATAAATTTCTTAAAGTGTGATATTTGTGAATTGTCCAAACATACCCGTGTTCCATATCCTTTAAAACCATATACCCAGTCCAAACCTTTTTTCACTAATACACAGTGACTTATGGGGAGCTAGCCGAGTGAAGAACATTACTGGTGCTAAGTGGTTTATTACATTTATTGATGATCACACTAGGGTATGTTGGGTCTACCTTTTAAAAGAAAAATCTGAAACACCCAAAGTCTTTCAAAAATTTCACTCAAAGGTCCGAACCCAATTCAACTCTACCATCCAAACTCTCCACACGGACAACGGGAGAGAATACTTTAATTCTGTCCTAAGTTCATACCTTTCAGACCAAGGCATCATACAGCAGAGTTCGTGTCCAAACACTCCTCAACAGAATGAGATCTCTGAGAGGAAAAATCGGCATCTTCTTGCTGTTGCTCGGGCCTTAATGTTCAGCATGAATATCCTAAAATATTTATGGGGCGAAGCTGTTCTTACTGCCTGTTACCTAATAAATCGGATGCCATCAAAAGTCCTAAACTTCCAAACACCTCTAAACACTCTTCACAAATCATTTCCTCTATTTCATGTTCCTAATCTTCCAACAAAGATATTCGGTTGCAAAGCCTTTGTACATAATCATCAACCCAATCAATCCAAGCTTGATCCTCGAGCCCACCCCTGTATATTTGTTGGGTATTCCCCCACTCAAAAAGGATATAAATGTTACTCACCAACCTTGCACCAGCTATTTGTCTCTCGGGATGTCACCTTCTTTGAAACTGAACCTTTCTTTAGACCTTCTCATCTTCAGGGGGAGACTTTTAATAAAGATGAGACCCTTAATACTCTCCTCATCATACCTCCCAACCCTACCACCACTATCACTAAACCTAAACCCAACCTAGACACTGTTATTATTCCTCCTATACCGCAAGAAACTAGCACTATAATTCCCGATAACAACACCATCATTGAACAGTCCCCTGATCAAGGAAAACAACAACAACAGGTGCCCGAACTGCAGGTTTATTCCAGACGAAATCAACGTCCTGAAACTGATACAGCAGTGCCACTTGCATCTTCAACCGAGGACTATTCTGAAAATGAAGTCTCACCTCCATCACCATCCATCTATCTTCCAATTGCAATGAGAAAGGGCACAAGGAGCTGCACTCAAGATCCTATTTCTCAGTTTGTATCCTATGGAAACTTATCTAAGTCTTATAAAACTTTTGTGACTAATGTTGATTCTATAAAAACTCCGAAAACTATAGAAGAAGCATTTAAGTCAGCTGAATGGAGACAAGCCGTGATGGAAGAAATGGAGGCCCTAAAAAATAATGGAACGTGGGAAGTTTAGGATCTGCCTAAAGGAAAGAAAACAGTAGACTGCAAATGGATTTTTACTACTAAATTCAAACCTGATGGCCAGATTGATCGATACAAGGCTCGTCTTGTGGCTAAGGGCTTCACTCAAACTTATGGGCTGGATTATGAAGAGACATTTGCACCGGTTGCCAAACTAAACAAAATTAGAGTCATTTTGTCCATTGCTGTCAATCTTAATTGGAAATTGACCCAATTGGATGTTAAAAATGCTTTTCTCAATGGGGAGTTAAATGAAGAAGTTGACATGGACTTCCCACCTGGATTTGAAGAAAGAAAGGGCCAAGTGTGTAAGTTGAAAAAGTCTTTGTGCGGGCTAAAACAATCTCCAAGGGCGTGGTTTAGTCGATTTGCCAAAGCCATGATGAGCGGGGAGTATACTCAGGACAGCAGACCACACCATGTTCTACAAGCATTCGGAACAAGGAAAATGCTGCATCCTAATTGTCTATGTGGACGATATAATAGTGAGGAGATGATACAAGTGAAATTGGGAGGTTGAAAGAATTTCTTGGAACATAATTTGAACTTAAAGATTTGGGAAATCTTAAATATTTTTAGGTATGGAGATAGCAATGTCTCAAAAGGTATTTCTATCTCCCAAAGGAAATATGTCCTCAATTTGCTATCGAAGTTGGGTTGATGGGTTGTAAACCAATTGAAACTCCTATGGAGTTTAATCTCAAGTTGGGTACTAATGAGGATGGAGAAGAAGTTGACAAGGGAGATATCAACACCTAGTAGGAGACTTATCTACTTAGCTCACACTCGTCCCGACATTGCTTTTAGTGTCGTCGTCATAAGTCAATATATGCATGCCCCAAGGAGAAACACCTAGAAGTCGCATATCGGATACTAAGGTACTTAAAGGAACTCACTGGCAAGGGCCTATACTTCAAGAAAAATGACAGCAGAAATGTGGAAGTGTATCATCGATCTTGATCGGGCAGGATCTATTAATGATGACGATCAACCAGTGGTTATTTGCGGCTATGTTTGGGGTAATCTAGTGACATGGAGGAGTAAAAAGCGATGCGTGGTAGCTCGCAGCAGAAGCGCGTAAGCCGAGTACCGAGCACTAGCGCATGGTATTTATGAAGGAATTTGGATACAAAGGCTGATGAAAGAACTAAAGGTTCCTTATAATAGACCTATGCGAGTTGCATTGTGACAACCAAGTCATTGTCAAGATAGCTCACAATCCTCGTGCATCATGATCGTACCAAACCTGTTGAGATAGACCAACACTTCATAAAGAGAAAATACACTCGGGTGAAGTGAGTGTTACCTATCTACCTACCGGACAACAAAGTTGCGGATATGTTGACAAAAGCTTAAACAAAAACATGTTTGAAGAACATGTTGGCAAGTCGGGTTTGATAAACATCTACACACCCACTTGAGGGGAGTGTTGGAATTCCTATAATTGAGGATAGATTACTAATGAAATCTTCGTAAATAGAAACTAATCATAGTTATTGATTCTTAGGATAATTCTGATTTCTAGGGATTGTTTCCTTCCTTCCTTAGGTAGTTTATCTCTTTTATACTTGTAAGCTAATTAGCAGAAGTAAGAATCTGATTTCTACAGTTTTAACATATTTAGTCATATAATAAATTATTAATATAATAAATATAAATTATTATTTTAATAAATTATTTAATATTTCAATTTTATTTTAATAATAAATATTTATTACAATTATAAATATATTAATAATAAATGTTTTGTAGTATAAAGGTTAAAATATGTCATAAGTCTATGTACACTTCACAGATTTGTAATTTCGTCTTTGTACTTTTATTTTCAAGAATTTAGTCCATTTACTTTTCAAATTTGAAAATCAAGTCCAATTGTTGACATCGTTAATTTTTTTGTCAATTTTGTTGATGTCACATTTTTAAATAAAAAATACCCACTTAGTAGTCATGTAATTAAAAAATGACGTTGTAATGAATTTGAATTTAACATAATATTTTTAATATATGCAAAAACAATGTAAAATATAAAATCATAGATAAAAATAAATTCAATTAAACAATGAAAAAAATAAGAAAATCTCAAATGAATGTTTGTTTAATTGAAAACTATTTTTAAGAAATCTACCAAACAACAGAAAATATTTTACACAGATTCAACCAAACACCAGAAAATATTAGCTTTTCCAGAAAAGTAAATCATTTTCCAGAAATCATTTTCCAGAAGCCATTTTCAGTGAAACAAACGGAGCCTTAATTAACATAATATTATAATAATATAATATAAAATATCTTTTTACTTAAATTATAAGTAAATACATATTTATAATACAAGTGTACATATATATTATTACCATTACACATGTATAATTTTATCACCATACATTTTTCATTATTTTATTTATTTGTAATATAATAATGTTATAATATAATTTTTTTTATAAATTAATATAATATACTTTATAACTAAATAATATATTTATATAGTTTTAAACATAATAAAAATCTAAGATTTTTATCATGTTTGCCGCCTCATGTAATGCATTAGGCATAATTGCCTATTTAGTCCCTTTTATTTTCTTTTGATCTTTAATTAAACTTTCACACCTATTTCAATTTAGTCCTTTTTCCTAATTATTCTTAATTCTAGCTAATTCACCTAACTAAAACCTAATTAAACACACAACCCATTTCACTAAAATGAAGGCCCGATAACACACTTTTTTGATGCCTGTGAATTTTGGGTCATTACAGCTCCTCACCTGTCACTTATAGGTTATACAAATGCCAGTTGGGGTGACAATCCTGATGATAGGCGATCCACGTCGGGGTTTTGTATATTTCTCGGAGGAAACCTTGTCTCATGGGGTTCTAAGAAACAACAGGTAGATGTTCGTTCTTCTGCAGAAGCAGAATACATGAGTCTCGAGCATGCTATAGCAGAGGTCATTTGGATAGAGTCGTAGTTGAAAGAGTTACATGTTTAGCTTGCAAGAAAGACAACTTTGTGGTGTGATAACTCGAGTACAGTGGCGATGTTAGCTAATTCAAATTTTCACTCCAAGTTCAAGCATGTAGAGCTTGGCTTATTTTTTTTCATGAAAAAGTGGCAACAGGTCAGTTGGTCGTCGGTTATGTTCCAGCTCAAGATCAAGTGGCAGACGTTGTAACAGCTCGATTTAGGGGCTAGTCGGAACAGTGGTCTCGGGATCACTAATCCGAGGTTAGAGAAATTATCTTCATGTTATTTTATGTGTTATAACATGTTTATAAGGATGCATGAGAATTTTGGTGTTTTAGTTTTAGTGAAGGAGGGCTTAATTGCGAAAAAAGGACTAAATCGCATAAAGTGCGAAAGTTCTATTTTATTTGCTAGAGGTGTCTAATAGCTAAAGACTATAAATTGGAGGTCCTTAAAGGGATATTAGACCATTGAATTAGTGTTGGCCGGCCATAGGAAGCTAGGGGGACAAAGGCATTAAATGTTGGTCAAAAGTTGGTGATATTAGTTGACAAATGAATAAAATAAGATGAAATAAGCCAAGGCTATCATCTTTTCACTTTGCCTTCTTCTCCACCGAAAATATCAGCAAGCTTAAGGGTTTGAAAGCTTGAAAATTTCAGCTACATCTCATCCTTACAAGTAAGTCAATTTGATGTTTATTTTTGATGATTTTTGTATATTTGGAGCCCTCAAAGCTTAAGCTAGCTAATGAGAGGACTAGTTTGCAATATGGTTGAAAGTCTTGGGACTTACCATGATAGAGTTTATGTTGTTTGAAGAGTTTTTATGGAAGAAAATGAATGATAGGAAGATGAGAAACAACTTTTGTGAAAGGTGTTGTTATGAAAACACCTAATTAGGACTAATTTGTAAATGTTGCAAATTGGTAATAAGTGCATGAAATAGTTGAAATTTTGAGTTGCTATAGAAGATAATATGATTCGGCTAGGCTTGATTAGTAAAGAAGATGGATGAAAATTTATTTACGAGCCTAGGGGTAAAATCGTAATTTTGTCAAAGTATAGGGGCAAAATGGTCATTTTTGCCTAAGTAGAGATTATGTTGTAATATGATCATTAAGTGATTAAATGAGTAAATTTTATTGTTCTAGATCGAAGAAAACGAGATTCGAACCTAGACCGGGAGAAAGAGAAATGTGGGCAAATAGACTCCCTTTTTACCTTTTTCGGTATCGAGGTAAGTTCGTATGCAAATAATGAAATCTTACGTGAGATATTTAATATTCGATGTTGTATAAATTTTATGTTGCCTTCATGTATGCATTAAATACGTTTTGACGAGATGTCAATAAATGAAATTCTTAGATATAATCTAAGAATAGTAAGAAATGCAAATGGTATGAAATGATGATAGTTAGGTTCGTGTAAGGCCATATTGGAATATGGCCTCGGTGTGAGATATTGAATAAGACCGTGTCGAGGACATGGCATCGATGTGATATTTCAGTATAAGACCATGCTCGGGACATGGCATCGATATGTTAGTTCATGTATGACCCTATCGGGGGTATGATGTCAATGTGACATTATGTGTATAAGACTCAAGGGAGTTACTTTAACAATTTTAATGACTCAACAAGTATTTTGAAATTGAGAATGAATGTGTTGTACCATGAGAGGTACATGTATGTGTTAGAACTGAATTGAGATGAATTCGGTATATGATGAACCCATAGGGGGTTATGTGTAAATGATGCACTTTGGTTGCATAAGTTATAATTATTAATGCATTGTGTGAATGTAAACGATTATAGTAGAAAGCTAAGTAAGAATGGTAGTGTGTGAGGATGTTCCGGGTAAACATTTGAAATAAATAAATTCATGTGGATAACTATCCATGAATGTACAATAACGGTGGGCTGTGTGCGTTACCACCTTATTAATTATTAAACGATAGGCCGTGTGCGATACCATCGCTTATTTATTCCAGTTGGTGGGCTAAGTACGATACCACTGGAATTATAAATGATTGGTGGGCTAAGTGCGATACCACCCTAAATGCTTAACTACGATGGGCTGTGTGCGATGTTATCATTAAGCATATCATCTAGTGGGCTATGTGCGATACCACTATAATTACCCTTTTTGGTAGGCTAGGTGCGATACTACCCTACTATCTGATTGTGGTGGGCTAAGTGTGAAACCATCGAGTAATTTAGCATTGTGGATGGATTAGTGAGAATTCATGATGTGTGGTATCATGAGTAATGGGCGGTATGAGTGACTTATTGAAAATGTTTGATGTATTGTATTATGTGATCATGTGGCGACAAGTGCAGGGGTGTATGCAAATTGACATGAGCATTTGGCTTGTGGCATGGTTATAATGTGGTAAGAGACAAAATGAGTAAGTTTCAAGAATAGTTGAGTAAGTAACCATGAGTTTAAGAGTAAAACTCATTATAATACTTTGTGGTTGAATGTAATCGATAGTTGATTGTTATATGCATATGAACTTACTAAGCATCATTGCTTACTCCTCTTCCTTTCTCATCTCTTATAGGTTAATTTAGCTAGCTCAGGTTGGAGATCGCCGGGGATGTTTTCACACTATCGAGCAGACACTTGGTATGAGGTTTCAAGTCCTTATGAGTCATGGCATGTATAGGGCTAGTATTTAAGGTTGATTAATTCATAGTTGAGATCGCCAAATGTGATAATCCAAGATTTGTAATTGATGATGTGTGGAGTTTTTGTAATGGAATTTGTATGTGTGCAATGTAGAGTGGCAATGGCTTGGTAGATAGCCTGATAATTGTCCACATGGGTAGACACATGGGCGTGTGTCAAGACCATGTGGGAGGCACGGCTAGCACATGGGCGTGTGCCCAAGCCGTGTGAAGTCTGCACTTTACATTTGGAATTTAATTTTCCCACGGCTGAAGCACACGGGCGTGTGTATATGCCGTGTGGATAAGTCAGAATGCTAAGTTTTAGCACACGGGCCATGGCCACGGGCGTGTCAAAGCCGTGTGAAATTAGTCAGTGTCGCCCACAGGCTAGTCACACGGGCTTGTGCCTAGGCCGTGTGACACAAACAGAATACTCATGATTTTATACACGGGGTAGGGACATGGGCGTGTGTGACCACACGGCCTGCCCACACCTGGCGTGTCCCACTTCACATGGGCGTGTGGCCCTGTTTTATTGAGAAGTTTCTCGATTCGTAAAAGTTCAGGATAGTTCCGGTACCTCTCGGAAGTATGTGTAGGGCCTCCTAGGCTGAGTATGTACAAGTGATGAGTTTAAACGAAATTTTATAACCCCGATCAAGATGTTTAAGAAAGATCAGTTAGGTAATGCCTCAAACCCTATTCCGGCTTGAATACGGGTAAGGGGTGTTACAGACGTGCTCATGAAACCTTTACCAGCAGGATGTTTTAGCAAGTTCAGAACACAACTGAAGGTGGTCAGCAAAAACGAAAGCTTTCAACGATGTTCACCAGCTGGGTGAATATGAAGGAATAGTCAACCTAACTCTAACGGTTAGGTAGTTAGTAGTTAGTTTGTTAAGAAGTAGTTAGTAGGTTAATAACAGTTAGCAGGGTTGTTTAAATACGTGTGCATGGTTTCTTTTATTTTAATGATGGTTTAATAAAACTTTTGTGATATTTCTCTTCAAACATAAACTTACTAATAATTTAATGACTTTGGGTGTAGTTTACAATATTCTAAAATGTAAACATACATGTAATGATACAGTATAATTATTGAGATTTTCTTATGAATACTTTATATACTCTTTTTAAGAATTTATTTCTATATTGAAAAAACTTTTAAATTACTAATTATATTTAATATCGAAATAGAAATTTATATGTATCCATAATAAAAATTCATTTAAAACAAAATTGGAAAAAGCTAGAGACAAGAAAATTGAGGTTAGCGTTGTTTAAAGATGTAGTTGAATTCAAATTTGAAAATTTTCTTAACCAAAGTTGATTATACTAGGCCATTTTGGTGGTCGATGTAATTTCCTTAATTCAGGTCTAATGTCTAAGTTGGGTTGGGAAGGTTACACAAAAAAATAGGCCCATTTAAAATATGGACCGGGCTCAAGCATAGATATTTAAAGCCCGACACCGCTCGTTTTTAAGTTTATAATACTTTATATTATGTAATTTAGAACACATTAAAAAAATAAACCTATACTAAATATATAATACTACTCTAATGTAAACATTAAAATAATGTTAAGATGATTATATAAAAAATTATTATATATTAAAATAGTATAATATAAATATTTTTAAAAAAAATTAAAAATAATATAGGTGGGTCTAAAATGGGCTTGGGTTAGTCTTTTGCAAAGATAGACGGGTTTAGATAAAATTTTAGGCCCATATTTCGGGCCGGGCCAGCCTGGGCCGAGCTTGTGCAAACATAAAAATATTAATATCATATTTAGACTCGACCCGAACCTGACTCGACCTAACCCATGAACACCTCTACCCTCAACTTAAATTTCATTAAAAACATTTCAACCAACGTTGCAACGTGCCAAGGAAAAGAAAGAAAAAATTTTAAATGTTAAAAATATATAAAAGAAAAAATCTTTAGAAATCCATAAACCCAAAAATGTTAGAACTCATAAAATTATTTAAAAAAAAACGAAATTTAATTTTAAAAAATTATAAAAAAACTAAGATTATAAGTATGCAAAAAAAAAAAAATTAAAAATTTGTTTATTGGAAATTGTATTGTTTTTAGAAATTTTTTAGAATATTATGAAAATTTTTAAGAATTTTATGGTATTTCTTACTAAAAAAACTCAAAATTCCTTTAAAACATAAAAAAAATTCATAAAAATGCAAAAAATCTAAAATTACTAAGAAAATCATAAGTTCTTAAAATTTCTCATAAAATTCTAAAATTTTCTAAAACCTAAATTTCTAAACAAATAGATTTTATTTTATTTTTTATTTTTTATTGAAGTTCCGTATAATTATAATTTTTATTTTTTTTTATAATTTTCAAAAATAGATTATGACTTGATTGCTTTTATAATTTCATAAATGTTTTAAGATTTTTTTTTAGGTTTTATGATTTTGTACATTATGGATTTTTCAAAAAGAATTGTAAGTATGGGGAACTTTATTTTTTAGTTTTAAATAGTCATTTTAATTATTTATTATATATTTCGTATTTAAAATTTTATAAGTAATAGATATATATAATCTAATATATTATATTTGTACTAATCATAGAAAAATTATTTGGAACACTGCTAGTTAAGTTTTTAGACACTACAAACAATGTTAAGGGATTGACAAGTGTTTTATAAGGGTATAGTAAAATATTAAGAAATAAATATTTAAGAAAAGAGAGACTCTTTGTGGAATAAAAGAAAGTACACTACCAGTACTAAATACGAACACTTAATCATATATTATCTACCAAGTATTATGACGATTTTTTTTTTCTTGACAAACAAATTGAATAATGAAAAGTTTAATTTACAATCTATTCATTTTTTTATAGTTTGTATAAATGCTTTAATGATGATTTAAAAATTATTATAATTTATGTAATATTTGAATTGTTAAATAAGTTAATATATTTTAACTATATTTTATAGTTGGAATAATAAATTAAAAAAATAAACTTTAACAATATTAACAGTCGAATCTAAATTTTAAAATTTGAAAAAAATAAAAGAATTAAATTTATATAAATAAAAATATAGAGATTAAATTCTAAATTAAAATAAAATAGAGAAAAGGGAGATCCGGTGGCAAGCCACATTGTCTGCACCACTAAATACAAGCAATGTTGGTTGTGTTGTTAAAATAATTACGTAGCTTACGATAGAAATTCAAAAATATTAACATTGATAGGCCACCCCCACTTTAGGAGGTCTAGCTTTGCCAATCTCTAATCTATTTTTTCTTAACATGGTATGCCATATTTTAGGGTTTACAATCATATATTATTTTTTAGGATTTATTCTTAATTATTACATTTTGTATAAATATTTGCTAACAACTAACTTTAAATCACATGTACATATTTAATTATTTTTATTTATTAGTTATCTTATATTAATTTAAATTAGTTAAAGAAAAAATAATAGTTAAGAATATATATTTTTACAAAAGAATTTCGAAAAATATTATATTCTTAATTTATCTCATATTTGTTATTACGGATGTTGTTTAATCCAAAAGTAACCAAATATATGTTTTAATTAGTGGCTGCGACTATGGTGACCTTGCTTTTGATATGAAAATATTTAATCTTTCAATAAATCAATTATTATATCTAATAATCTTAAAACCATGGAGATCAAATAGTTCATTCAACTCAAAACTTCTATATACTTGTCATCACCTGAATCATCTTCTTCTGTTACTTGTAAAAATGTTGCATGGTAAAGTCATCCTATCACATCCAAGTATTCCATGGCCTACAAAGTAAGAAAAAATGTCCAGAAAAACTCATGCCAAGCTCTTCCTCTATTAATCTCGCTCATTTGCAAACAGTCTTGGACCAGTATCCCATGTGATTCACCTCCAACAAAAAAACCTGCCCAACTTTCTGTTTGTACATGCGAAAAGCATAATCTATGATGCTAGCTATGAAACTTTTCGATTTTGCACGTCCATAATTTTACTTGGCCTTAATGCAATAAAATGGGTGGAGGTGGATCATTATCTTATTAAATTTACCTAATCCATCATGTCATTTTGTTTACTAACCCTAGCCTATCTCCTGCTTTTTGCTAGGATTGAGCAATAGGCGCCTCACCTCCCTACATTGTCTGCTCTGCGTTATGGTGTCATTGACTTTTTAATTTTATCAGTGAGGCTAAAGTTGAGGTGTCCAAAATTTCTCCTAAACCTGTGAAGAATATGAAGATATTATTATGAAAGGAATAAAAAAACAAAAGCATGCTGAAAATAAAGTAATGTTGAGTAGCATGATTAGAGATGAATGGAAAAATATGGCCTAAATGGTGTCTTTGGTTATAAAATATCTGTAACATATAGATATATAAATAGTTTGCCTTGACATCTCCGTTCAATGACAAGGAAATTCATTGCTAGTTGTAAAATAATCTGGACCAACACTCGAAAACATCTCCTTCTTCAATTACATATAGAAAAAAAATTACCATGCATGTGTCGTCCCTGTCAACCAAAATTGCCGGCCTCTTCAATGAAATTTATTCTTCAGACACCTGATGTTAATCAAGACAAAAACATCGATTTCAATAATCCTGGACGATTATATATAAATTCAAAACAACGATAATAATATCAAACAGATGTGCATTTTCCTTGTCGACAGATTATGAGATTGTAGGTGGAAATTAAAAGCATCGTTGTCACATTTCGGACGGATCTCCTGTTGAAAGTCAACTGTGTTTTAAATTAGTTCTAAGATTTAACTGTGGTTTCTCCACTTAACCAATTATTGTGATATAATCCGTTGATTCAGCCATGAAATCTTACCAACGGAAATCCGAAAAGATCTTGATGGTTATGGCACACGTGTCTGATAGAGATTAAGTGAAGTAATATATTATTAAAAGCCAATTATATGATACATCTAACATTGACCTGAGAGGTGGGGTCATGGTGATAGTTTTAAAAGTCAACTAGCTTGTTTGGTTTCATTGATGAACTAGTGATCCAGTCCGTATCCCCACAAACTTTATTATGCGTGCAGTGCAAGTTGTGGGGAGGAAATTTCCTCTGCATGCTACCAGGCTTCAGTCTTGAGCAATTGACTTAACTTTCCAGGAGTCAAGTCCCCTGTATTTTCGCAGACATGAATGACAGATTGGTTTATGAGAATTTGCGAGAGAATCAGCTTTCAACAACTCGGTGACCTTCAACTGTTGTCTAGTTTAAGAATCATGTGCCTGTTAATAAAGAAGACAGGGGCCTTCAATGGATTACTGAAACAAATTGGCGGATATTGATTGTTTAATGTCCATTGAAAGTTCCATCAAGTTGGTATACATGCTTCAAGCATTGGGTTTAGAATGTGAGAAATTGGTTCTTGACCGCAACGTCGTTGGGGGAATGGTTCAGAGCTAAATTCAAGGGATTGATATATGGCCAAATATTATCTCGTGGAGTCGCTATCAAAATTGCAGAATCCCCAAACCAGCACAATGGTTCCAGAGCGTAGAAGTTGGGCTGGTTTTAGATCCAATTACATGAAAAGATCCAGTTCAGTCTAGCAAATAAAGATGGGTCATAACTTAGGCTCGGTTGAAAAATAATAAATTTGCTCGTCTAGACTGAATGTAATAGTCTTTGTGATTGTTAAAGCCCAACCTAGATTATACACCTATAGATATTAGATAAAAGTTTATATGATTTTATTAGGAAAAAGTATTGAATCCGATCTTCACCCCAGGAGTTCATGCTTTGCTTTAAGAAGACTATGGATCATTTCCGAAAAGCAGATAAAAGGAATGCCATCCACTTGATTGGTTGCCATGCCATGGGGACTAGCTTGTACAAAACCAGGTTCCTCCTCTTTGAACCTAACTTTTTTGGTGGCTCAACCACCTTTGGTATTAAAAACCTTGTTTAGATTTATTACCAAATAAAGGGAATATTCCCCAAGAAGACCAAGGTAATAAAGGCAGTCAACCATTGGAAAAGAATCAACCATCTTTTCACAGGAGCAACGCAAACCTGAGCGAAAAATAAAGGCATTTTGATGGGTTGGTGAATATAGAAGGGCTTAAATGAAAATTAGTTGGCAAGAGCAACCCCAAGCCCATCATGTTGAGTTGGGTGGCCCATCCATCAAGAAACAATCAGAGATTACCAATGTCTTTGCAGTAGAAGGGTAAAGTGGTTAAAGTATGAAATAATGAAGTTTCTATGGTGCACTGCCGACCACAAAAGGCAATGGAAGCTATTATTGAAGACTTATAGCTCAACCAGTGCACGGCTCTATTCTTAGGTGCGGTGACTTGTTAATGGTTGCAAACTTTTCCAAGAACTCATGGTTTGCGAGATATTAGATTCAAAGGACCTAATTTCACTTAGAACTAAGAGAATCTTTTTGAGAGATTAAACAGAGGCTTATGCAGTGATTAGTCTTTCCTGGAAACTGTGGTGTATCACATCCAATATCTTAAGTTTGACGTTGCTTTGGTGAGTGAGGAGATTGGGTTGGCTTTCTCACTTCGAGTTTAAAGGGTTTGTCATGAACAACTGGAAACCTCGGATAAGATATCTAACACTGTCCTTCAGTTCGGTGAAACTTTGGAATCACCAGATCAATGGGGAACACTTTTGGAAGAAATAAGAAAATCATTACTCTTTTGAAATGTATTCAAAAACTTGAAAATTACCTCTAATATTTGAAATAAAAATTAAAATTAAAATTTTACCCATATAAAAATCAATATCTAAATGTATTGTCATTTTTTATATTTGTTAAACGAGTCTTTAACAATATTTGAGGGTTTATCCCTCTTCTTTTCTACCCATTTTTAATATTTATCCTTATAAATCCTTTTCTGGTGATGAAACCCAAAGCCCCACAAATCCTTTGCTGTTATCCTGCTACTCGTTATAGAAAAGGAGAAAAAAAATAAGTATCATCTTTCGGTGCCCCCCGCAAATTACGCATAGACACATTATTCGGCTTTTTTTATTTTTTTACAATTTTCTACCCCTATAATGAAATCATCATCTACCCCATCTCCAAACAGTGAGGTTTCTGTAGCAGATGTTAAATCAAAAGATGATTTGGATATATTCCATACACTTTAGCAGGCATAGTTTTTAATCATGTTAATATACGATTCCAACATTTTGTTCAGATCAGATGAGGGGATAATTGGAAAAAAAACAGATTAAATAAGATAATGATGGAACTAGCTCATAACTAGTTACTACTTACAACATGAAGCAAGACCTTCATGTATTTTGTTTGTGGCGTCTTGGGGATGTATCCCCAGTCTTGGATTTCCTAAGAGCAAAACAAAACCCTATCAAATACACGCATATCAAAACTACAAGTGTAATGAACAAAATGATGTCTACGCTTCTCCATTCTTTGGTCAAATTAGCCAGTAATCCCGCTTTGCATGAATCGCAATGGAAGCAAAGCTGCATTTGGTCATTGCTCCACTGCAAGCAATCCATGCTTGCTGCTGTGTTGTTGGGGGTCAGCCAATACGTAGGATTTATGTAAGAGTACCCACATTCAGCTGGAGGCATACAGCATCCGTACTAAGAACAACAAGAAAGAAAAGAATAATTTTATTCATTGCTTTTTCTATTCATTGCAAGTTGAGAATGAAGCTTACTGCTTACCTGTATAGATGTTAACCGAGCATTGAAGAAATCCTGAGCTATACGATATCTTTGGTTTAATTCAGAACACATATCTGTTGAGTTAAGGCAAGATCTAATCCGATCCCACTTGTAAGGATTCGTTACTTTTCGACGAAGCCAACCGGAAAAATCATCAAGGTCATGTTCCAAGTATATGCGGCCTGGTGCAGGGTGACCTGAACCCTGGTTGGTGATCAAATAGATTAAAACAACCAAACAAGCAAACACTAGTATCAGGATGAACATTGCAAAAAGGTAAAAGATGAGGAGCCAAGTGATGCGCCAACACCCTCCTACGAAGCCTAACAGTGCCACGACCGCGATTGAGATGCCTAGTATTATAAGAGGCCATTGCAGTATCTTCACGCAAGCGTTGTCCGGTTCGTTTGCAAGCCAGATTCCTGCTCCGATGACTGGAATCGAGAGAAGCAAGGTGATGAAGTTGATAACACCAACAATGGTGCTATTTGCTGCCATGTCGGTGAGATCGAGGATAATGAGAATATCTTTTCTCTGGGGTCTAATAAACCTAATACTATAATGGCGGATTACAGGAAATGGGATAGCATAGAATAGGGATAAAGTGAAGGAGAAAATGAAGAAAATGTTTAGGGTTATATTTCCCAACTTTAGGCCAGCTAGAGGGACACGAATCACGATGAATTGAGTCCCTTCTTTGATAAGAATGAGCTTCAATTTCCGTGTTATACATTTTGCAAGCCCAAACATAATTATAGTGATCTGGAGCATGTAAAAGTTTTTGTCATATGTTAAAATGGTTCCCATGGGTTTAAATGAACTAGGAAGCAACCTTATTTTGGTTTGAAAATGAAAATGCATGATGATCATTTGGCGATATTTTCTCGGGCGAGTATCATTGTCGGCCATTTTGTTTTCAAATTGAAAAACCGGGATTTCAGGTCTTTTTGCTTCCAGGCTTAACGTTTTAATGGAAAAGTCATCTTGTTAATTTTCAAAATTAGCTACTAATTGAGATCATTCGTGGGGTTATTATGGAGATCCGTGCCAAGCCTCTTGCAATCATCCATTACTTAGTTTTGTGACATTTTTCTTTACATTGTCAGACAGTGATTCAAGAACCCCACCATTAAAGTCAATGTTCTCATGCACTAAACAGTAAAATATTGGACACATCTCATCACTGATTTTACACAAATGTCTACACCCTGTAATGAAAACATTCAGTACCAACACAAATTTTCAACCACATGAAAACAAGTAAAACATCTGCTTAGTTATACAAAGTCACAAAACCAAAAACTGCATTCAAACCACCTACTCCTCACGTATAACCTTGCTTGTACTTCCTAAATATGTCCTCAGTCTTTGCATTCCTAAATGCACAACACCCTACTACATATACACATATCAAAGCAATAAGAGTTATGAGCAGTATTATGTCGGCCTTTCTCCATTCTTGTTTTATATTTGCAAGTAATCCCGCTTTGCATGAATTACAATTGTAGCACAGCTGCGTTTGGTCATTGCTCCATTGTATGCAGTCCGGGTCCGCTATGTTGTTGATGGGGCTGATCCAGTTTGTTGGATTCACAAATGTGTATCCACATTCAGTTGGTGGCTTACAGCATCCAGACTGTAAAGTAAAAGCATAAAGAATAAATATACAAGATGATTAACTTATGGCTGGAGAATCTGCCTAAATCTAAACTTGGTCTTAAACAAAATCGGTTAAATTTTGGTTTTGGTTTTGGTTCCTCTACTATGTTTAAATTTGTGATTTAATCTTTGTACTTTAGCATAATTTGTGATTCCAAATAGTTTGTTCAGATCAAAATACTCACCGGTTGGACTAACTAATGACATTATAAAAATAGAGGATTAAATCATGCCAAATTAAAATCTAGGGACGAAATCCTAAATATGAGCATAGCGAAGGAATCAAAATCATAATTTGACAAAACAGCCTATTTCCGGGAGAAGATTCCAGGAATTCTAACAAGAACATAGTATACCTCTCCTTTGAATTTCTTGAAATAAATAAGGATTTATGCCTAACTTACTTAAATTCCTACAAAACTCCAGATTAGGGATGGAGATGTATGGAACAATTTGAAACTTGAGTAGAGAAACTGAGATTTACCTCTATTGGAGTTAGATGGGAATTAAAGAAATCTATGGCCATTGTATAAGTTTGGTTCAGCTGGGTACATATATCTGTTGAGCTGAGACAGATTTTAATCCTTTCCCACTTGAAAGAACTTCTAACTCTTCGTTGAAGCCAACCTGAATAATCTTCCAGGTGATATTCCAAGTATGCCCGACTAGGTTCAAGGTGGCCTGAACCTCTCATGGTAACCATGTAGACGAAAACAACCAAGCATGCAAGCAATATGATGAGGATCAACATGCCAACAAGGTAGGCAATAAGGAGCCATGGGATGCGCCAAAACCCTCCAATGAAGCCTGCTAGTGCTACAACCAAGATTAACACCCCTAAAACTATAACAGGCCATTGTAAAATCTTGACACAAGAACTATCTGGTTGATTTGCAAGCCAGATTCCAGCACCAATGATTGGAATGGAGAGCAGCATAGCAACGAAGTTGATTGCACCGATGACATTGTTGCTTAGTGCCATTTTTTCTTATTTTTGGAGAATTGATGTGTCTGAAGAGTGAAAGAGCTATATCTGGGTATTGTTTTTGAGATCTAGTAATGAAAAAAGGCTCTCAAAAAGAAAAGGGAGTTGCCTCGAGTAAAGATATTCGTGTTGAAAAAATGTGTACAAGATATAGTGCTTCTGTCATGCAACCCCACAAGCTTTTGTTCTTTGCCCTGGATTGGATCCATGAAAGCTACTAAAACAAAACAATTAATGACATTTTTAAAGTGTATTTAGGTCTTCAAATCTAATCACTTTTTGAAAAGGATAACCTTGGTACAGGATATGGAAAGAAAAAGAAACAAAAAAGATTAGTTGTCTCCAACCTTTGTATTTATCGAGGGAAAACAAAAGAAACATAAAAATAAAATAAAATAATAGAAAAGAAGACAGTTAAATGTCACAAATGTTCTCTGGTTTTGCATCCTTTGATGCCTTTTAGGGTTTGCTTCTTTCTTGCAACTTTAATGATAAAGTACATAAATTGTAAAGTTCATTGAGCTATTCTACAAAGGCAAAAGAGTACAGTTTGTATCAACCATAACTACTGGTGCAACTCATCAAAGGCAATTTTTACAGAAAAGCTCTAGCAAATGACTTCAAAGACAACATTGTCAAAAATGAGCTTATACTTCATCTATGTCTCCTCGCAGCTTGTAAATTCACCAAAAGCAATATAACTTCCTTCAGATTTATGTCGCCTTACAATCTTTATTCTTACATTGTCAGGCAGTCTCAATGTATGTTTATCCTCCTCTTCTTCTATAGTTATGGAATGTCCCGTTGAATGTGACCTTAAATATCTTTCTATGCTCTCATGTTTTTTATCATGTTGTTCTTTCGAATTTAAAGAGCATTGTGCATCTTCTACACCATTAACTTTGTTATTTATATCTTCTGAAACTTCAATGCAAACAGAATCTTGTAGTGAACTTACATACTTACTAGTCACATCTAACTCTTGACGACAAACTGGGCATGTTTTATGTGATTCAAGCCAATGATCAATGCATTCTTGGTGGAAAACATGGCAACAAATAGTTAAAAATCGAAGCATGTCACCGTCACTAAACTCTGCCAAGCAAATAGCGCATTCTAGACTATACTTTTGGGGACAAAAGTCTTTGACACTGGAATAATAAAATGTAGGGAAAGCTTGTATTAATTCAGGATCAAGACCATCACTCATATCTGCACCACCTTCTGTGGCAGCTGTAGCAGCTGAAGGGTTACGCCCATAATTCCAGATAGCAAGAACATTTTTCAGGAAATACCTACATAAGTATGCTGTGAAAAAACCAATGACCGCAACAAGGAAAACTATTGTTATAATTATAGGTGCTGGCTGGCTGTACTTTGATGAGGAGGAGGATGGTTCATTAGAAGTGGAACTTGTCGACATCGAATAAAAAGGGCAACAGTAGCCGGAGTATATATCGTCCTGGCCTTGTGTTTTTTCATTGATGAGAGAAAATGAGGTTGCCTGTTTGTTGGTTAGATGTTTTCTTTTTTTCCTTCGTTGATTGTGTAGAAGGAAAGAGAGAAACAAGGGAGCAGGTCAATGCATGTGTTTTTGAAACGGTAGCCTTAATTTGGAAAGGTGATGATTGGTAAGCGTTATATTTTTGGGTATTGAACGAGTCCTTGTGAGAAGGATGTGGAGTTTTATCTGAATGATAATTGTCCTCACTCAGTCCATTTAAAACAACACAACATCAATCTTGCATCATCCTTCCGGTTAGCTACTCATCAGTGGAGCACTGTCTTTAAGCTGATTCTAAAGTAAAAGTAATTGAGGAGCTAAAGGGTACAAGCATATGACCTGCAAATTCTTATTTATCACTTAACAAGTGCATACTACCATGTCCATGATAAGAGTCCCACTTTGAGTACCATCCAACTTGCACGACACTGATTAGTAAATTGGATGGCCTAGACCATACGCATAAGAATCAAACAATTAAATTGCACAACTCATCATCCTATGTGAATTCTAATCTTTTGACAACACCGATAGCAAACAAATGAAATGCATAAATACTTTCCATAATCCAAACCAAAACAGGACAAAAATAAAAAAGTAATTCGTTAACCGATCAATTGATAAACAATACCTCCAGCTCTATTTCCAAATGGGCAGTACCCAGTAAGTTCCCACTTATTACAAATCCTTGTCTTTGCATTCGGTACACATTCCCACCACCACCTCTGCCGCCATAGCTACACTCTCTCGATTCTTGGACTGCTCGTCGTACAAAAACGTGCAGTTATCACCATAAGGACTATCTTCCTCTGTATAAAACGTCTTGCAATGCCTTCCCTTATATCAACTGTGTTTTACCTTATTTTGGAATTTCTCTCTCCTTGTTGTTGGATTAACTTGGGACTAAAGGCTTTAATATAGTGTAGATAAATAAGTTTATAATAACATTTGCTTTTCTTTTAAACATTCTTTTAGTTTTTTATTTTTCTTTTTAACTTAATTAATGCCTAATTAATTTTATTACGTAACGTTATCATTGAATACAAAATTATATAAAAATACATTAAGTCAATGTAAAACATTGAACCAGCACATGAGCGATTCATTGGGTAAGACTTGGACAAAATGCAAATAAAATGATATAAATATAAATATTTATTTTATTTTTATTTTTATTTAATAGTAATATAGTTTTTGAAAAGGTTGGGTAAAAAAAAGGCTCGAGCTTAATTTTTTTTTAAATCGAGCCCAATTTAGCCCATGAAAACCTTTACCCTTAAAAGAATTTTAAATCTTCCAACATAACCACTTATCCATTTTAAGATTTTTTAATAAAACTATAATTATAACCTTTCTAACCCAACCTAGACTTTAGACCCATTATCGGAGTTTTGAAAACAACCACCATAAAACAATTGCTTGGGTTAGGAGGAAATTTTAGTTGCAAACCGTTTTATTATTTCTCAAAATTTTAATTCTAATTTAACAACGGAAAAGAGATATGTTTATTTTTAGTAAAAACCAGAGGTTCATGCATATTAATCAATACTCATAACATAACTTCCTAATAATTTAAATTTAATGTCATGCAAAATAAACAAATTCAAATCCTAAGTCTCATGCCATAGTTCGAAATAAAATAATGTAGTCTTTGAGCAAAATTAATCTTAAAATATTTTAATAAAATAGAACATTCTGAGCCAAGACCCTCTGGACGCCATGTCCGCATCCTAACCTAATGGGTTATCTGTAAGGATGAAAATTTAAAGGGGAGTGAGCTATGGCGCTTTGTGTGAGTTCATTCACAAGAAAAATCAGTGCAAACAGTTGGTAAGACACATTAATTAATATGAGATAAAAGAATCACAATCAGGCAACAGTTTAGAGTATCGATTTTTCAATGCAACCATCATTAATATATCAGAAATCACAATAGAGGTTTTCAGAATAATCAATTTTCAGATTTGCTCACAATATACATAGATATACACACATATATATATCATAACAGAGTTTCCAGATTTGTATGCACATTATTTAAAGATGCCATACAATTTTGATTTTTAACAGAATAGATCCTACCCCACTTCTACACACCACAATGGGAGTTCCCCTAAACCCACTTCTCCAACACACCGGGATGTGGATAAACCACTACTGGTTCGCAGATAATAAATTCCATTTGGCTTTGACACACAAGTCCCTGTAGATGGAATCTGCCTTTGGCTGTGAGTTTACAGCAAAAAGTCTTGCATGTGAAACTGTAACAGCCTGTTTTTCAGTGGTGTCGGAAACAGTGGTTTCGGGACCACAAATCCAACGAGTAAGTTTGTAAAATTAATATTTAAATTATACGAGTCAATAATAATTTTTATATTGAATTTTGATTTAATGAAGTTTAATTAATTGAATTAATGGTTAGTATAAGTGGTTCAGCCCAAAAGTCAAGTGGTTTTTGAAAATGAGGTATTAGGACTCGTTTTCGTAATTTAAGGTCGTAAATATTTTTATTAAATGTTTATAGAGTCGTATTATAGGTGAATTGAGGTGTAACAACCCTAACCCGTATCCGTCGCCGGATTAGGGTTATGAGGCATTACTAGACTATCCCCAAATCAGCATATACATATAAATCATTTTAACATAGCAATATATATCTTTCAATTTTGGTTATACCGGATGTACCATTAATAATGTTATACTTTCATTTTATACTAAAACATTTACAAATATATATATATATATATAGCTCAATTCAATAATGCCAATTACACATATAAGTAGTTCTATTCAAATAATATAGGTTACTATTCCTTTAGTAAGTAAATCATAAAGACCGAATATGCACCATACTTATATTCATTCCATCAACAAAGTACCAAACACTTTAATCTAATAAACTCATACTAAAAATTTTGCCAAACCAAATCAAACATACAATATCCAATCTCATTCAAAATCACATACGCATTATGTTCGAATATATACATCTCGGAAAACATAACCTATAATGTCATTTATCCCTAAACATAAATGATACTTACTAAAACACACTTATATGATAGGACCAAATGTTTCATTGTTAATTTAATCCAAATCTATTAAAAATTCATATTCAACTATTTCATGGATACCATGACCGAATCTATACAATGAATATACCACAATTTAATCTTTATTATATCACAACCAATAGTCACATATGTAAGTATAATATAGTTATCTCATAACTTAACATAACATGTAAGTACATATGTATATAAATACACTTAAGATCATCCACCATTCGAAACATACCATATGTTTTACTCATACCATATTCATGCATTCATAGATAACATATATATAATATCATCGTATAAATTCCCAAAATAAGCTTATCCTAAAACCGAACATACTCAAACATTATCATCATGCTCAATAATTTAAAGCCAATCCGACCCTAAACATAGTAGTAAAGCCATTTTCGCATGGCATTTTATACATCAAATTCAAAATAAACTCAAAATATTAATATAGCCTATACATGCCATAGTTCCAAAAGTTCAACTATTAAAAAGGTACCAAAGATAGTTGATAGTGTGATGACTTTGACGATGATTCCCGAGCTTGAACTTAGACTTCAAAATCTATAAAATAATCAAATGAACACACACAGTAAGCTAACATAGCTTAGTAAGTTATAAGCAATGGTATAATAAACAATTAAACATTATACGAATTAAATCAATTTAACTTGATCAACAACCATCTCATAACTGTAAATATATAACATGTCACCATTCTATATTTAACATATTTAATAGTCTCAAATCCGAATACTCAAGTACCATTTTTCCACCTCAACCAACTCAAAGATTAATGATCACATCTCATTTCTATAATTTCATATACAAGAACAACTTACCTCGATGGTATTAAAATTATTCGACCATCCTGCATCACTTACCTATTAATTACCTCTCGTTTATCACCATTCATTAGTTTATGTCTTTGGAGAATCCGTAATCCCGCACACATAGTGCAATTCATGTAACGTATCGCACACTTAGTGCCGTTACTTTGATAAAGTGCACACGTAGTGCAAATTTTCTCGTAATGTATCGCACACTTAGTGCCATTACTTATTTTCCGCACACTTAGTGCTAGACGACCGATTTCGCACACTTAGTGCTCGGTGTATAAATTCGTATACATAATGTTCATTCGGCCATACTCAATAAATACATATAGTCGCTTATTCAAATACAACCATCACCTATTACAAATTCCACATTTAACTACTTATCAATATATAAGTACTCATTCAACTCAAATACATCAAATTTCATATATAAATCAATCATACAATCGGCTAGTACATAACTTACCCAATACCACATTCGGCCTTAAATTATTTAGCAAGCTTCATTCCATTTAACATATACACATTAATATAGATTAAATAAAAATTCAAATCAACCCAATTGCTTATAAACTTACCTCGAAAATCGACGAATTAAGTTTTTCCCGGCTATTCGTTCAACTTCGTTTTTCCCCGATCCAATCCCGATTTTTTTGTTATTGATCTAAATAAGTTCAAATTAAGCTCATTCAACATTTTTCTCATTCAATTTAATCCAAAACACATAATCGGGCAATTTACACTTTTACCCCTAACATTTACAATTTTTACAATTTAGTCCCTATTGCATAAAACACAAATTACTCAAAATTTGGCCACATTTCCATAGGGCCGAATCTTCATTAACTCAATACAAGCTCATAAAATTTATTTATTTAGCAATTTAGTCCTTCCAAAAATTTATTTTTACAATTTAACCCAATTTACTCCATTTCATCAAATATTCAATGATAAAACTTGTTAATCTAACACATATAATTAATATATCATCATTAAATAACAAAAACAACCAACTCCCTTCAATGGAAACTCACGAAATACACATCAAATTCCAAAATTTAAACATGGGCTTACTAAAACACTAAGCAACAATCTCAAAAATGTAAAAATTATCAAAAAGCGGTTCACAAACTAACCTTGAATTAGACCAAAACCATGGCGAACCCTTGCTTTTTTTCTTTCTTTTTCTTTTATGAATTCGGCAAGATGATGGTGATAAGAACAAAGCCACTAACTCATTTTCTTTTTATTATAATGTTTTCATTATAATATAACTTATAATATATATAATATAAATTTTAACTTAATATAAAAACACATATAAATATACATAGTCACACTTATGCCGTCCACTATAATCAAAAATGGTCTATTTGCCTTTTAAGGACTTCACAATAATGAAGCCACATCAATTTGGCCATTAATCAAAAAGAAAGCCTCTTTTTCCTCTTATGCAATTTAATCCTTTTTCTTAAATTGAACACTCAAAAAGACAATTTAACCCACGATATTTTAACACATGCTCAAACATATATCATAGATATTAAATATAATATAAAAATATTTTTCTAACTCGGATTCGTGGTCCCGAAACCACTGTTCCGATTAGGGCCAAAATCGGGCTGTTACAACTTTCCCCCCTTAAGGGATTTTCGTCCCCGAAAATCTTACCGATGAATAAATGTGGGTAGCGTTCATTCATTGAATCTTCAAGTTCCCAGGTTGCTTCCTCAACCTCGTGCTTATGCCATATAACTTTAACCAACGAGATTTTCTTATTTCGTAACTCTTTCACTTCACGTGCCAATATGCGAATTGGTTCTTCTTCATAAGTCAAGTCAGGCTGAATCTCAATCTCTGACGGGCTAATCACATGAGAAGGATCGGACCTGTATTGTCGAAGCATCGATACATGAAAAAAATTGTGGATCTTGTCTAACTCAGATGGCAACATCAGCCTGTATGCAACTGGCCCGATACGCTCAATAACCTCATACGGCCCAATAAATCTCGGACTCAGCTTTCCTTTACGACCAAATCTAAGTATCTTCTTCCACGGCGAGACTTTCAAAAATAATCGGTCACCCACCTGAAACTCTATATCTTTACGTTTCAAGTCCGCATATGATTTCTGACGATCTGACGCGGCTTTCAAACTTTCTCGGATCACTTTGACTTTCTGTTCAGTCTCCCTGATTAAATCAACCTCGTGTATCTTGCTTTCACTCAGCTCGGTCCAATATAAAGGTGTACGACATTTACGACCGTACAAAGCTTCATAAGGTGCCATTTTGATACTCGATTGAAAGCTGTTATTGTACGCAAATTCAATCAAAGGCAAGTATCGTTCCCATGTACCCTCAAACTCAAGAACACAACATCTCAACATATCTTCGAGTATTTGAATAACACGTTCAGATTGACCATCCGATTTAGGGTGAAAAGTAGTACTGAAGTGCAATTTAGTACCTAGGGCATCTTGCAGTTTCTTCCAAAACCGCGATGTAAACCTCGGATCTCTATCCGAAACAATAGAAATAGGTACTCCGTGCATAAATGCGATCGAGAAATGTATAATTCAGCTAACTTATCAAGCGAGAAATCCATTCGTACCGAAATAAAATGGGCCAATTTCGTCAATCTATCAACAATAACCCAGATTGAGTCTTTCTTGCTCGGTGTCAACGGCAATCCGACTACGAAATCCATCGTGACTCGATCCCACTTCCACTCAGGTATCATAATCGGCTGAAGTAATCCCGATGGCACCTGATGCTCAGCTTTTACTTGTTGACATATTAAACACTTCGACACATAGTCTGAAATATCTCGTTTCATACCGTGCCACCAGTAATGCTGTCTCAGGTCGTTATACATCTTCGTACTCCCCGGGTGAATTGACAATCTACTATTATGAGCTTCATTACAAATCATTCGAATCAACCCAGGATTCTTAGGTACACATATTCGGTTTCTGAACCGTAGACATCCTTCAGTGTCAATCTGAAATTCTGAATCAGTACTCGAACCACAATGATTCCTTTTTGTTAATAAATCATTATCAACCTTTTGAGCTTCACAAATCTATTGAACGAACAATGGTATCGCTTTTCAGTGCGCAATAATCGCACCGTCATCGAGTCATAGCTATATTCGCATTCATTACGTAGAGCAAATAGTGATTTTCGCTTAGTGCGTCGGCAACCACATTAGCTTTTCGGGTGATAATCAATCATGAGCTCGTAATCTTTTATGATTCCAACCATCGTCATTTGTCTCAAATTCAAATCTTTACGAGTCATTAAGTATTTTAGACTCTTGTGATCGAGTAGACATGACATTTTCACCAAATAAATAATGACGCCATATTTTCAAAGCGAAAAATATGGCGGCTAACTCGAGATCATCGTCGAGATAGTTCTTTTAAATGCGGTTTCAAGCGTCTCGAAAGCGTAAGCTATAACTTTACCCTCCTGCATCAAAACACAGCCCAAACCATTTAAGGATGCATCGCTAAAGATAACGAACTCTTTACCCGACTCGTTTGAACAAGCTTTGGAGCTTAGTTAGCAAGGTTTTTAGTTTGATCAAAACTCTTCCGACACTTCTCGACCACTCGAACTTAACATCTTTACGTAGAATGACTTTGTCATCGGAGTTGCAATCATAGAAAATCCTTTCACAAAGCTTCTATAGTATCCGGTGAGTCCCGAGAAACTCGAATTTCAGAAACATTTCGCGGAGGTTTCCAATCAAGTATAGCTGAGATTTTACTCGGGTCAACCCGAATACCTGATGCTGAAACAACATGTCCCAAGAAACTAACTTCATTCAACCAGAACTCACATTTGCTGAATTTCGCGTATAACTGCTTATCACGCAAAATCTGTAACACAAGTCTCAAGTGTTTGGCATGCTCGATTTCATCACGCGAATAGATCAGAATATCATCTATAAATACAACCACGAACTGATCTAAATATGGTCTGAACACCCGATTCATCAAATCCATGAAAACAGCGGGAGCATTAGTGAGTTCAAACGGCATCACTAAAAACTCGTAATGACCGTACCTCGTCTGAAAAGCGGTCTTAGGCACATCGGAGTCTCTAACTCGCAGCTGATAATAACCTGATCTCAGATCAATTTTTGACAATACTGAAGCTCCCTTTAGCTGATCAAATAAATCGTCGATACGTGGCAACGGGTATTTATTCTTTATGGTTACTTTATTGAGTTGTCGGTAGTCGATGTACATTCTCAAAGTTCCGTCTTTCTTTTTCACAAAAAGAACTGGCGCACCCCAAGGAGAGAAACTCGGTCGGGCAAAACCTCTATCCGTCAATTCTTGCAACTACGCTTTCAACTCTTTTAATTCGGTCGGTGCCATTCTATACGGGGCTATCGAGATCGGAGTCGTCCCTGGTACTAGCTCAATACCAAACTCTACTTCTAGAACGGTGGCAATCCGGCAATTCCTCGGGAATACATCAGGATACTCACAAACAACCCAGTGCTGATTCAATCTTCTTTTCGGTTACTTTACTATCAATCACATAAGCAAAGTAAGCTTCGCAACCCTTTCTCAAATACTGTCGAGCCAACATCGAGGATATCACTGCTGGTAGCCCATTCAAATCTGCAGATTCAATTCGAATTATCTCATTATTCTGACACCGCAGATCAATAGTCTTTCGTCTGCAATTCACTACCGCATCATGCACTGATAGCCAATCCATACCGAGGATAATATCAAACTCATCAAATGGTAGCAACATCAAATCAGCTAGAAAACATGAATCTCAAATCATTAAAGAGCAATTCTTACACATTCTATCAACTAACACACACCGACCCAGGGGGTTCGAAACCCGAATCACAAACTCAGTAGACTCAACAGGTAGAGTCTTGCTGGATACTAATGTTTCACACACATAAGAATGAGTTGAACCAAGATCAATCAGAGCAATTACACTAGTGTCAAAGAGAGTGAATATACCGGTGATGACATTTGGAGATGAAGCCTCCTCTCTGGCACGAATGGCATAGGCTCTAGCTGGCACACGAGCCTCTGATCGAATGACTGTGCCTGAAGTCCCTCTCTGAGTGCCGCTCCTACCTCCCGCATTACGGGGTGGTCTACCTCTAGTTGCAGTACCACTCGGTCTTGCACTCTGAGCATTATCCTTTTCAACTGTCTCCGGGCAATCCCGAATAAAATGATCCTGCGAACCACACTTGTAGCAAGTGCGATTGATAGATTTACCCCAACATTCACCAAGATGCCGTCTACCACACTGTTGACACTCAGGCTTATTCGGTCGAGTATTGCCAACACTAGCAATCGAGGTAGCTCGTGAACTCACTGGTGGTCGTTCTCGTATAGAGATCCATGTATTAGCTTTAGATCGGCTAGTGTCATTTTTGAACTTCTTTGATGACGATTGGGAAAATTTACCCGCTGATCTCTTTCGGAAATCTCTAGCTTCAAACTCAGCTTTTCGTTTTTCTTTCCCCAGCTCTTCGACTTTACAAGCTCGCTCGACAAGTACTACGAACTCGTTTATTTCAAGTATGCCAACCAGTAGTTTTATATCTTCGTTTAGCCCTTCTTCAAATCTTCGGCACATAGCAGCCTCAGATGAAACACACTCAAGGGCATAGCGGCTAAGTCTCACATACTTGCGCTCGTACTCAGATACGGTCATACGACCCTGTTTAAGCTCGAGAAATTCCTTGCATTTCGAATCTATGAATCGCTGGCTGATGTATTTCTTGCGAAACTCCGTCTGAAAGAAGTCCCAAGTAACTCGTTCCTTTGGAACAACCGATACGAGAGTGTTCCACCAATAATAAGCAGAATCCCGTAATAAAGATATGGCGCATTTCAGACACTCATCAGGTGTGCAAGATAGTTAATCGAAAACACGAATTGTATTATCGAGCCAAAATTCAGCTCTTTCAGCATCGTCATCATCTTCGGCTCTAAACTCTTGAGCCCCATGTTTTCTAATTCTGTCAACCGGAGGCTTATTTACTCTCTCAGGGTTAATGATCGGGGGTACCACCGATACTACAGGTGGAGTGTTCGGATTCGGGGGTTGTTGAACAGCCGAATTGGTCCAGATATATTGGCTGAACCAATCATTCATTATGCTAAAGAATGCTTGTTTAGCCCCCTCGTCAGGATTACTCGCAGCTGGTCGAGATTCATCCAGCGCGGTCCCTAGCGCGGGAGCAGGCGCCACACTGTCGACATCGTCAGCTAGAGCTCGCTCGGGATCAGGATCTATTTACTATACGAAAGAAGAAAACACGTTTCACTGTCAGAAGTCATCACACTATCACATTATAAAATATGGCATGTATAGCTAGACTCACACGCGCTACGTTAGTCCGAGAACCGACTAAACCGTAGCTCTGATACCAATAAAATGTAACATCCCTAACCCGTATCCATCGCCGGATTAGGGTTATGAGGCATTACTAGACTATCCCCAAATCAGCATATACATATAAATCATTTTAATATAGCAATATATATCTTTCAATTTTGGTTATACCGAATGTACCATTAATAATGTTATACTTTCATTTTATACTAAAACATTTACAAATATATATATATATATATATATAGCTCAATTCAATAATGCCAATTACACATATAAGTAGTTCTATTCAAATAATATAGGTTACTATTCCTTTAGTAAGTAAATCATAAAGACCGAATATGCACCATACTAATATTCATTCCATCAACAAAGTACCAAACACTTTAATCTAATAAACTCATACTAAAAATTTTGCCAAACCAAATCAAACATACAATATCCAATCTCATTCAAAATCACATACGCATTATGTTCGAATATATACATCTCGGAAAACATAACCTATAATGTCATTTATCCCTAAACATAAATGATACTTACTAAAACACACTTATATGACAGGACCAAATGTTTCATTGTTAATTTAATCCAAATCTATTAAAAATTCATATTCAACTATTTCATGGATACCATGACCGAATCTATACAATGAATATACCACAATTTGATCTTTATTATATCACAACCAATAGTCACATATGTAAGTATAATATAGTTATCTCATAACTTAACATAACATGTAAGTACATATGTATATAAATACACTTAAGATCATCCACCATTCGAAACATACCATATGTTTTACTCATACCATATTCATGCATTCATAGATAACATAATATATAATATCATCGTATAAATTCCCAAAATAAGCTTATCCTAAAACCGAACATACTCAAACATTATCATCATGCTCAATAATTTAAAGCCAATCCGACCCCAAACATAGTAGTAAAGCCATTTTCGCATGGCATTTTATACATCAAATTCAAAATAAACTCAAAATATTAATATAGCCTATACATGCCATAGTTCCAAAAGTTCAACTATTAAAAAGGTACCAAAGATAGTTGATAGTGTGATTGACTTTGACGATGATTCCCGAGCTTGAACTTAGACTTCAAAATCTATAAAATAATCAAATGAACACACACAGTAAGCTAACATAGCTTAGTAAGTTATAAGCAATGGTATAATAAACAATTAAACATTATACGAATTAAGGGTCCGTTTGTTTGCCAGTAAAATGTTTTCCGGAAAATAATTTCTGGAAAATGATTTACTTTTCTGGAAAATGATTTACTGAAAATATTTTCTGGTGTTTGGATGAATCTGTGTAAAATATTTTCTGTTGTTTGGCAGATTTCCTGAAAATATTTTTCGGAAAAGTTGTTTTAAATTAAAAAAATATATATTTAAGAATTTATTATCTTTTCATTGTTTAATTCGGTTTATTATATATATATTAATAAATTTATATTTTAAATTATTTTTACATATATTGCAATGATTTATTTATAAATAAATAAATCAAATTAAATAAATAATAATACTCAATTATTAAGCTAAAATATTAACTTTCATAAATTGAAAACAATCAAAGCAATAAAATCGAGCTAATATGTCAATTATACAATAGTAATGATCAGTAGTATGGGTTAATTCATATAGTTCCACATCGAGCTAATAAGTCAATTATACAAGTACAATAATCAGTAGTATGGATTAATCCTTGTATGTCCTATATTGAGTGGAAATATTGTAGGCCTTTATCAACCCATCCAGCATTTACACAAGCAAAAAGAACCCAACAATAACAAAGTGCCTATAGCAATATCAACCAACACCAAAATATTGCCTTTACCAAAAACAAAGCAGTGGCTATACGGCAAAGACAAACTCTGTACTAATACCAACCAAATCCAATATCCAATATCAAACTAACAAGATACCAAAGCTCTTCGCTTGCTTCTAATTTGCAACTGATTCTTGTGTGCTTATAGGATCTCCACCAGTTTGGCGTTTCCTATTTGGTGATTTCAACTTCACTGAAGAGCTTGTAGTTGATGTCTGACCTGACTGTGTTGTATTTGATCTCAATCCAGACTAAAAATTGTAAAATTATAACGAGGTAAGTAGTTATAAATTAGCAAAAATTGAAATATTGCTAAACTAAAACTTACATAGAATGTCTGCTCTCCAGTTTTCATATTTGTGTAGAGGCTAACCTTGTGTGATGACCACCTTCGAGTTTTCATACTTGTGGAATGCTTAAGTGTGGAAGTGACCTAACTTTTTTGGTTGTTTCTTCCTCTCCAATAAGCTAATATTACATTGAATAAAGGTAGACAGAAATTAAAATCAAAGCATGAAATAGAAGATTAATAAAATTGGAAGTGGAATGATTTAGAAAATTGAAGGCCTTTCTTATTCAGATCAAGACAATAATATGACATCTAAGTTAAACAAAAGGCTAAAAACTGGTTTTCTAGAAACAAGAAACTGCCTCATATTTGATGTTCTATACCACAACTATTACAAGTGCGAATGTCTCTTGGGACCCTTTGGCATGCTAGGAAATCTGATACAAAATCACTAGACACTAAGCTTGGAGGATAATAGATTGTATACACCAACGTAGCTTTAGAATCCAAATTAATGATTGGAATTAAAAGAAGATGAACTAGGTAGGAGACATAAATGACTCATGTCTATAATCACATCACATGGAAGCCATCAAACAATCACATAATAATGCTATCTCAGGGCCTCTAATGTACATCCTAAAAGACCTCAGTTCAACAATAATAAATTTGGCAAAGAGAATGTTAAAGTGAAACTCTTTAACTTGTAAGTTGTTCTTTCTGTGGCTAAAGAGAATGACACTAATAAATAAATCAAAGATAATAGGGAGATGGAGAATCAAATAGAAAAGGGGGATAGATAAGAATGAGAGATAATAAAAATTATCATAGTTCAACCCAAATTACAACCTTCAAGCATTAAGCATATCAAAATATATTGAAATCACAAGCTAAAAATATGGGAAATATCATTCTCACAATGGAACTTCCCAACCCAAATCCTTTTCTAGACAGAACATTTTGGTACTAAGATAATCTAGAAATCATTAAAAGTAAACATGGAAAATGCTTAATGGGGTAAAGACTATATAAGAACAAATTGTATCAAATAATTTATAAGCAACTTGATTAAAGCAATCAAAAACTACTTACTTCTGGTGGTGCTGCACAAAGCATGTAGAAACAGTGATAATTTCTCTCAGGATCAGACACTAGACAAACACGTGATCTTTCTAATAAGTAAGTCCTAATGGCAACTCCTGAAATCCTTCCCTTCCGGTCAAATTGAATCTCCACAAACTTACCAAAATGACTACATCATTCAAAGTATGCATGTAAAGGTAAAAAAAAACGATTATAACATAGAATCTACTACATGCATGGTGTAAAACTTGTAAAAACACAATACACTCACCTTGAGCTATTGTTCCTAATAGTCTTAGCATTACCAAATGCTTCTAAAACAGGGTTGGGCTGCAGATTAACAGAAAAAAAAATAAACGTTGTTATATGTGGTGCAAATTGGGCATTGTTAAATTAACCTATGGTGAGAAATTTATGCTCTAAGGATCATTTTTAAGCATATCCCTTTCCACTTCCAAATAATGCATCATTTTGAAATGATATGCCTCTTCATGTATCTAACTTTTCCCTCATCTTGAGTTAAAAATAATTATCATTTTCATCATTTGAATTATCATTTTCATATTTTAATCCCAAACCCAGAAAAAAAAATTAAAATTAAAGAAACAAAGAAAGGCATAAGACCCAAACCAACGTTGCTTCATTTTGAGATAAAACCCACCACTAATTCAAAGACAAAAACAAATGGGTATTCAACGGTATAAAATACGAGAACCAAAATGATGGCATACCTTAAGCGCTTTTTCAAGAACAAGAAGAAGCGAAAATGATAAAGAAGATAAAGAAGTTGCCATACCTTAAGCCAAGACCTGCGAAGAGGAAGATTTGAGCGAAACCAAAAGCGGCGTGTAATTTGCACGAGAAGAGAAGATATACGATGGACACGACCAAGGAAAACGAAAGAGATTATAAAAGATGAAGAAAAAGAAGTAGAAGGAGGAAAGTTACGGATGAAGAAGGAGAAGGGATGAAGAACGGAAGGAAGAAGGAGAAAGTAACCTGGTGAGAGTTGGAAAATGTCTTACGGAAATAAAATCGATAAGACATTTTCCGTAAACTCATACTCATTTTACCCGTATTTTGGAAAACATTTTCCAAATGTAAAATATTTTCAGTCTTCCAAACACTGTAAAAGCAGGAAAACATTTTCCGGAAAATGTTTTCCTGCAAACAAACAGACCCTAAATCAATTTAACTTGATCAACAACCATCTCATAACTGTAAATATATAACATGTCACCATTCTATATTTAACATATTTAATAGTCTCAAATCCGAATACTCAAGTATCATTTTTCCACCTCAACCAACTCAAAGATTAATGATCACATCCCATTTCTATAATTTCATATACAAGAACAACTTACCTCGATGGTATTAAAATTATTCGACCATCCTGCATCACTTACCTGTTAATTACCTCTCGTTTATCACCATTCATTAGTTTATGTCATTGGAGAATCCGTAATCCCACACACATAGTGCAATTCATGTAACGTATCGCACACTTAGTGCCGTTACTTTGATAAAGTGCACACGTAGTGAAAATTTTCTCGTAATGTATCACACACTTAGTGCCATTACTTGTAATGTATCGCACACTTAGTGCCATTACTTATTTTCCGCACACTTAGTGCTAGACGACCGATTTCGCACACTTAGTGCTTGGTGTATAAATTCGTATACATAATGTTCATTCGGCCATACTCAATAAATACATATAGTCGCATATTCAAATACAACCATCACCTATTACAAATTCCACATTTAACTACTTATCAATCTATAAGTACTCATTCAACTCAAATACATCAAATTTCATATATAAATCAATCATACAATCGACTAGTACATAACTTACCCAATACCACATTCGGCCTTTAAATTATTTAGCAAGCTTCATTCCATTTAACATATACACATTAATATAGATTAAATAAAAATTCAAATCAACCCAATTGCTTATAAACTTACCTCGGAAATCGACGAATTAAGTTTTTCCCGGCTATTCGTTCAACTCCGTTTTTCCCCGATCCAATCCCGATTTTTTTTGTTATTGATCTAAATAAGTTCAAATTAAGCTCATTCAACATTTTTCTCATTCAATTTAATCCAAAACACATAATCGGGAAATTTACACTTTTACCCCTAACATTTACAATTTTTACAATTTAGTCCCTATTGCATAAAACACAAATTACTCAAAATTTGGCCACATTTCCATAGGGCCGAATCTTCATTAACTCAATACAAGCTCATAAAATTTATTTATTTAGCAATTTAGTCCTTCCAAAAATTTATTTTTACAATTTAACCCAATTTACTCCATTTCATCAAATATTCAATGATAAAACTTGTTAATCTAACACATATAATTATTATATCATCATTAAATAACAAAAACAACCAACTCCCTTCAATGGAAACTCATGAAATACACATCAAATTCCAAAATTTAAACATGGACTTACTAAAACACTAAGCAACAATCTCAAAAATGTAAAAATTATCAAAAACGGTTCACAAACTAACCTTGAATTAGACCAAAACCATGGTCGAACCCTTGCTTGTTTTTTTCTTTATTTTTCTTTTATGAATTTGGCAAGATGATGGTGATAAGAACAAAGCCACTAACTCATTTTCTTTTTATTATAATGTTTTCATTATAATATAACTTATAATATATATAATATAAATTTTAACTTAATATAAAAACACATATAAATATACATAGTCACACTTATGCCGTCCACTATAATAAAAAATGGTCTATTTGCCTTTTAAGGACTTCACAATAATGAAGCCACATCAATTTGGCCATTAATAAAAAAGAAAGCCTATTTTTCCTCTTATGCAATTTAATCCTTTTTCTTAAATTGAACACTCAAACAGACAATTTAACCCACGATATTTTAACACATGCTCAAACACATATCATAGATATTAAATATAATATAAAAATATTTTTCTAACTCGGATTCGTGGTCCCGAAACCACCGTTCCGATTAGGGCCAAAATCGGGCTGTTACATGAGGTTTGGTCTGGTAATTTTGACGATTGATTGCTTAATTAAGGTAAAAGGATTAAATTGTAAAAGAGGTAAAAGTTAATCGCTATAGATTTAAATTAGTAAAGGGACCAAAATGGTGATTAAACCATGGTCAAAAAGTCCAAGCAGGGTGGATATGATTAATCCACTAGCTTTTGGGCTATTTGCTCATTTAGTCCTAATTAGTTTAGGGTTAAATTGAAATTAAGCTTGTTTAGTTAAAAATTTAAAATGACTAAAGGATCAATTATACAATTAAACCCCCTTAGTTGGTAATTATACCATATTCTCATTTAATGGACAAATATGGACATGTTTTATTTATTTTTATAAGTCATAATGTAAAGGTTAAAAATGTAAATTAAGTAAATAAAAGGTTAAATTAAAAGAATGCTAAATTAAGTTATCATCTTCCTTTCTTTTCTTTTGGAAACTGAATGGCATTGTTATGGGAGAAGAAAGCTTCTGTCAAGCTAGGTTGGGGTATGTAAGTGATCCTTGATCCTATTTTTAATAATTTTTTATGTTTTTGAGCTCGTATTAGCTTGATCTAGCTAACCCGGGGACTAATTTGTAAAACTGTTAAACGTTATAGATTATTAATGTAAGAGTTGCTCTTCAAGTTTTGGTAGATTATTGAGTTTGGTTGTTAAATAGGACTATTTTGTAAAGTAGTTTTTAGTAATTTTAATGTTTAAGGACTAAAATGTTAAAGTGATAAAATTACAATGACTTGATGTGGAATAACAACAAATATGGGCTGTAGTGGAGTGCTATACAATTCGGCTGAACTTAGTTTTAGTTAAAATTGGTTAAATTACAATGTTTAATTTCCGTCCAAAAGTCGATGTTGTGACACACCAAAACCTGTGTCGCGACATAGCAACCAGTATGCTCCTTTGTAGCCATCTTCAGGGGTATGTTGCGACACCCTCAGTCTGTGTTGCGACATCGAAGGAAGACTTGAGTTTTCTTCATTCTGTTCCCTATGTTACGACATCAGACCTCTCGTGTTGTGACATAGCGTCCAATTTTAATGGTCTCCTGCACACTTACAAAGTACGTTAGCTCCCCCTTAGGCCTCATTCGACTCTTAAGGTCAATAAAAGACTCAATTTGCACATTTTATTGAATGTAAGTAAAACTAAAGAAACTTAACTAAAATGTAATAAAAATGCTTGTATTCAGGATCCTTAAGTGTGAAAACTAGTTTAATCTGCTACACCGAATTACGACAGATCAATACACAACAATACCCACAGATGGAATCTGCCTTTGGCTGTGGATACACATCAAAATAGATAAATGCAGATAAACAGCCAGAATTCTTCCGATCACATCGTCTCATCCCATGCAATGCAATGTGACATATTTAATACATATCAAATATGATAGTAATTAATGTACTAACACATGGCAAATCAGTAGCAAAAGTCATACTTTTCATGTACTTAGATTAACAGTAACACAAAGCATGTTATACGTATGATCCCAATTATAGATACAATAGTTATATATACTATTCATAATTCATGCAAATATATATAATTACCGAATTAATTCAGTCAATCATGGATTCTAACATAATTCATATAATCAGGGACCTAATTGTATAATTTAAAACACTAAATAGTTTAAAAATTATTCAGGGACTAAACTGATTAAAACCTAAAATTTTAGGTCAAAACTGTAAAATTTGAGATACAAGGGACACACGGTCGTGTGACCGGACCGTGTAGATGGATACACAGTCGTGTGGCTAGGTCGTGTAACAAAGTGTGGCCGTGTGAGATATGCAAAATTTAAGCTTCAAGGGTGACATGACCGTATGAGAGGCCATAAGCCGTGTGAAAATCGAACATCTTAGGGTTTTAGGGGGAATATGGCCGTGTATGGGGGCGTATAGTCCACACAGGTGGCCCACAGGCCCGTGTGGCCCTATGCTAGGCTCGATTTTGTGTCGATTCACTTGTAAAAGAATACACACATGCCACCGGAGTCTCGAGCGACGTCCCTCTTGCATGGATCTAGTCCGAGGTACGTAGCTCAAGTCCTTCAAATAGGATTTACACATGAATCAATAACGGTTTTCAAGATTTACCAAGATTAATAAGATTTTCGACAAAATTTGTAAAAGATTGGTAATTGAACTGGAAGATTAATGAGAGACGATGTTATTCCAAAATTTATGGGTTCTACAAAATGAAGCGAGAGTACTTATCGATCTTTTGATGAGAATTCAAAGATTATCGATGATAAATTCAACAATCGGCGGAAGAACAAGATTAATCGAGAATTTATTTCATTTGGGGTAATCAAGAACAATTTTCAGCAATGAAACAAAATTTTGATGAAAAGAATAGGAAAGAAAAGAAAGAGGGATGAAATAGAAAAGATGGAAGTACAATTCTTAGGAGAATTGGAAAATGAAGCAAAATCCTAGCCTAATTAGAAGAATGGGCAATTTGATGTGGCTTGAACCTAGGATGCAAGGGAGAGAGAGAGAATGCTTAATCATTAAACTATTATTCACACTTATTTATTACTCCATTTAATATATATTCTAGAGTGGTTTTCATCCTAATTTGCTAAAAAAATGAGAAGGGTGTGGATAGAACTTACTATCTCTAGAGAACATAACCATCAAGACTAAACTAGTTCTTGATAATTTATTTCATATAACCCTATATATTTTGGAGTGTTACAATAATTTAAGCTGTTTAATTTTAAAAAATAAAAATATTGAAATATAGAATACCCATGTAACAAAAATTTGTTGTTTTTAATTTTTTAATCTTTTACCAACTAAATCAATATCTATTTAACTCAACAATCGGGACTTGCTGCAGCAGGGGGCATTATACGTGATCATAATGAAGAATGGAAAGTTGGTTTTACCCGCTATATTGGTGTATGCTCTATTGTGGAGGCGGAATTATAGGGAATCTATGATGGGCTGATGCAAGCTTGGAATATGGGTGCACGGAGGATCACTCTGGAAATAGACAGCTTAGTGGTTGTTCGACTAATTAATGGACAAATCAGGGGTGATGGTAGCAATGCAATATTGCGAGATATTTGGAAGTTGTTGCACCGGGACTGGTTGTTAAGGGTATCTCATGTTCACGGTCAAGGCAAAGGGCGGCAGACAAAATGGCTTCATTAGCTTTTTTAAAATGGATTGGCATCCATGTCAATAGTCAACCATCGAGTGAGGTTCTTCAAACTCTGCAAAAAGACTTAGAAGGCCATACATTGGATAGGATGGAGTTTGTTTAATCATTAATTTCTTTCCTTCTTGTACCAATACAACTAGAGACCTCATAAATAGTATAGATAAATATAGATATAATTATAAATATCATAACTAAATTATAACTTTAAGCATTATTAATTCAGAGCATCTTCATTATCAATGTAAAAGAAAAGTGTTCATCGAAAAAGAAAAGTGAATTACACACAAATTTTAAAAAATTTCATTTTAAGTATTAAAAAATAAAAATTTTCATTTTAGGTACTATCGTTAAAAATGTTTTCATTTTGGTCACCCAATGTTAATTCAATGTTATTGTATATTTATTTTAGTCACTCAACTTTAATAAGTTTTTATTTTGGTTACTTATTTTATCTTTTTAATTTTTTAGAATTAATTTTAATTTTTTTTTAGTAAAAGGGGAAAACCTAAGTTTATAGGGAAAAACTTAGATTTTCCATGAAAAAACCATTTATCTTTTTTATTTTATTTTATTTTTTAGAATTAATTTTAATCTTTTTCCTAGAAAAAATTTAAGGTTTTACGAGAATTAGTAAGTTTTTATAAGGAAAACTTGGGTTTTAAGAGGGAAAGCCTTCTACCTTTTTCATTTCCTTTTTTCGCTCTTTTAAAATTAATTTTAGTTTTTTTTCCTATAACAAAGGAAAATCATGGTATTTTTTTCCACTGAAATATCTAGGTTTTCACAAGAAAAAATATGAATTTTACAATGAATTAAGTTACACGAAAAACTTAAGTTTTATATATACAATTGAATAACTCAATTCTCTGTAAAAAAATTAGGTTTTTTTTCTTTTTTAAAAAGAAAAATTAATTTAAAAAGGAAATGAGTGACAAAAATAAAAATTTATTAAAATTAGGTGATTAAAATGAGTGTAAAATACTATTGAATTAAGCGGGTGACCAAAATGAGAATAATTTTTAATGACAATGCCTAACACAAAAATAGTTTTTGATTGTGGTGCCTAAAATGAAAATTTTTATTTTTCAGTATTCAAAATGAAAACTTGTAAAAGTTTGGTGACCCAATTGTGGAATTTACCCAAGAAAACAGCGGTAAACTGAAAATGGAATTGTTTCACTTCGGATGAACACAAGAAACAATAGGAAATAGGATTACTTAAACAGTAAATATCATCCAGCTTTAGAGCTACAGCAAAGCCCAAAACTTGGGACATCCCTTGCAAGGGGGCATGTTGAGGGATAAAATAGTTTGCAATTCCCATTAATTATAAGACAAACTATAAATAATTTTGCTTCTGGATGAGGAAGGAAGGAAAGAAAAACTAATTGATTTTCTTTCTGCTGTAGTTTCATAATGACCTTCCCCCTCAGCCTGAATGGATCAATCCTCCAAAAGCAGCTCACTCTCAAAATCCACCATCACTTTGTTCAATTTCTTGTTGCTTAATCTTTGTTGGATGATCATGTTAGCTTCTTCATAACTACGAAAAGTCGAATATTTTACTATATTAAAATTAATACTAGCAAAGAGTGAAATAACTGATTTAGCCGCTACATAGAAAACATGGTAACAAACCTGGGAGGAGGGGAAGGAGCAGAAGGTGTAAGCAAACGGGCGAGGTGAATAGCATCTTCATGGTTAGTAATGGCGTGATTGAAGCATAGATATCGACCGTAGGATGAAACATCTTCAAAGACGCAGATGTGAGCATCCACCAAGAACTGAAGATCGACTGTGACGAACGTCCCACACTCGTACATCTCAGCGGCTCCTTTCAAGTAAGGGTGGGTGATGGAAAGAAGAGGCTCCATCAACAACCCACCGTTGATTGAAACCATGTTAATGTCCCTGTCCATTGCTAACGCCCATGCTGTCTTCTCTGCCACCGTCTTTGACAGCGCATGCCATAACTGATTTTGCCCAATTTACCAGAGTCACCCACATTAACAAACACTACAATCTAATCTTTGATTAAGAAACTCAAATACTGAATATATATATATGTGTGTGTGTGTGTGTGTGTGTGTGTGTGTGTGTTTACCTTGAATTTGCGGCAGAAATTGACGTCGCTCCAATGGCGTTCATCCAAATCGGAAGCAAGCGATTGGGAGTTGTTGTCTCTCCAAAGAACAGCAGTGGCGGAGGATGTGAAGACCACCTTGTCTATTGTCTCCGTCCGAGCGCATGCCTCTACCACATTATGTGCTGCTCGTACCTCCACTTCTACCATATATTCCTGCCCGTACGTCAACCAGTTGAGCAGAGACATTTATAGTTTTATCTCTAATGATGTGGTTTAGGAAAATCGTCATGAACACTAGCCATGAGAGTTATATAAGTTTAAATTGTACTAATTACTGCCCGATGAGGAAGAATAGATATCAACTCTAAAACATGCATGAGAGTGTGTTCATAGATGAAATCAAAGTAGCCATAAGGAATTTTACAGAAATCTTAAGAAGATGGTAAGGAAGGAGAGAAAGGAATTTACATCATAGGCAGGGTGGTCTTGTGGGGGCTCAAAGGCGTAAAACAAACCAGAGCAGCCTTTCAGGGCGTCGGTAATGCTCTGATAATCGAAAGGGTCTGCATGGAAAATCTTGAGCTTCTTTTCCCTTTCAGTAGCTACCCCATTCAGTTTCAAATCATCAACTATAACCAAAGAAATTAATATATTATAATTAATTACCCATAAAATAGGGGGAAAAAATGAAGCTGAACGGTATAAAAGGGATCATTAAGTATAAGTACCATGGCCTTGAACAGCAGCATGGACAGTGTAGCCTCTTTCCAGCAAGCGTTCAACCAGGGTAGAGCCGAGGCGACCGGAGGCGTCCATCACGCAAACTTTCTCGTGATGGAAGGAAGCGGGAGCCATTTCTGTTGGAGAGAAGCCAAGCTAATTTAGTTTGTATATTCTACTGAATAGAAAGTAGATCAGCTGAATTTCAAAAAAAAAAAAAAAACCTGGTGTGGGTTAGAGGTGAAAGAGATTAGAGAATATAAAGCAGAAGAGGAAGGGGGGCGGGGGTTGCATTCAAAGGGTGTGGGAGGGGTAGATATGGGTGGGAGGGTAGTTGATGTTGGGGAGATGATCAGGTAGAGACTAGAACTAGAAGAGGTGTGCATATTATATATATATGTGTGTGTTTGTGTGATTTGGTTTAAACCGATCTGTATCTGAAAGCGATATTTGGCATAAAAAGAGGGGTTTGATCAATTGGTGGAAGCGTGGATGCATGTGTGTATCAATCACAATCCACAGCCACAAATGAAACCTACCATTAACGTACGACGAGCTTTTTTTAAATTTTATTTATTTATTTCTCTCAAAAATTGAAATAGAATCAAAAGGCAATTTCTTCTTTTCAACTAGTGTTACTGTTTAATTCCCCGGCTCCCCGCTACGCTGGGATTTTACAACTTTCTATGTTTTATTTATATATTATACCAAATGGGGCAAAATACTCAAATATACCAAAAAAATTTTATTTACGGAAAATGGTCGGTTTTTTAAAAATTTACGGAAAAGTCATTTCACACAAAAGGCGTCACGTCAGTAGCGTTTTGTGGGGATGTATGAGAGAGAAAGCGCGTCCGGGGGTGAGCGCTTTTGCGAATCGGCACAAAGCGCTGATGATGGGGACGCGCTTTGTTGATGTGGCAAAAGCGCTCCCAAGGGCGCTAACTAACTACTCTGAACGGTCAAAAATATATTAAATATATTAAAATTAAATTACAAAAAATAAAAAATAAAAACAACTTTTTATTTATTAAATATATTAAAACTAAATTACAAAAAATAAAAATAAAAAACAAATTTTTATTTTATTAAATATATTAAAACTAAATTACAAAAAAAAAAAATAAAAAAACAACTTTTATTTATTAAATATATTAAAACTAAATTACAAAAAATAAAAAATAAAAAAAACAACTTTTTATTTATTAAATATATTAAAACTAAATTACAAAAAAATAAAAAATAAAAAAACAACTTTTTATTTATTAAATATATTAAAACTAAATTACAAAAAATAAAAAATAAAAAACAACTTTTTATTTTATTAAATATATTAAAACTAAATTACAAAAAATAAAAAATAAAAAACAACTTTTTATTTATTAAATATATTAAAACTAAATTACAAAAAATAAAAAATAAAAAGCAACTTTTTATTTTATTAAATATATTAAAACTAAATTACAAACACAAATAAAAAACAACTTTTATTTTATTAAAAAATAAAAAAAATTATTACAATTTAAAAAATAAAAAAGCTCGTCCGAATCAATGTTGATGCCGGTCGGTGCCACACGGGGGTGGTCGGCGATTCTGTATTTGGATTCCTCCTTCTTCTAGCTTCCGGTGAAGTCGTGGAACCTCGGGCGGGGATTAGATTCCTCGGCGGTGGGGTGCAGTTGTGGGTGTTGCGAGGATGACCCACCTTGATAAAATAACGACCCCGGAGGTGTTTGCATAAACCTCGGCAAGGGTGTCTGAATCCCGTATGGCGAAGGAGATTGGTAAAAAGAAGTGCTCCCGATGGCGCCTCCTGTGATCCTCGCGCGACGGCGGCCTCAAGATCGGTGGCGATCAGAGTAGTCGAAACGGACTCGAGCGGGCCATGCATTCCAACTTTGGGGTGGACTGGGAAAAGGAAACATATATAGGTTAGGATACATGTAAGGGCTAAGTACACTTTGGCATAAAGGCTAAAGGTGTGATGTCGGTGTCGTCAATTTGAACTGATGGGCCCGGTGATTGTGTGGTATTTGTTGATGGGCCGTGATCGTGTGTGGTGTTGTTGATGGTCCTGTCTCATCACCCCTTCTCCTTGGATTTAAAGGGCCCCGACGTTCTCTTTGTTCACGAAGTTGTCGTCGCCTCTCTTCTTCCGACAACAAATACGGCTTACCATGGATCCTAAACCATGGCATGTATTAAACACGCACGCTAACTTTCGAGAGCGACGATCGGTTCCCGAATAGGTAAATAGTCATACTGGTTCTCCCACATCTCGATATATGCTGACCAAAATCTTGGCCAATTCGTGTGCAACTACCGTAAGTCGACTTTGTGCTCATCATCGAGCACCTCAGGTGGCACGGGAATCGGTTGTCGGAATCCAAATTGTCGCAGAACCCGATCTGACTGGTGCATCTCCACGGTCGTATAATTGATCAATGGGACTTCACGTGCCAAATGTTTTGATTTTGCAAGAACTCCTCCGGAATTACTGCCCGAATTGCCGGATCCTCGTACGGTGTCCATTGAAACTATATTAACATGACCAAAATATTAGTTATATACATAATACTAAACACTAAGTACGAAATACTAAATTATAAATACGAAATTCGAAACTTACTTGTGATTCCGACCGTTGGTCCAATAGAAGTCGTATATCTTCAAGTGAGGTAGGTATTCCAGCATAACTCGCCGAATGGTTCCACCTAATTAAATAAATTTTTAGAATACAATTATACTTTAAATCTACGTAATAATTGTAAAATATAACATTAAATTTACCTCGTTATCAGTGGGAATGAATATGGGTGGTCGAGTCGAGGACGTAAAAATGGAAATCGAAACCGTGCTCATGACTGCAGTAGTGATAGGCAACCTCCGATTTTCGCTTTACTCGGCCGCTCGCCCCGTACATCTCCCGATACAACTTTGATAGCACGGCAGACCCCCAACTTAATTCACCGGCTGCTCTATAATCAACAAGTTTCAGCAGCCATCTCAAGTGTACGAGGTTTCTAGATAGGTCCGACATCAGATAGCCTCCAATTATCTCAAGAATGTATGCCCGAGCATACCGTATTCTTTCTATTTCGGTCGAACCATCATTTGGCTCCGAGAATTTGTCTCGTAACCAGGCCATCTCGATCCGACCTCCATGAATGGCACCCAGAAGCTCGTAGTATACGGCCATCCAATCGGTAGAAGTTGCGAACCCGTTGACTATCGACCCGTCCACCGGCAATCCCAACTGCAACTGCACATCTTCTAGAGTGATGGTACACTCTCCGCATGGAAGATGGAAAGTGTGCGTCTCGGGTCTCCACCTCTCTATCAACGCACTGATCAAGTTCGACTCCAACTTGAACCCCCGGCCTATCGTGGCCACGTGCCAAAAACCCGCTTCCCGCAGGTAATTCTCGATCAACGGCGATGGGGGACCATGCATATTGCGAATATAACATTGCAACACCCGATCTACAGACTGTTTAAAAAATTATAAAATAAAATTTAATTAAAATTGCATAAACCTAAAAAAATATTAAATAATATTGAAAAATTAAAATTAAAACTTACCATTTGCATTTGATCGACGGAGATGTGCTTGTTGTCTAGACGAATTAATTCCCCGGCCATTGGTAATCTGATCGAAAATTTTAAAATTTTCCAAAAAATATATTAAAAAATTAAAAAGGGCTTTTTTGTAAATATTAAAGGACTATTTTGAAATTTCAGAGGAAGTTTCAAGGACTTAAAGAGAAATTTGAGAGGAATTTGAGAGGAATTTGAGAGAAAGTTGAGAGAATGTTGAGTAAGGACTAAAGTGTGAAAAAAATAAAAGGGTTGGGGGGTTTTTATAGAGAATTTTTTTGACCGTTGCAGGGCTAAAGCGCGCCCTTGGGGGAGCACTTTTGCCACATCAGCAAAGCGCGTCCCCGTCAGCGCACTTTGTGCTGATGTGGCAAAAGCGCTCCCCCAAGGGCGCGCTTTCCTGCTGCATCCCCACAAAACGCGCTGACGTGGACGCGTTTTGTGGGGAAATGACATTTTTCCGTAAAATTTTAAAAAACCGGCCCTTTTCCGTAAATAAAGTTTTTTTTTGGTATATTTGGGTATTTTGCCCATACCAAATGATGAATCAATTTTTTATTTAACCTTATAGAATTTTCTTATAGAATTTACAACAATTAAAATATCAAAGAATTTATCATTTTTTGTTCTAGTATAGAATATAACGTAAAGATAAGTAGAGTCTTATTTTTATAGTTTTTCATCTATAAATATCTAAATTTTGATTCTTAATACCATATAGAGTAAATGCAAGAGGACGTGAGTTTGAGTGTGTTAAAATACATTATTTTATTATTCAAGTGATAGAGAGGGAATATCGGTAGTTCTATGCATTATCTAAAAAAAAAACAAAGACTAAAAATTATGATGCAAGGAAGTAAATAAAAATATTTATGTTATAGAAAAATGGTTTTTTAAAATAGTAATTAAGAAAAAAATATGTGGAATAGACGAAATTTATATTTCCTTTAATGATGGTTGACATTCATCTAAGAGTATTGTGAATAACATTTTAAATTTTAAATTTTAATAGTGATATTTTATAGGTTTATAGATTTCTTATGCACTAAGTTATCTCATTAATAACTAAAATTTATTTAAGTGTGGTTAAACATAAATTATAATTAAAAAAAATAGTAAGACCACCTACCAGAAACTGAAAACAACTTACAAGGCATCAAATCCCTGCTTGTTTACGTAATTTTTCTACCAGTTTTCATTTGAAATTATATCTTCTAACAAAATTGAATTCTACCAAGTGAAGAGTTATTGTATGTATGTATGTATTTGTTTTCCAGATTTTAAACAACCCTGAGGCTTTATATCTTGTTGTCCAAGTAATCAATTTTTAATTATATTTAAATAAATTTATTTTTAAGTTCTGGTGCATTAAATATTATTTCTTATTTTATAATTATTTATATATTAGTTTATAAATAATTAACTTATTGTTATATGAGATGCAAAAGCTGTGAATGAAAATATATCAAGATTATTTAAAGGACGTTTTAAAAATATAAAGTGAGGGCCTAATTATCAAATGAATCTTGAGTGATATCACTTGACCTCTTACTTTCGCCCAAATTTTTGGGATTAGTTTCCCAAAATCACTGTTATAGTGTTATCCAAACATCAATTAAAATGCGTTTGATTGCTAAAATTCTCCTAAATGCATTCAACCGGAGATCCCCTGCAATCCATCTCAAAAGCACTAATTTTAATTTATTGTATGATTATTTATACATTTTTTTTATACACAAACAAAATTAAAAAAAATTTCACGTGTCATATTTATTTATTTATTTATTAAATATCAATTAAAAAAATGTGACAACTTTTTAATCTATTTGTGAAGTTGAATGTAACACTCCTTACTCGAACCAACAAAGACTCCAAATAAGCAATGCTATATTTGATGTCTAGAGACACATTTTATCTTCTATTCACTTTGTTGAGAAATCAGAGAGCATATTAAAAAATGAACTTTCATCAATCTATTTTAATTAACTTACAAGTGATGCCATTATATAGCTAAATTGTAAACTATAACTACTTACAAACTGATTAATTATCTTTACAAACTAACAGTTAACCATTGCAACTAATTACTAACTAATTACAGTTTCTTTCTTCAACACTCCCCTTCAAGTTGGTGGTTGAAATATGTTTTTAACCCCCAACTTGCTTATCAAGTAATTATGTTGTTGAATTCCCAAGGCCCTAGTCAGGATATCTGCAATCTAATCTATTGAAGACACATGTTATGTTTGTATCAATCTCGCTTGTATCTTCTCTCGAACAAAGTGGCAGTCTATTTCAATGTGCTTAGTTCTTTTATGGAATACAGGATTGGCAGCTATCTGAATGGCTGACTTACTGTCACTGAAAAGTTTAACTAGAGTTACATTCCTTATTTCCAGTTCTTCCAATAGTCCAGTTAACCTAACTATTTCTGCTACTGTCATAGCCATGCTTCTATATCCAGCTTCAGTTGATGATTATGCAACAATGTTTTGCTTCTTTGACTTCCAAGATACCAAAGAATCTCCTAATTTAATGCAAAAACCTGTCATTGACCTTCTTGACATTGAACATAAAGCCCAATCTGAATCACAATAGGCCACCATTTGGATATCCTTTGAAGCTCTGAATAACAAGCCTTGCAATATATCTTTCTTCACATATCTCAGAACTCTCAATGCTGCTTCAAGATGTGAATTCTTAGGTTGCTGCATAAATTGACTCAAATGTTGCACTGCATAAGTAATGTTTGGCCTGGTATGAGTCAAATAAAGCAATTTTCCAATTAATCTTTGATAAACTGTCTTGTCTTCAATCAGGAAATCACCAAACTTCTGTGGTAGTGTGTTATCAAACTCAACTGTAGTGAGCTTTAAATTTTGTTTTAAAGGAGTTGGAACAGGCTTAGATCCTCTTAATCCTGCATTTTCAATAAGTTCCACAACATATTTCCTCTTATTCAAAAAAATTCCCTCTTTTGATCTCAGAATTTCAAATCCAAGAAAATACTTCAAATTTCCCAAGTCTTTCATTTTGAAGTTTTGATTTAATATGCCTTTCAACTCAGCAATCATCTCCTCATTATTCCCAGTGATCATTAAATCATCCACATATATCAACATGACTAATAAATCATCACCCTTCTTCTTTGTGAACATAGAGTAATCAAACTTACTTTGTTGAAATCTAAAAACTAGTAATGCCTCAGTTAGCTTCATGTTCCATTGCCTAGATGCCTACTTTAAACCATATATAGACTTTTGCAGCCTATACACTTTGTTCTCCCCCTGGCTACAAAATCCTTAAGGTAGCTCTATGTACATTTCTTCAGCTAAATCATCTTGTAAAAAAGCATTGTATACATCCATCTGATACAAAGGCCAGTAAAAAATAGCAGCAAGGGTAAGGAGAGCTCGAACAGTAACCAATTTGGCCACTGGAGAGAAGGTTTCTGTGTAGTCAATACCTTCTTTCTGATTGTATCCTTTAGCAATAATACGTGCTTTGAATCTTTCAACAGCGCCAGAAGCCTTGTATTTAATCTTATACACCCATCTACAACCAATGGGAGTCTTACTAGGGGCAAAAATACTACAGACCATGTATGATTATTTTCCAAAGCTTGAACCTATAAGGGATTTGTTATGGCTTCAGTATATGTGTGTGGTTCAACAAGAGTGGATGTAGAAGACAAGTAAGTTTGAATGCATTTAGGTAAGTGAGAATATGAAAGATGATTAAAAATTGGGTACTGTTTTGGAAGGATGAATGATTGGCAGGAATACTCATAATCATTCAACCAATGTGGTGGCTGAGATACTCTAGTAGACTTTCTAAATTTTGAAGGATTTTGTGACTGAGATTGTAACTGAATTTGTGAAGACTAACTCTATGGTGATTGATGTAGAGACGGACTTTGTGGTGACTGATGTGGAGACTGACATTGGGGAAGGGTACTTGTTAAGATAATAGAGGATAGAAGAGAAGATAATTGTGAAGGTTGAGGTGAAGATTGAGGAGTGAGAACTAAAAATTCATCATCAGAAATCTGTGGGTGAGAGGGAAAGAAACTGGAAATAGGATCTTAAAGAAATTGGAATGGAAAAATGATCTCATGAAAAATGACATCCCTATTGACAAAAAAAAGATTTGGTTTGTAGATTAAAGAGAATGTAACCTTTTTGAGTAGTTGAGTAACTCATGAAAACAGAAGGTATGGCCTTAGGAGAAAACTTGTCATGATAATTAGGATATGTAGCATAACAAAGGCAGCCAAACACCCTAAGATGAGAAAAAGTAGGTTCTTTGTTATAAAGTACAGCGAAAGGTGCTTTCCAGTTTAAAATAGAGAAGTGAAGTTTATTAAGAAGGTAACAAGTAGTTTTAACACACTCCCCCCAAAATTAATAGGCACTTTGGATTAAAATCAAAAGGCCTTAGCAATTTTGTAACAAATGTTTATGTTTTCTTTCTTCTATCCCATTTTGCTGATGAGTAAAAACACAGCTACTTTGATAAACAATTCCTAAAGAAGAAAATAACTCTGAACAAGCTGAATTGAAGAATTCATTTCCATTATCACTGCATAAATACGTAACGGTAGAAAATGGTTTTGGACAAGGATAAAGAATATTTTAGATGAAGAACTGTGTTAGATTTCAATCTCAACAAGTATACCCAGATCATCCTACTATAATCATCATCTATAGTAAGAAAGGAACGATGGCCACTATGTGTAGAGATCCTATATGGTCCCCACAAATTAATATGAACCAGTTCAAAAGGTGAAGAAGACCTAGACCGACTTAATGAGAATGGTATCCTAGTTTGTTTTGCTAAAGAACAAATGACACATTGGTGAATCTTATTGACAGTGAGCTTATCAAGATGCAAACAAGAGACCTTAATCATTTTGACAAACGCAGCATGCCCTAAACGAAGAAACAGGTAGGATGCACAGTGACAGATAAAAACTAAGAAACATTACCTGGCAAATATGCAGTCGAATTAGATGGTGAAGCTTTGTGTAAAAGCTCTAGAATCTGTTGATATTGTGTCTGAGTGAATGCTGGAGCCACTAAAGTGGAATCAGAAGTAACAATAAACAAGTTAGGAGACACAAAAGACTTAGAATTAGTGGCCAAAGTTGCTTGAGCATCCTTTTTCTTGGAAAATTTAAAATCCAAAGGAAATCCAATGAGATGATAGCACTGCTCTTTCTTATGACCTTTGATTTTATAATGATCACAGATCCCATTAAAACGACGACGAGCAGAATTAGAGACTTCGAAGACATTGGAATACATAACATTTGAATCAACTATCGGAGAGATGCCACTTAATTGAACACGTTGTGATTCTTCCTGAATAAGCATAGAATATAATTGATTCACTGAAAGAAGAGGCTGCATAAGAAGAATCTGACTCCAAACGGCATAAAATGTTTCATTAAGTCCCATTAAGAACTGAAACAAATGTTGCTGGAGAATATGTTCCATGTTCTCTTGAAAATTTTCACAATCACAAGAAGAGAAGGGAAGTAACACATGATAAACCATAAAAGTAACATGTTTTAATCCCATGCTTGGCATGTTTTTGGATGATTTATTATGTGAATTAGTGAATTTGATGCTCCTAATCATTTAAATTTATGTTTCTATACTTAGGTCAGCATAGGGAAGTGAAAGGAACGAAAAACGGGCCAAAATTGGACAAAAAGAGCTATTTTCAGGAACCACACGGCCTGGGTACACGCCCGTGTGAGCCACATGGGCTGGCCACAAGCCCATGTGCCAGCCCGTGTCGATTTCAAACCCTACTTCTCTTTTACGCAAAAAAACCCAATTTTTAGGGTTTATGAGCATTCTAAAGTTTATAAATACATATTAGAAGAGGACTAAAAGAAGACACGCAGAGAAGAACGAAGAAAAGACTCAAAGAACACCATCAGAAGCAACTCAGAAGCGGATCTCCTTCAAGATTGAAGATCTCCATTTAATTTCTCTAGAAGTTTTATATGGTTTCTTTATGTCTTATTGTTATCTTAATTTTTAGATGTTTTCATTCCAGATTATGAACTAAATTCCCTAGATACCTAGGGAAGATGAAACTTATGATGAATCTTATTATTTGATTTTCTGAATTACATGATAAATACTTGATTCTTGTTCTCAATTATGTATGCTTATTTCATGTTTTAATACTTTTAGGATATTGATTCATGTTAAATGTGCTTATTTCATTGGAGCAAAAGTCCCTGTTTAAGAGTAGATCTAGCATAATTGAGTGGAGTTGCATGCAATCCTAGAAATAGGACGACATAAATCTACCGGATTAGAGTCAAATCTAATAGGGGAATCCATAGATCGAGTTAATGCGATAATAGGGGTTTTAATTAGAAAGAGATTTCAATTAATCAACCTAGAGTCAGTTGTTCTTACTCTCGAAAGAGATATTAACATAATTTAGGGATTTATACGGATCAAGGCGCAAGTGAATAAATCATTTAATTCAGATTCAGATTAATAAGTGAAGTTTAGGTGGATTCTTTCCTGTGTATTGTCTATCTCATTGGTTTTATTCGATTATTTTCCTAATTCACTCTCTGTTACGTTCTTAGTAATTAGTTTAGTTAATTTTAGATTAAAAAAAAATCTCATTTTATCGACTAAATAATAGAAAAAACAGTAATTACTAGTACTTTTAGTCCTCGTGGATACGATATTCCCGACTCACCATAGCTATACTATTATTCGATAGGTGCGCTTAACTTTATCGTAATTTTAGTTAGTTTAGTGACTCATCAACACACTATATTCATCCCAAAGAAGCTTCAGTTTGGTGAAATAAGTAGAAATAGAAATATCACCTTGAACCAGTGTAGCAATCTCTCGATGCAGGAAAACACACGCGATCCATCCACTTTATCATAGCATTCTTTCAAATCCTTCAAGACGAGCGCCGAACTCGATGCAAAAATGATACCAGTAGACAATTCCTTGCTAACGGCATTGAGTATCCAAGAAAGGGCAATCGCATTGCAACGATCTCATTGAGGATGAAGCGATTCAGCAAAGTCTTCCCACCGACAATCTCTATCAAGAAACCCTAATTTATTCTTGGCCAGAAATACAATCCCCAGAGAACAACTCCAAACACTATAGTTCTCGATTCCAGTGAGCTGATGAGAAACCAAAAGTGCTCCAAGCATATCAGAAGGATAAAGATAAATGATGTGATTGAAATCAATGGAAAAGGCATCTATCGGAGGCATGACAGCGACGAGAAAGAAGAAATGAAGTCGAAAAAATGAAAGAGAAACAAGCAACAATGATAGAAAAGCCCAACAAGATCACAACACAGTAAGGAAAAAATCCAGTAAGTTTGATACCATGTTGAAATCAGAGAGAATATTAAGAAATGAACTTTCATTAATCTATTTTAGTTAACTTACAAGTGATGACATTATATAGCTAAATTGTAAACTATATTTACTTACAAACTGATTAACTATTTTTACAAACTAACAGCTAACAACTGCAACTAATTACTAACTAATTACATTTTCTTTCTTCAACACACTTAATCTCATCTTCAAAACATTTAATTTCAGTATTTAAAATTCATTTCTAAAGCATACCAAACCATCATTTGTGAACCTCAAAGTATCATTCAAACATATCAAATCAACCATCATTAACTTTATTAACATGTATGCCCGAAAATATAATAAAAGGGAATTAATTCTTAAAGTAAATCAAGTAAATTCTCTAACATAGTTTGCCTTGCCTTTCTCCTAAAATGATCCTATGTGCGTACCACCATAATTCAAAATACAAAAGAATGTGAAATACATGCTTCTCATCAAGTGATGTGTTCTTAGGTTGAAACAAAAACAACTACGATCTTCACAAATTTACGACCTCCAACCTACTCGTAAAAATCAACAAATGTGCTAAGTATATATAGTGCTTAGTACATACTCAATGAAATAATCTTGCTTATATTATTATTAAGCTAAATTTATAGTCATTCACAATTACAATTACATTTATAACTGTGAGCATGCATTCACTCTGACTAAAAATTTAACCACAACAATAATAAAAGATAATTTTCTCTAAATTACACTATTGACTCTCCATTCCTTTAATGTATCATTAATCATAATTAATATAAGTTTACCTTATCATTCCTTTATTACTAGTTCATATTCTTAGTTACTCCTTAGTGCTTATTTCATTTTGCACACCACCATTAAGTTCACATTATGTTCTTTATGATCATAACATTTATTTCTACCATTATAAGATCATTTTTTAGAGAAATACATATATATATATATATATATTCAATTTCAGTGTAATGATTTAATTTCCAGCGATGATGAAAAAACTCAATTCTAAAGTTAAATTGTTAAAATGAGTTGATTAGAAATTAGAATCGAATAAGTACGTGTTAATTATGAAATTGAAAGGTTAAATTATTTAATAGAATTAAATTGGATCAAATGATAATTATAGTATAAAAATTAAATTAGAAAGTGAATAAAATGGATATGTTTGATTAAAAAACATTAAAAAGCCTTAATATATAAATAAGCCAAGGATTAAAGAATAATTAAACCATTATTGGGTTTACCTTAGTGGATTAGCATGGCATGGATAATTGATTTCCACTAGCTTGCCAAAGATAAAATCATGACTCTTGATTTTATGCTTAATTAACAATTAAAAATTAATTAAGTATATATATTTGTTAATGGTAGGAGAGAACATTTTTCTCAACACATTACCATCACATGTTACAGGGGCAATGTATGCTAATTTAATATTTCTATAATCGTGTCTTTACATTTCAATTACGAATCATGTTATATCATACCAATTCAGAGTAAAAGCTATCCTTACAGTCCTTAAAACAAGATTACGGGACCCTAAAAATAGTCTAAAAATAGGCAGGGACTAATTTGAAATAATTCTAGAATTTTAGGGTGAAATTTCAAAATGCCTAGAAACAATGGACACACGGCCGTGTGACTTCCGAAGTTGGGACACGGCCGTGTCTCAGCCCGTGTCCTTGCTCGTGTAACTCACTGACTTGAGACACAAGGTCGTGTCCCAGCCCGTGTAACTCACTGACTTGGGTCACACGGCCGTGTCGCAGGCCGTGTGTCAGCCCCTGTGGAAACTACACTTATGCAATTAATCTACACGTTCAGGACACACGCCCGTGTGTGGTACCCGTATATGACACACGACCGTGTGACAAATCGTGTCTCAGGCCGTGTGCACCTAAATGTACCTTAAAACTCAAGTTTACCATTTCCTACTTGCTTGGGCATTAAGCAACTCAAATATCAACCATTTAACCTATCCAAAACACAATTAAACATGCTCAAAACATGCCAAAACAACCATATTAGGTGCCTAACCAATGTACCATCATTGGTACCACATTTTATATCATCAAACATACTAGCAAATCGTTTAACCATTCAAAGCTTCATTCATACCAAGTTTATCAATATTGGTCTAACATTTTAGCTAATTAGAATCTCAAACTTAAAGCTACCACACATAACAAAATCTCATGTCAAGCTAACATACCAAATATATATATAGCTTCAACCACAACATATATACAAATAATCATCATAGTACTTGAAACCCAAAATAGCACCACATTAACAAAACATTCATCAACCAAGGACTCCCTAGGTGCATGCCATTACAAAATGAAATATCACCACACTTGAGCTTGGGATTGAGGTTGGATGTTGAGTCGACTGTAAGATAAAATGAACCTAACCTGTGCAGGGGAAAACAAAACCGTATGTTGAGTATAACTTAGTGTTATTTCTATAATCCGAACAATATAAACTTGACATAAGCAATTAAGATATAAAAATGCATCAAGTAAAGCTATGTACATGTGTTTCAATTCAAATTTTTAATTTTTGCTCATTCCTTATTCACACCTAATACAATTTTCACATGTTCAATCACATATCAAAGGTATTTCATATATCATTTGCTAATCTCATCTAATGTAATAACATGATACAACTCTTTGATTTCATATCAGAAATCACATTTCATTTCATCATTTCATATTCATTTCTCATCATTTTCAAAAACATAATTTATTTACTTACCCATATTAACACGACTCGGATGGATACATGGATCCAACCAACACACCAATTTGGAACCCAGTGCCTCATCGGATAATTCTGAAGTAATAATTGCGCCCAACGCTATATAATTTGACACTAAGTGTCTCATTGGTTAAACCGAAGCAAATTGGCACCTAGTGCCTCATCGACTCGAGGTCGAAGAAATCCCTGAACTCTTCCTATCCTATGGCATGCCATCTATATCTGACTTAGCCTGAACAGTTAATAGGGTTCCATTTCACTTTCAATTACTTCTAATGTCCAATTCTCATATATATATACATTTAAACATATATTCAATTCAATATTCATATTGTTAATACATTCATAATTTATCAAATCAATCCATTTCAATCAAATATGAATTCAATTTAATCTCAAAGTACTAAAGTATTGATGGTCACTAAACTAACTATAATTACGACAAAGGCAAGTGCACCTATCGAACAATAGTATTAATGTGGTGAGTAGGGAATATCGTATCCACGAGGACTATCGTATCCACGAGGACTAAAAGTAATAGTAATTACTGTTTTCCTATTATTTAGCCGATAAATTGAAATGATTGTTTTTAATCTAAAATTACTAATCTAATTTAACTACGAACGCAACAGAGAATGAAATGGGAAAATAATCGAAGATAACCAAAGAGAAAGACAATACTCAGGAAAGAATCCACCTAGACTTCACCTATTATTCTGAATCTGAATTAAACGATTTATTCACTTGTGTCTTTATCCGTATAAATCCCTAAATTATGTTAATATCTCTTTCAAGAGTAAGAACAATTGACTCTAGGTTGATTAATTGAAATCTCTTTCTAATTAAAACCCCTATTGTCATATTAACTCGATCTATGGATTCCTCTATTAGATTTGATTCTAATCCGGTAGATTTATGTCGTCCTATTTCTAGGATTGCATGAAACTCCACTCAATTGTGCTAGATCTACTCTTAAACGGGGACTTTTGCTCCACTGAAATAAGCACATTAAACATAAATTAATATCATGAAAATATTAAAACACGAAATAAGCATACATAATTGAGAACAAGAATAAAGTATTTATCATGTAAATCAGAAATAAAATAATAAGATTCATCATAGGTTTCATCTTCCCTAGGTATCTAGGGAATTTAGTTCATAATCTAGAATGAAAACATCTCAAAATTAGGATAACAACAAGACATAAAGAAACTCAATAAAAATTCGAAGGAAATTAAATGAAGATCTTCAATCTTGAAGGAGATCCGCTTTCGAGTTGATTCCGATGGCGTTCTTCGAGTCTTTTCTTCGCTCTTCCCTGAGTGCCCCCTCAGATACTCTTCTAATTGATATTTATAGACTTTAGAATGCTCAGAAAGCCTAAAAATTGGGCTTTTCTGCGTATTTGGGAAGCAGGGTGCGATATCGACACGGGCTGGCACATGGGCGTGCCAGCCCGTGTGGATCCTGGAAATAGCTCTATTTGCCCAGTTTTGGCTCGTTTTTCGCTTTTTTTGCTCCCAAATGCTCTCCTAAGTATAGAAACATGAATTTAAAGGATTAGGAGCATCAAATTCACTAATTTACATAATAAATCATCCAAAAACGCATCAAGAATGGGATTAAAAATATGTTACTTTTATAGCTTATCAAGTACTCACCTCAAATGCTTTCCATATGCAATCATTCAAAATGCAATGATTTATAACTTAGTTCGGATTATAGAAACACAAACCATGAATTCTGAGCTATTCGACGTCGATTTTATCCTTCCCCTTTTTACTCGAGGATTCTGGTACGACATTAGCAAATTGAGCTTGAACTCCTAAGTCCCTAGGCCATGCGTTCTTCTTTCTCTTTTCTTTTCTTTCTAGTTTTTTTGCATGTTAACTTCTTTTTTCTTTTTTCTTTTTTATCATAACTATTATTATTTTATAACATATATATATTAAATTCATTTTATTTATTATAACATATAACTTATATATGTATTAGATTATCATATATATATAATACACACCATTAATGTCGTCCACTATACATATATAAATGTATAATTGCTACTTTAGTCCCTTAAATTTATTTCAATCTATAATTCAACTTTAAACTCATATGCGATTTAGTCCCTGTACGTTAACAATTCCTAATTTCACGAAATTTACTTAACCAAAATCTAATTCACTACTAAACCAACCTTGTAAATATTAAATAAAAATATTTACGGGTTCGTTTTACGGAAACGGTCCCAAACTTTATTTTTCGACACCCTTGACTATCAGGTCGTTACAGATTGCGGGAAAGAAAAAGTTGTTGAGTAGACTCTACTATGGCGTGTTATCATTCTGCCAAGTAAGTTCATACAATAATTTTGTTTTATTAAATTAGATTTTTCCAACAAACTGACCCAGTTTTCAAAATTTTAACTTTCCGTTGTGACAGAAAATCGTTTTATTAAACCAAAATTTTCCATCAAAAAAAATCGTAAATTGATGAAATGAAATCAATGAGTGTATAAATGCATGCATATGAATCATTTTGATCATTGAATTGAATTTATTTGTGTTATAGTATCTTGAGTTGCTTCAGCGATATAATGTGACATTACACATTCGGATCCAACGATTGGGGTCGAGTGTGAGGTGTTACATTCAGTTTCGGCCCTCAGTAATTTTTGGTGACTCATACGCCAGATATACGAAATATAACCATTCTTCACTTTAATATATGTACTGAACTGTTCCAACTTACACTCTAATATAAATTTGCACCATAGTGCTCTAACGTATTCTCCAATAGAAATACACACCCTAGTGCTCCATCCTGTACTCCAATATAAGTGCATCGAATGCCATAAATATTCAGAACCCAAATTCTTCATGTCTCTACAACCAAGGGCAAAACAAGAAAAAAAATTTACGGACTAGAATTAAGTTATAAATTTTGATAAGAGTTAAAATAAAATTTCACCATTATATTTGCTAATACCTTTAAAAAAATTTAAAGGACTAAATTAAAATCTTATCATTTTGAGGGCCATAGTGCAATTTTACCATCACTAATTTATAATTTTATACATTTTAAAAGGTAAAAAAATGCAATTTTCCTTTTTTTTCGAGGGGGGAGAAGGGGCAAGGCCCCTGCATGTCCCCCCTCTTTTCACCCCTACATATAATCCCAACTCTCGTACCTTGCATGCTATTCTATTCCTATGTGAATACCAATTACATCTCAACAATGTACCACCAAATTACTAGACTAATCACAATTCACATATATATGTTTTCGATTGAGTTTGTTTTCGTGCGTAGGTTTCGGGTAAAAGCTATAAAAGTTTCGCGGTCAAACATATATATATGTTTGAAGTCATATGGCATGTTCCTAGTGTAACGACCAAGTTTTCAGTGGTGTCGAAAAATGCAGTTTTGGAACCTCATTTTCGTAAATCGAGTCCATGAGGATGAAATATAAATATATATGAAGTTATTATGAAATTATATTGAAGTTTGGTTAAGTAATTTAACCGATAAAAGAGTTCATTGAAGTTTAAGGACGAAATTGTAAAAGTCCAATCGCTATTAAGTTTTAATTTAGAAAATGCTTGGGGACCTAATTTATAACAACCTATTTTTAGTGGTATCGAAAACGATGGTTTCGAAATCCTGTTCTCCGATGATCAATTCTGTAGATATTAATGTTTAATAGTCTTTGGTTCAATATAGTGATATGAAATTGATAAACCATAATTTATACATATTTTGACCCCATGCTTGGCTTATTTTTGGATGAATTTTCATTAGATTTGATGAATTCGATGCTCCTAATCCTTTAACTTCATGTTTTACACTCAGGAGAGCTTAGGGAGTCGAAAAGAACGAGAAATAGGCCAAAAATGGACAAAATAGGCCTACCTCAGAAATCAACACGGCCTGGACTATCGCACACGGGCGTGTCCCTACCGAACCCAAGTCTAATTCGATTCAGAAAAGACTACTTGTGGGCCAAGAAAGGTGCTCCAAAGCCTATATAAACACCCTAGGGGAGGACCTAGGGGAGGACACAGAGACACAGAGCAGGAAGCTGGAAAATACTCGAAGATAGCCATTGGGAGCAGCTTAGAAGAAGGATCTCCATTAAGACTGAAGATCTCCTATCGATTTCTCTTGAAGTTTTTGGGTTTTCTTATGTTTTGTAGTTTTCCTTATTTTAAGATGTTTCCCTCTATCAGTATGAACTAAGCTCCCTAAATACCTAGGGAGGATGAAACCTAGATGAAACTTATTATTTAATAAATCTGAATTACGTGATAAATACTTGTTCTTGTTCTTAATTATGTGTTCTTAATCCTTGTTTTAATGTTTTCAGGAATATTAATTCAAGTTTAATGTGCTTATTCAGTGGAGCAAAAGTCCCTGTTTAAGAGTAGATCCAGCATAATTAAGCGGAGTTGATTGCAACCCTAGAAATAGGGCGACATAAATCTACCGGATTAGAGTCAAATCTAATAAGGGAATCCATAGATCGAGTTAATGAGACGATAGGGGTTTTAATTAGAAAGAGATTTCAATTAATCAACCTAGAGTCAGTTGTTTTTAGTCTCGAAAGAGATATTAACATAATTTAGAGATTTCTACGGATCAAGTAAAGTGAATAAATCATTTAATTCAGAGTCAGAATAATAAGTGGAGTCTAGGTGGATTCTTCCTTGGGTATTGTCCTTATCATTGGTTTATTCGATTATTTCTTCACTCTCTATCGCGTTCATCGTTAATTAATTAGTTAGTTAAATTTTATATTGAAACAAAACCCCTTAATTATTAGGCTAGATAATAAAAAGATAGTTATTACTAGTAATTTTAGTCCTTGAGGATACGATATTCCGGACTCACCAAGGCTATACTACTGTTCGATAGGTGCGCTTGTCTTTGTCGAAATATTAGTTAGTTTCGAGCCCATAAAAATTTTAGTTTAGAAAATTTGATTGATTAGAGAATTGATCATAGTACAGGGATGAAATAGTAAATATGATAAAAGTTTACCATTATGGATTTCTCTTTGCTAATGATAATATGTCAATCGCCTATGGGCTAAAATGATAGTTTAGCCATTTTATATATAGTGGTTGGACAGGTGTTAGCATTACCTATAATAATGTTAACTTTAATTAATAATTAGATTAAATATATATATACCATAACATAATGGATAGAGGGAAGAAAATTCATTCTTCTTTCTTTCATCTTCTCCATCACTGCCTTCCTTCTTTGTTAAGCTATGAAAACTCGACCAACCTTTGTGCTCTGGCATGGTAACCTAATTCAAGTCTGTTTTTCTTGGATTTGATGTTTTTGTGATTGTTGTGCTTCAATCTAGTTAGCAGTGGTATTCGTTTTCAAAATTGTTAAAGATTTCATGAGATTACTGGAAACATAAAAATATACACACTTTTTCATGCCCTTTTTAGCTCAAATTCATGCAGTTTCGGAAAAATTATTGTCGAAAAATATATAATTATTATAAAATAATTATTTTGTACTTAAGTTATTAAAATAATGAATTTTAATTAATTTTATAATAAATTTTGATTAATTTTGATCATTTTTCGTCAGATTTGCACAAAAGGGAAAAAACGACTCGGTATACACTGCTAGAAGTTCAAAATTGAGAAGCAATTTGAAGTATCAAGGCGGATTAATTTTCAGCCTAAGTCGGTCCAATTATGTGTATTAATTCATGATATAATTAATTTTAATTTATATCCAATTTAATTTGGATTAAATAAATTATTATTAATTAATTATGAAAGAATGGTCCAGTTGAGCCGAACCGAGTGAACCGAATCGACCAAGAAGTGGACAGCCCAAAACCGTTCATATGCTGACCCAAATCAGCTTATTGGCTGATTATTTAGCTTGCAAAGAGGCCCTTGAAGACTTTATCAAGTTGCAAACAAACCTCTCCACAATTGGTGGCTTTATAGATTTGCCCCAAGCCTAAATTAGCAAAGTTGAAACTTTCAACCTTGCCACATGTGTGGCTGGCCAAGGGAGGGCTCTTTGGCTGATGATTTTAGCTATTTTTAGCAGCCCTCTTCAGCTATAAAAACCACCTTAGGCTGGTCATTTGAAAAACATCTCAAGCATTCACATCTTTTCTCTCTTCTCTCCACTTTCTCTCTTCTTTTCCATTCCAAATTCCCTTGCTCTCTTGCCGATTTCTCCTCTTGGAAAAGGGGCATTCATCAGCCATTTGGAGCAGCAATTAAGTGTTCATATCAGCCTTGGTTGACGAGGACAACAGAGAAGGAAGAACGGAGCAAACTAGTCAAGCCACGGAAAAACACCGGATTTGATTCTTGTTCCCTATCTCCTTAATTTTTGTTATTGTTATGATGAACATATCTATGAATATTTATGTTGTTGGAATGGTTAATTTAATCAATTTATCTTGAATTTAATTCGTGTTAGGTTGATTGCATTTCGTTTGCTAAAATTGTTAAAATTGTGTTTATGTTGTTATAGGCATCGGTAAGATGCTTGATTAAGGGCCTGTTCTCCATTCCATCTGTGATGGACTTTTCTACAAAAAAGTCATTTTTCCTAAAAAGTAATAAAGAACAGGTATCAGTGGGGAAATTTTTTTAACGTTTTTTAAGTACTTTTTCACAGATGAAAAAGTAGAAAATTTTAGCTTTTCTCAGTGTAAAAGGACTTTTGGCTGGTGTTTTACCTTTTTAACCTTATTATTTCTTCTTCCGAATAACGTTAGAACACTTCTCTTTTTTTTTCCCTTTTCTCTTTTGTCTGATTTTTCCTCTGGTTCTTTGTTCCTCTTATCCACGGTGAGTTTATCTTTTTCTTCTCTTCTTTATTCTCTTTAATTGTTCATTATGCTTTAATTTTTAGCTATTTTCTAATTGTTTGATTTTATTATGGAAGGGCCTTAAAGCTTTATTTGTTTATTTATTCATTTTCTCTGCAGTTCGTGCATCTTTTGCCTGCAATTTTTGAAAGCAGTAATCAGTCTTCTTCTCTTTGTTCCCTTCACTAAACTTTTCTTCGGTGAGTTCCTTTTTTTTGTGAAATTTTTGGTTAGATTTGCTTTTTTTTTCCTTTTTTGGTTCGTTTGTTTCTGTTCTGTTTGGTTAGATTTGAGTGTTGCTTCTTACATAACAAATAAAAATAGATGGATCCTTGATGGCACATTCTTTAAGTTCTTAACCCCTCCCCCTCCCTCTTTTTTAAGTTTGATTTTTACAGAGTCCACAAATGACTCCTTTACCTTTAAAATTAATATGAACGTTGTGTGTTTGCAAAGGTTACTGGCTCTATGGTATCAATTGTGGGTCTATTCATCTACCCCATCAAAATCCAATGGTTTGAAAGCAAGCAAGAAGAAGCGCTAAGTATTTGTAGCTGAGCTGAATACGTGAGCTTTTCTTTCAATTTGCAGTTTCAAGAAGTAAACTGATCGCTGTGAAGTCAGAGTTTTAAAATTTATAAAGATAATGATCGAACCTGGAAACTAACTATGACAACGATTGAGGCAAGTGCACCTATCGAACAGTAGTATAGCTTAGGCAAGACCGGATTGTCAAACCCAGAGGAACTAAAAGTACTAATACTAACTTTCTTTCTATTATTTAGCCTAAAATAAGTGAAGTTGTTTATTAATCTAAATTAACTAATTACTAAGCTAAAGACGCAAAGACAAAAAGAATGAATTGGGGAAATACTTGGGAAAAACTCAGTTGATTAAGACGATACCCTTAGGAAGAATCCACCTAGACTTCACTTGTTATCTAACACTGAACCAGACGATTTATTCACTTGACTTGATCGGTAGGACTCCCTAATTTATATTAAACCCTCTCTCGAGGCGAATAACTTCTAACCCTAGGTTAATTAATTGAAATCTCTTTCCCATTAATAACCCCCTAGAATAGCAGTAAATCGATCTATGGATTCCCATATTAGGTTTTACCCTAATCCAGCAAAATCTCGTCACCCTATCTCTAGGCGTGCGATCAACTCCACTTAATTATGCTAGATCTACTCTTAAGTAGGGACTTTTTCTCCACCACCTAAGCACATCATACTTGAATTAATATCCGCGAAATATCAACACAAGAATTAAGCACACACAATTAAGAAAAAATCAAGTATTTATCATATAGTTCAGAAAACAATAACAAGATTCATCTAGGTTTCATCCCCCCTTCAGGTATCTGAAGGGTTTAGTTCATAACAATAAAAGAAAACATCTCAAAAGAAAAGATAACACAAAACATAAGAAATCCCTAAAACCCCCTGAAGGAATTGAAGAGGAGTTCCTCCGTCTTGAGTAGAATTCCGGCTTCTTGAGATGGATCAACTGGCTATCCCTTGAGAGTTTCCCACAAATCTGACCTTTTCGGCTTGGCTCCTTGGCCTAGCTGACCGCTCGTCGACTCCCCCTTTTAGGTTATACTTAGGGTGTATTTATAAGCTTTTGGAATGTGTTTCTTTGCCCCTATGTATCCAAATCCGAGTGAAATTACTCTACTCTACGGCAGGGGCACGACCATAGCACACGCCCGTGTGAATCGTGGTCAGGCCGTGTTGGACTCTGTTAGTGAGGCACTGCCGTGTAGATCGACATCAGGTCATGTTCTAGTATATTTGAGGAGGCACGGTCCTGTGGGCTTTAGTCCAGGCCGTGTCGACTTCTTCTTTGGCCTATTTTGGTCCGTTTTGAGCCCGTTTCTCGTTCTTTTTATTCTTGGGTGCTTTCCTGAGTATAAGACATGAAAAGAAATGATTAAGAGCACCTTTTTACATAAATCAAGGGATAAATCATCCAAAAGTATGTTAAATGTGGGATTAAAATATGTTACTATTTCAGTTTATCATAAACTTTAATTGTAAAGACGGGTTCTTTCTAATTGTCTGATGTTAATTAATAACTATATATATATATTAATAGAAGTAATTGTGTGTTGAATGCGATCACCGAAAAGGAGATATAAGCTATTTGCGAAGTTCTTTTTGATGTATGTGGGTGGAAGGTTGCCTCTGCATCTTCAAGAAGATTTCTGTGGCAATTGCACTTCTTAGGTATGTTCCCACTTATTAGCATCATTTTTTTAGCTAGTCTTTGCAAATTAACCGAATAAATTGATAGCATGTGAATAAGGCCATCATCAAATTCTCCATACATGTCACTCCTAGTTTTGTTGTTGGGATTTCGGTTGTGATTTTGTAAATGTTGCTTGAATCGTGACTTGTTGAATCTATGGTTAAATTGCTTGAATGCCATCAAACATGTACGCTAGCAAATATGATAATGAAATAGGTCACTTTCTATGTAGTTTATGTTCAGATGTCAGGCAACGGCAAAGGACTTTACTTCATAGAGTTGTCAGTAATTAAATCACACTCTCATTTTACCCTGTCTAATAAGTTGCGAAATATGGATGATGTATTAGGTAATGTAAAACTTGGGGCAAAACTTGGGGCAACTGTAACAACATACCCACTGCTGGTCCTAATGTTAAACTTTGGCAGAAATGCAAGTGTTACAATTCTTCTTTGAGACATCCCTGTTGAGGGGATAGTCTAGTTTTTGTAATTAGTTTAATTATAAAATTAAAAAAAAAAACAAAAACAAAACCTCTTCCAACCAATACCAAACCTAATTCTTCTTTTATCATATATTCCTTTTTCATCTTTGTAAGAAATATATATATGTACTTTTTATGCGTTCGAATTAAGGATGATTTGCACAAACTTTACTCTTTTCCAGAAACTAAATGAGGTTGCCAACAAATTTGAGTTCGTTTATGCTTAACTGGTACATTTGGAAGATCGCACCAAAAGTAGGGTCGCTAACTTAATTAACCACTCATTAAGCTTCCTTAATCACATTAACCCCATAACAAGAAACCATATGAGATTTGATTTAACGCCAAAAAATTTATGCCTACATCATGTGCTTGCTTTTACTTGTACATAATATATTACATCTTTAGAATTAATCTAACTCTAATTCTTTTTCAAATCGTATTTGGTGTTTGACTTTTAATATATAATCCTAAATTTTCATTTTTTATATGGAAACATATTTGTGAGTAGAATTTTTAGATTTTACAGACAGTATTGAAGTCAAGAGATTGACAAATATTTTATATGAGTATATTAAAATATTAAAAATAAAATCACTTGACAAATTTTTAAAATAACTTATGAAATAAGATATATATATATAATCAATATATCAAATATTAACCATTTATATATTTATAGGTAGTCTTGTCTAAATTTCTACTTTTTTCTGCCTTGCTGTTTTTATGAGCAGGTGTTTTTATTAGGAGCATTGGCAAAACTTGGGGCAACTGTAACAACATACCCCTTGCTTTGTGGTCGTCAAGGTAAACTTTGGCAGAAATACAAGTGTTACAATTCCTTGTTATGTCCTTTGTCTTGCACCAACACTTTTGAAGCATATTCTTACTTTATTTGTTCTCTTAAACACTTGAACAGTCTCGACTTCAAGCAAAACAAACAGGGTTTTTAAGTATTGTTGTTTAAGTATTCTTACAAAGCACATTTTATGGACAAAACTGCAAATTGTATATTCTTTTATTAGCATGCGATTTAGTTTTTGTGAAGTAAGACTGGTTTAGTGCAAATTAGCTAGGGATTAACACCATTGTTGGTGCCGGGTCCATTTTTGGTAAAATTAATATTAGAGGAAAATATTTTGATACACATGTAAACAAATATACTTATGTGACATTTGATTTTCTTGATTGCTTGGCTGAAACGAATCTGTTTGTATACACAATAGATGAGTACTTTGGCGATTGAAGTTAGTGGTGAAAAAGTGAAAGCAATGTGGGATAAGAGATTGACAGAAATATTTTGTGATATTTGTATTAAAGAGATATTGAAAGGCAATAGGCCTGGTACTCATTTCACAAAAGATAGATGGTTGAAAATATTGACCAACTTTGAGAAAGAAACGGGCAAGGGTTTTTCACAAAGACAACTTAAAAATAGGTGGGATGCCCTAAAAAAAGAATGGAAAGCATGGAAAAAACTTAAAGGCGAAGATACTGGTCTAGGGTGGAATCCTATAAAAAGAACCGTTGATGCATCGGATGATTGGTGGGAGAGTAGGCTAAAGGTACATTAATAATTCTGAATATTTTTGTTTTTTTTTTCTTTTCTATGAGGTTATTGATAATTACTGTTATTAAACTATCATTTTATATGTAGGTTGTGCCTGAAGCTCAAAAATTTAAAACATCGGGCATTGATCCTGAATTCGAAGGGAAGTTGGACCAAATGTTCATGGGATAGTTGCAACAGGTGATAAAGCATGGGCACCTTCTTTTGGTACACTCCGTAGTGATTTTTTTGAGGATGTTAACAATGAAATACCTTAAGAGAATGAAGAAGAAAATGTGAGAAACGATGTTCGCATTTTAAATGATGTTCACATTTCAAATGATGTTCAAATTGATGGAAACGGTCAAAAAGAAAAAACCCCGAGATATCAAGTTCACATTTTAAAAGCTGGAAGAAAGAAATCCTCAAAGCAAATTGGAGGGCTGCAAGATTGTCCATCAAATAGAAAAATTATGCAATGCGGTGACAATATGAGTCAAGCCACATCTAGTTTGACTCATGTTATGGATCCATATGGTATTCCAGAAGCGATCAAAGTGCTCGACAAAGACATGTCGGAAGAAGTTCGAAGCTAGTCCGCTATACTTTTTCGCACTTAGATTATTGCTCAATAAGGACAAGCGAATTATGTTTTTATCAATTAATCCCAAGATTAGAGCTTTGTGGCTTAAGACGGAAATGGAGGATAGTTGAAAATTTTCTGATCTTCTAGTGTTTAGAGATATCTATTATGTGACTAAAAAAAATGCTAAACTAGTTTTATCAATAGTTATTTATGTTTGGTTTTTGGATATTGAATTTATGTTTTATCAATGGTTGTTGTTTGGTTTTTGGATATTGAATTTATGTTCTACTTATTTATGTGTAATCTACTTTTATTAATAGTTGTTTATATTTGGTCTTTGGATATTGAATTTATGTTCTACTTATTTATACTAAATTAGTTTTATCAATAGTTGTTTATATATGATTTTGGATGTTCAAATTTTTTCACAGGTGATGAGTATAGTTGAGAATTATAGCGGTGATGAAAGTGATGATGAAAGGGAAAAGAAAGAGATTTTACAACGCATGGAATGTTTTAACCGATTATTTGTTGTTGCATCTTCTTCCGTACAATTATATCACGAGAAGTATATATTGAAGCAACCATGCATGAATACAAAACAGTCAGGTGAGACATGGATCCGAGAGATCCTTGACGGTCACGAATCACGTTGTATGATTAATTTTAGGATGCCTAAAATGATATTCACAAGTTTGTTGAGAGTTTTGGAGACAAGATACAACTTGCAAACTTCAAGAAACATATCTTCTAGTGAAATGTTGGAAATTTTTTTATACATCTTGGGCATCGGTGCAAAAGTTTCCCAATGTCGAGAAAGATTTCAAAGGTCTGGATCAACAATAAGTCGATACTTTGCAATTGTGCTTGAGAAAGTTTCAAGGATGGCCACTGATCTAATTGCACCCGAAGATCCTTTTTTAGCTCAATACCCGAACAAATACGTAATGATTCTAGATATATGCCGCATTTTAAGGTTAAAATTTAATTTTATCTTATTATATTTTTAATATTTTTGGTCGACTAAAAATATGCACGAGACTAATATGATTATTTGTTCAGGATTGCATAGGTGCAATTGATGGTACTCATATTGCCGCTATTCTTCCACCAAATGAACAAATTCCCTATATTGGAAGAAAAGGTATCCCTACTCAAAATGTTATGGCAGTATGTGATTTTAATATGTGTTTCACCTTTGTCATGGCTGGATGGGAAGGATCGGCACATGACACTAGAATATTTCTTGATGCAATTCGAGATCCAAAATACAAATTTCCGCACCCACCAAATGGTTAGATATTTTATTTATATGTAATTTAAAAAAAATAAAGTATAAGTTCTTTAATTGATAATTTTTATTAAAAAAATCATTGAACTAATTGTTTGTTATATTATGACATGTAGGAAAATATTATCTTGTAGATTCTGGATATCCTCAAATGAAAAGTTATCTTGGACCATATAGAGGTCAGCGATATCATTTACCTGACTTTCGTAGAGGCAGACCAGTATCTGGTAAAGAAGAGACATTCAATCATTCACATTCATCATTACGTAGTGTGATTGAACGAACTTTTGGTGTTTTGAAAAAAAAATGGGTCATTTTAAGGGATATGCCAAGTTATAGTTTTGAAAAGCAAACGATGATCATTGTTGCTACAATGACGATACACAATTTTATCCGAAAACATGTCGGTCGAAATGATGCAGATTTTATGGAATACGAAGATATTAACTTGGCATATGAGACTACTATTGATTCAGAAAATGCGCATGGTCGAGAAAGTGATGATGATGACGACGACGACGATGATGGTGGTGATGATGACGGTGAATCAAGCAATTCAAGTAGTTTTGAAATGGAATTAACAAGAGATGCTATAGCTTCTAGTTTAATGAATTCACTTTAAATTGTAAATGCTATTGTAAAATTTTTAGTATTTATATTTGGTATATAAATATTATCCCTTTTTGAAACTTTAATCCAAATATATGTAACATTTTAATTTGTTACGTTTATGTTTTCTATGTTATGTTAATATCTAATATGAGTTTTACAAATGTGTTAAAAGCATTAAAAATAAAAAATAATTTTTAAAATAATACAATTGTGTCAATATCTAATTACAAATATTTAATTATTATATTTAAATATTTAAATATAGTTTATATATTCTAATTAAATTTAATAAATAATTAATATTAATTACTTAGAAATATTTAAAATTAATATTATATATTAAAATATTAACAATAAATTATAATAAATTATTTTTTATATTTTTGCTAAAATATCATAATATTAACTAATTTGAACATTATTTAAATACATATTTGTTACTTTATAATATCATGTCTAAAATAGACATTTTACTTCTCAAAAGCACTTTTTGACAGCAATACCAAACACTTAAATTTTTCAAAAGCACTTCTTAAAAGCACTTTTCCACAGCACTTCTCAAAAGCATTGCCAAACTGGCCCTAAGTAAAATCATGACTAAGTTATTCTTGCATTATAATTGTGAGGTAGCTAATGAATTAATTATTTAAACGGATTGAAATTGTAATTAATGGACACAGTACTTAATCAGTGCATGTTTAATCATCTAAGGCAGCTGAGGGTTAAATTAGCAACGGTATCTAACGATACATTTGCCTTGCATAACTTGCAAGATTATTGTGATTAAACTGTTTCAAGGTAGGGATACTTTGTTACTTCACGTAGTCTTTTATGTGCTTATTAGATTTAATTAATCGTTTGAATTGACATAGGGATATGTACAAGAGATTATTTCGATTTAATAAGTATGTATGTGCAATAACATATTTGCCTATTAAGATTTGTTTAATCGGTTGAATTGACATAGGGATATAGTCAAGAGATGAATGGATTTTGGTAGGTGAGTATGTTCATAAGTTAGCAAATTACCAAGTTACCGTGAATTTAATCGTAACAATATAAACATGAGTTTAATAATTCTAAGTTAAGAAATGTAATTAGTCTAACACAATTATGTCATCTTGATTAAAATCGTATTTTGAAATCGTGCATTTGAGATTTATTTATTTAGTTTACTTAGTTTAAAATCTTAGTTATTAATCACCCTCTTCAAACAAAATATTTTTCTTCACCAAAGTGTTTTAAATAGCATTCATAAATAATTCTTTTCACAGTCCCTGTGGGTACGATAACTCGACATTTACTTGTCACTTTATTACTTGTTGCGATTGTCTACACTTGCACATTTCCGTCATTCCAATTACCATCGTTGAATGCTTCAAATTGTGGTGTTAAATGATTAGATTAGATGAAAAGTTATGAAAAAGGACCACTTGGTAAAATGAGAATGTGTTAGTTTCAAATATCAAGACCAAAGTGTAGACATTTCGAAACCAGCTTAAGATTTCTATAAACTTTATTATAAAGGGCTTGACTATTTAAAGTGTTAGGTTTAAGGGAAGCTAGAGTGACGGAATTGAACTGACTTATATGTTTCATAAGCTGATGAATGATAATGGTTGATGAAAATTGAATTAAATTATGTTATAGATCAAGATTTGAATCCGTCGAGGAAAGATCACGGGAAAGAAAAAAGTTGTTGAGTAGACTCTACTGTGGCGTGTTATCATTCTGCCAGGTAAGTTCATACAATAACTTCATTTTATTAAATCAGATTTTTCCAACAAACCGACTCATTTTTCAAAATTTTAATTTTCCGTTGTGACAGAAAATCGTTTTATTAAACCAAATTTTTCCATCAAAAACTTCGTAAATTGATGAAATGAAATCAATGAGTGTATAAATGCATGCATATGAATCATTTTGATGATTGAATTGAATTTATTTGTGTTATAGTATCTTGAGTTGCTTCAGTGACGTAATGTGACATCACACATTCGGATCCAACGATTGGGGTTGAGTGTGAGGTGTTACATTCAGTTTTGGCCCTCAGTAACTTTTGGTGACTCATACACCGGATATACAAAATATAACCATTTGTCACTTCAATATACATACTGAACTGCTCCAACTTACACTCTAATATAAATTTGCACCATAGTGCTCCAACCTATACTTCAATATAAGTGCATCGAATGCCATAAATATTCAAAACCCAAATTCTTCATGTCTCTACAACCAAGGGCAAAACAAGAAAACAAATTTAGGGATTAAAATTAAGTTATGAATTTTGATAAGAGTTAAAATACAATTTCACCATTATATTTTCTAATACCTTTAAAAAAATTTAAAGGACTAAATTAAAATCTTATCATTTTGAGGGCCATAGTACAATTTTACCATCAATAATTTATAAATTTATACATTTTAAAAGGTAAAAAAATGCGATTTTCCTTTTTTTCGAGGGGAGAGAAGGAGCAAGGCCCCTACATGTCCCCCCTCTTTCCGCCCCTACATAGAATCCCAAATCTCGTACCTTGCATGCTATTCTATTCCTATGGGAATACCAATTACATCTCAACAATGTACCACCAAATTACTGAACTAATCACAATTCGTATAATATTTACAAGTTCATTGAACACTCCATTCATTCATTCAACTCAAAATCAACATTATCCCCATCATATTATAATAAAAGAGAATAACACATGTACCATTTCATTATTTATTTTCACAATTCACAATCTTGATTTATTTCAAGTATATCACCACTCTTTATCTCAACAACATTCATACTCAAAATAAATAAATTTCATAATAAACAACTTATTTCAACAATTCACTTATATTGTTGTATTTAAAAAGTCTTCTCATGCTTATCACAACCTCTTTTTCAATTTAATATGCTTTAATTTCATTTCATTTAACCACGACTCAACAATTTTTAAACATTTAATAAAGACCTTTCTATTATTTCATTGGCTTAATGCTCACTTTGGACTTTTAACAATACATGTTTTTCCACTTTGGTAGTTAAATTATCATTTTATTATTTAGTATAGTATAGTTTTTTTAATGGCGTTAAAAAATCGGTTGACATGTGACACCAATCAGAATGCGTCGTGTGGTATAGGTTTGTTAAATTTTAAAAAATTAAATTCAAAGTTAGAAAAAAGAACATTAAAAAATTAAATATTTTAAAAGGCTTAATTCACAATTTAACCCCTAAACTATATTCATTTTTCATTTTGATACCTAAACTCTTTTTGGCAGAATTTGATACCTAAAGTACCATTATGTTATAGATATTGGTCCAATTTGTAACAGATGTTAAAAGACCGATGGCCAATCAAATAATGCCACTTGGCATTATTTTATAAAAACGGTACATTTTATTTTATCAAATATATACAAATTTTAAAAATTATAGAAAAATAAATCTAAAATCTAAAAATATATAGAAATGGAAAAAAAATTATAAATATAAAAACTCTAAAATATATATATAATAATTAAATATACAGTCTATAAAATATATAAACTCTATAAAATTATTAAAAATAGTATATAATCTCTCTAAATAATTAAGCCAATTTGATTGGCGAAATCACATAAAATTTTAACAATCTTTTTGTCAAGAAACAATTTGGAAGGTTCCGTTTTCAAAAATCATCATTCAAGTGATTGATGCATTGAATTTAGTTGGGAGTTGTACTCAAAATAATTTCAGAAATAGTAACCTATTTCCAAATCAGTTGCTAGAAAGTATCGGCCAATTGCTTGCTTTAACAGATTTTAAGGTTTTTCAGAACAAATTGATCGGAGTTGGAGCTTTATTAGAAGCTCAAAGAGCTCAGGGTGTCGGAAACAATTTTAACCCTGCTCAACAATTTGAATGACGAATTTAAAAATAAAGTAAAAGCTAATTGTAGTAATTATAAGACATTATTAAACATAACTAAAACTACAAATTAGTATATATAATTTTAAAGCATTTAATAAATTTTATATACAAATTGTGTAGGTTACGATAGAAATTCAAATATATTAATTTTCATAGGCTGCCCTCACATTAGGAGCTATAGCTTTGCCAATCTCTATTCACCTAATCTATTTTTTCTTAATACACGATACTAGCATGCCTTTTCTTGGGTTTATTTACATACAATGTATAGTAAAATAACCTCTCCACTCTCTCGTAACTTGATTCATCTTTAAAAAAAAATCGGAGTGGTTTAATTTCTATTAATTTCGAAAGTGAGAAATTAAAAGACAATTAATCACATTGTTAATGCATTTCGTCATTTGTACATAATTTTGATTTGTATGATAACAATTTTAGTCTTCGAGATTTACATATTTTGTTAATCTGGTCTTTATTCTAAAAAATTCAACAAATTTAGTCTTAATATTTACACATTTGCACAAATTTTGCGGGCTAAATTTGTTAAATTATGATCAATTTGATAAAATGTGTAAATTATGAGCCACAAAAACTAGGAAGGGTTCTAGTTTAGTCATAAAAGCTAATGGAAAAGGTTCTTTTTCGGCCTTATGAAAAAGATAAGATCATAAAAGTTATACCTTCTGCTTGAAAAGTATCAATTTTAGTAGTGAATTAGGAAATCCTTAGTGGTGGAAAGTTAAGGTGGTGGGGGTAAGCAATTGAGACCAAACCACTATAAATTGATTTGTCCAAGTTTTTCTTTCATTTCCTTATCATTTAGAAAAAATTAAGAAGAATTTTAAAATACCAATTCACCCTCCTCTTGGTATTTTAGGGTCTAACATACTTCGAAAATGTTTGATAAAATTTTCAATCATATTTTAACCAAATGATTTAAGACATATAATTCATTTAAAATTTATCTTAAATATTGTTATATAAAAAGTTCGGGATATCAAAACTAACAAAATAGTTGTAACTCAATATTTATTTGACTTTGTCTATTCAAATTTATATTTAATTTTAATATAATAATATTTTTCATATTTTTAAATAAGATGTAATTTAAAATAATAAGATATTACTTATCTTTAAATTTAGATGGATTAAATTCAAGATAAATATAAAGTGAAATTTAATATTGATCGAAAATTTTCTATTAAAACATTTTATTTAATTTTAATGTAATAATATGAAAGTGTATTTCAACATGAATATAAATATTTTGATTCACTATTTATTCGACGTTGTCTATTCAAAAGTTTAGTTTTGGTATAATAATAAAAATATTTCCTTTTATGTTCATGTAAGGAATAATTCAAAATAATAAGATATTTTTTTATTTCCAAAGATGAAGAGATTAGATTAGTGCAAATAAAGATGAATACACTACAAATAATTTGTCATATATTAACGTTTACTTTGATTGATGGTCCAATTTCGTAAGTATAAGTAAATCTATACCAACGGATTACTTATTCATTAGTGTATGATGAGGCTATAATGACAGTAATTTATTCGGTGTAGATCTACACCAACGCATTTTATTAGTGTCGGTATAGGAACATCTATAATGACAGAGTAATTTATTCGTCAATATAGGTATTATATATACCGACAATATTATTAATACTATCCGTATAGGATGTATTTTTTTTTGACAATACTCTCCGTATAGGATGTATTTTAAAAAGGTTAAAATATGTCATAAATCTCTATACTTTTTATAAATTTAAAATTAATCCCTTTACTTTTTATAAATTTCAAGTCTTTTCATTAGTTACATGGCTGCCAAGTGAGTATTTTAATAAAAAAATTAGCAGTGTTAACAATTTGACTTAAAATTTGAAATATGAAAAGTAAAAGGACTAAATTTTAAATATGTAAAAGGAAAAGGTAGAAAATAGTTTACCCAAAAAGTTACAAGGATTGAAGAGGAAATTCCTCTTTTCCCTTTGCTCTTTTTCACGTGAAGGTCACAGATGGGTTTTGGTTCCTTTTTTATTTTTTATTTTTCACTCTTCTTCCTTCTCCATTCGCCCTAGCCACTGCCTTCACTCCACTATGCAGTCAGCCATCACCGACATCCCACGGGCCAACTGAGACCACCAGAGTGCAGCTCTCTTCCTCCTCAATCTATTTGTCGGCTTAGTTTGGATGAGAATCGGCCTGAAATCTTCAAAGCTATACTTGAAGCCGAAATGCAAACCTCCTCCGATCTTCTCCTTTAATCGTCAGATGGTCTTCGATTTCTGATATATGCCTCTTCTCACCTTTAGCACACATTTGACCATTAGGATCGGAAAACAAAGAACCATAATAAATCAACAGGATTCTTGCCAGCCAACAACCACTGGTATTTTAAATTTTATTTATGTATCCTAATTCTATATACTTTATTCACATTCTTGATTAAAATAATAGTTAGTTGATTTCAGATATGTAAAAATATTTTCAAATTCAAATATTTCTAATAAATTTCTATTTTGTTCAAACATTAACAGACTATATTTCACATAACTATCGTCGTTTGGAGCCCTAATGGTCGTCATCGTCGAATATTTATTGAGTTCATTTCGATGTGCGTTTCCGACTATAGTAGCTAAAATTACTTTTAAAAAAGTTGGGAAAAATATAATATTAGTATTTAAATTTGTCCACTTCTTTCAGATTGGTACCTATATTTTTTTTTGTCCCAGATTGGTACTAAACTTTTTTTCCGTCCACTGGTTTGGTACTTGAGCCTAACGCCATTTAAATTTTACTGATGTGGCAGTGTTGGACAATTGCGCGCCGCCACATGTCGCAATCTGGGAACCCCATTTGACCCTTTTTTTTTCATCTGTTGACCCGACCCCTTTAGTTTTTATTTATTTAAATTTTTTCCTTTAAAGTTATATTTCATTAATTTTCCATCATTTTTCACCATATTCTTCAACATTTCTTTTTCTTTCGTTTTCTCTTTGCATCGGCTGCTCTGCCATTTTCTTTTCTTTTTTTTTTCAATAGTTTTCAACATCTTGCATCTTGCATCTCTCTCTTTTTTTCAGCTTTGGTTTTCTCTTAAATTTTCCCCTCTTTCTTTTCTCTTTTTTTCTTTCCTCTTCTTCGTTTTCCATCTCCTTCAAGTCTCCACCATGTCTTCTTCTACGAACAGAAAATCAAGTGCACAGAGAAGTGTTGTGTACTGCCATTGCGGTTTAAGGGCACTCATTTGCAACGCAAATACTCCAAAGAACAAAGGGAGAAAATTCTTTAGGTGTTTGAAGTTCAAATAGGTAAATTAGGCTTTAGGGTTTTGATATGCCATTGCAATTTGCAGAGAATTGTTGTGTACTGTCATTTTTTAATATTCTGTTTGTTTTTATCGTATGTGTAAAATGAAAATCAGGGGTTGTGATTTTTTTTAGTGGGTTGAATGTGACAATGAAAGGACGGGCTCAATTGTAAAAGAAGAAGGATGCACAATCGATGGAATAATACTAGAAAATAAGATGTTATTGACAGAGAACAAGATATTAAGACTTGAGAACGATGAACTCAATATTGACGAAATGCAAAGAATGTGATCGAGAGTAACTCGTTTAGAAGAGAAGATAAAATTGTATAAGGATAAAATGTCCAGGGACAACAAATTAATAGTTGCTTTCTATTAGTTGTTAAGAATGAATGAATTGAATTGAATGGAAAATATTTTTTTTGTCCATAAATAGACATTCATAAATTGAACCATCTATTACAAACAAAATTGAACCATCCATCAAAATATAACCATCAATTAAACCGTCCATCATCGAAATACATCCAAAAAAATCATCCATCGTATGTTAACAAAATAGGACCATCAAATTAAACATGGATTAACATAAACTATCTCCATGACTTACGATTGTGCTTGTTTGGACTTAGCCTTTTTCGTATTCCTACTTTACTGAGTCCTACCAGCAGTTTCCTTATCCTTCCTTTTATTGGTGCACTTGGTTGGGGCAGTCACCATGGTTTCCCCTCTCATACCAAGCTACAATGCATAAAATAAATAATTAAAAAACATGTCATTAAAATACAATAAAATTTTTAGAAGTTGGCTACTTACATTCAAAATTTGCATCCCTGTCCTTTCATCGATGTATAACCCAATCCCTTGTACAGCTTGTTTTCCCCTACTACGAAGTCTTGTAAGTATTTGTTGTGTTGAAGAGGTTGGCATGGTGGGAGGAGTTGGTTGTGTTGAAAGAGTTGGTGGTAATGATGTAGATGCTTCTGATCCAACGGTTTGAGAAGAAGCTGGTAGAGTAGGGGCTGTTATGGTTGGTGGAGCAGGAGGTACTCCAGCTGGTGGAGGTGTACTCTGCAAATTAAACATGTTGGTAGTTCTCAAATTAAACATGTTTTGCATTAAAATTCTTATAAGTTAATAACACTTACAGTAGTTTATGTCTGACAGCTTCTGGATTTGTGTCCAACCATAGAACACTTGTGGCACTTTATCTTCCTCCCTTTTCTAGACAATTTACTCGTATTTATCTCTCCCTCTTCTTTGACTCTGTTTTTTTTTGTCTCCCGGGCATTTTCTGTAACACCCCAAACCCAGCCTAGAAGTCTAGACCGAATCCAGGATGTTACATTGATCACCGAAGTGATTGTGAGAAAATTTTACAAATCAAGTCGTTTAAAAATTTAATTCCAAAAACGTTTATCCCGAGTCAATTCAAAAACGTTTAATCATTTAAATTACCTAGTAAGTTCAACAGTATAACACTTACGAATGAAAACTTAAAACAAAAGTTGTACCACAGTATTATGAAACTTTACAGTTCAACTTAAACGAATAACAATTAAACATGAAAATAAAAGCTTATAACTCATTTCCACCAAGACTGTCCGAGTCCTTCGCGTACTGAGTCCAGCATCCAGAATCCGAAACTGTACCTGAAGAGGGAAAACAGAAGAGGGGGTGAGCAACTCGAGCTCAGTGTGAGATCAAACCAGCTAAATTACAGAAGTAGAAACGGAGAACTAGAAGCAGTTTAAAAGAAGAACACACTTACAGACATATAACAGTTAAGCGAGTTCACCCAACATCAAACACACACCATATATACCTTACAATCATATGGAACAAACAGACACACCTAACCTCACGTGCTATTCAAATACAATAGCAACAGTTCACAAGTCAGTCACACTATCCCAATAACAGTTTAGTCAGACATTTATAGAGAAAGTCTACAGAAATCGCATAGGCACACGTGCCTTTCAGTCGATCAGTAACACATTCAGTCATATTATCACATTCAGCCAAACTAATCAATCGGACATTTTGATCGAATAATAGCAGTCACATTGATCACATAGATTCATTCAGATGCATATGAGTGCAAATGAGTTATAAAATAACCCACCCATCCAGCCAACACACCATCTCCGTCCAACCCTACACTTACTGTGGGGATTTAATCAACTCACACATCCCTGCACTCCAAGTAGGACCTCGAAAAGCCCATCCAACCTTATACTCTATAGGATGTCATCCCGGGTTGCCCGGCAACGATGATCATCAGCATTGTCCTCGACCCTCAGAGAATTGGGACCGCCCTCGACCCTCTGGGAATTGGGGCTAACAGTGTGCAAATAAACTGCCAGTTTCATATATTACGCAGCAAAGCTAGCGTATAAGCTGTACTGTGCAATACGGTAAACCGTAGTACAGACATGCAGTATGAACTACCAGATCTACGTACATACGGTACAGTGCAATGCGGTAATCCGCTATGCCAATGAGTTGCAGTAAAACTGCCAGATCAGTCAATGATACGTAGCGATACTGACGTATGTGCTGTACAGTGTAGTGCGGAAATCCGCAGTACAGTCAAATCATCCATGACCCTCAGGGTATTGGGACTGCCCTCGACCCTCTGGGTATTAGGGGCTTCGGTCGTAAATCTTCGTTCTCTTCAAAATCCCAACCCAAAATACTTTATATGCAGATGTATGAATGCAGATGCACCAATTCAGAATACAATTTTAGGCGATCATTCGAAGCGATCACTTACGATCGATCAATCGATTCTAAACGTGCACACTTATGCACTCAGATTCAGTACCTAGCATATCACACATTCACTTACAAGCAGTATATAATTCGAAGTCAGAACAGAATCGTATTCACCCTCGGTAAGCTTAGTCGAGGGGTTGGAACACATAGACTCACAATGGCATTCAATTTGCCCTAAAATCAGAATTTGGCGAGTTAGGGCCACACGCCCGTGTGCTCCGGCCATGTGGAGCAATCCAGGCCGTGTGGGGATCCAATGCCCGTGTGAATGGGGCACACGGCCGTGTGACAGAGGCATACGCCCGTGTGGTGCAGGGACACGGCCGTGTGAACAGGCCGTGTAACTCATTATCCAATTTCCCTAATATTAGGTGTATGGCAGACACGGCCGTGTGAAGGTGTCACACGCCCGTGTGGCCATCAGACACGGCCGTGTGTCCCATAACACACGCCTGTGTGGAATCCTTAGGCCTCAAATCAGTCACATGGTCGTGTGTCCCAAGTACACGCCCGTGTGGGAACCCAAATTTTCCAAAATCTGTCACATGGTCGTGTGGCCAGGCCGTGTGACTCCAAATCCCTAATTCCCCAAACTCACACGCCCGTGTACTCAGAGGACACGGCCGTGTAGATTCTGACAAAAATCCCCAAATCGACCACACGCCCGTGTGGCCAGGCCGTGTGGTACCCAAAATCGGCCAGAAACCCTAATTCACAAATCCACACGGCCATGTGCCTCGGCACACGCCCGTGTGGTTGATCGCTGTGAATCAGAGCTTTAAAATTTATAAAAAGAATTATTGAACCTGGAAACTAACTCTGACAACGATTGAGGCAAGTGCACCTATCGAACAGTAGTATAGCTTAGGCAAGACCGGATTATCAAACCCAAAGGAACTAAAAGTACTAATACTAACTTTCTTTTTATTATTTAGCCTAAAATAAGTGAAGTTGTTTATCTAATCTAAATTAATTAACTACTAAACTAAAGACTCTAAGACAAAGAAGAACGAATTTGGAAAATAACTTGGGAAAAACTCAGTTGATTTAGGAGATACCCTAAGAAGAATCCACCTAGACTTCACTTGTTATCTAACACTGAACCATACGATTTATTCACTTAGTTTGATCCGTAAGACTCCCTAACGTATATTAAACCATCTCTCGAGGCGAATAACGTCTAACCCTAGGTTAATTAGTGGAACTCTCGTTCTCTTATAATAACCCCTAGAATAGAAGAAATCGATCTATGGATTCCCATATTAGGTTTCACCTTAATCCAAAAAATCTCGTCACCCTATCTCTAGGCGTGCGATCAACTCCGCTTAATTATGTTGGATCTACTCTGGCGTGGTCTATTCCTCCTCCACCTAAGCACATTAAATTTGGATTAAGCTCACATAATTAAGAACAAACTAAGTATTTATCATATAATTTAGAAAACAATAACAAGATTCATCATAGGTTTCATCTCTTGGGTATCAGAAGGGTTTAGTTCATAACAATAAAGGAAAACATCTCAAGAGAAAAGATAAAACAAAACATAAAAAATCCCTAAAACCCCTTGAAGGAATTGAAGAGGAGATCCTCCGTCTTGAGTATAATTCTGGCTTCTTGAGATGGATCAACTGGCTATCCCTGAGTGAATCCGTACAAATCTGCCTTTTCTGGCCTAACACGACGCCCCTAGACGATGGCTTTGGGCTCCCCTTCTTAGGTCATACTTAGGGTGTATTTATAGGCTTTCAAAATACGTTTCTTTCTCCCTAAGTATCCTTTGCCGAATGAAATTGCTCTTCTCCACGGCAGAGGCACGGCCATGGCACACGCCTGTGTGAGTCGTGGCCAAGCCGTGTTCGAATTTCTTTAATGAGACACGGTCGTGTGAGTCGGAGTTAGACCATGTTCTAGATGATTGACTTGGCACGGCCGTGTGGGTCCAAGTCCAGGCCGTGTCGATTTTCTCATTGGTCCGTTTTGGTCTGTTTTGAGCCCGTTTCTCGTTCTTTTTATCCTTGGGTGCTTTCCTGAGTATAAGACATGAAAAGAAAGGATTAAGAGCACCTTTTTACATAAATCAAGGGATAATTCATCCAAAAGCATACTAAATGTGGGCCTAGAATATGTTACTATTTCGGTTTATCAGTGGTCGTCGGGGAGGCTACGAAACCACCCCAATTCAGCCCCTAGAACATCGTTTTGGCCACCGTAACAGTCCCTAACCGTTACTTTATCAACATATATTAGAAAACAACTATTTCCCTTCACTTCTATCGTCTAAAAACTCAAAAACGAAGGGGTAATGCATAACTACGAAAAGCCGAAGGAAAGGGATTCTTAAAACAAGATAGCAATCGATTTAAAAACAGAAAGTAGTAACCAGATTCGAATCCCACACCTGATTTGACGATTAAGAGAACGGCGGAGAAGCGACAATCCCAAAATCGCAGTTAAAAATGTTTGAGCAATAAGAAAAAAAACAAACGAAAGAAAAATAGAGAGGAGAAGGGAGAAGAAACGTCAAAATAGAAAATTAAAATAAAATAATAATAATAATTTTTAACATAAAAAATATCAAATAATTATTATAATAAAATAATATCTAAATGAAAAAAGTGCACAAAATATCTCCCTAGCTCACGCAGGGATTCGAACACAGGACCTCAAGCATAATAACCCTCCACTTATCCACCGGACCAGCAGGCCCATTCTTGTCACTAAATTGCACAACTCACTACCTATGTGCAACTCTTCACTGCCCCTATGCCTAAGACCCCATACCTCTAAGCCCAAAATTCGAGGCGTTACATTTTCCTTGGAATGGAAAGGTCAATTGGTCCCATATCGGTTTTCAACCAGAATTTCTCACTTGGGACAGTAGGCAATACAAAACCATACAATTTTTCATAAACATTTTTTTTCAACCCCTTATAAACAAAATTAGAAATATTAGCTTTTTTCAACAAAATTGCTGCAACAACATGTGGACATAGGATGACAGTGAAATCCCATCTCCTACAACTACATGACCACTGAAATAAGTCAACAACTACAACATCACCAAAGTTGGCCACTTCAAATCCTTCTGTTCCTTTTCAATTAACATGACAATATGAACTCATTTGGATACTATTGTGTAACTTCTCATATATCTTAAGATAGAATTGATCTTTCCAGTTTTTAGTTTTGGCCAAATTCTTTACAATCCTACTCATAACATACTGTCTAATTTCTTTTAACACTGAAATTATAAACATTGCCCTAGCTCCTAAAATTGTTGCATTAAATGACTCGGTAAAATTGTTCTCTGTTGCATCACATATGGACCTACCAGAAAAAAAAGGCCTTTGACCATTACTCAAGGTCAGTTCTAAGTAAACTTACCTTGGCACTATGTTTGATACGGTCAATCTTTTTCATGTGCTCTTCAAAGTCAGTAGTTATGTATGATTTTCAAGCTCCCTAAAATGCTTATTGCAGGTTTCTTCCAGGATATTCTTTCCTCCAGTTGGCATATAGATGCCTTACACAGACTCTTTGCTCAACCCTTGACAACAACTCAAAAATATCTTCCATCAATCCCTAAATGCAAACAAAAACAATAATATTAGATGGCTGGTTTAATAAAGTAAGTACAATAGCAGAAAATTATTTAAGTAAACATACCTTCTATTTTTCAGTCATAAAAGTGAATCCAGAACCATCACCAATAACTAAATCTGAAATAAGATTATTAAGAAACCATATCTATGTTTCTCTACTTTTATTCTCCACAACTGCCCATGAGATAAGATATATTTGGTCATTACCATCTCTCCCCACAGCACACAGAAGTTCCCCCTTGAATCTTCCATTAAAAAAACATTCATCTAGACAAATAAAGGGTCTACAACACTTTAGAAACCCTTTTCTCAAAGCACTAAACCCTACATAAAATCGCTTAAACTTAGGAACTTCAATAGGGGTTGGTCTTTGTACCATCACTTCTATATTGCTATCTGGATATACCTTTCTAAGTGCATTTGCATAGTCCCATAGTATGTTAAACTCATAGCAAACCCTTCCATTTATTTCCTCTAGTGCCTATTTCCTAGCTCTGCTGCATGTACTCCTGCTCATGTAACGCCCCAAAATTATCTATTGATGTTTCTGTTATTATTTGACAAAAATATCTGTCTGCTTCAGTGGTTATGTGTTCTGGGAGTGTCTGAGAATCCTTGGGTTCAAGCCTTGACTTGAGCAATTTTTTTTGTTTTTTATGTGAATAAAGCCTTGCTCTTGTTCAGTAGGCTTTTATTTTAATGTTGGTAAGTTTATAATAGAATGGGCCTGCTGGTCTGGTGGTTAAGTGGAGTGTTGGTGTGAAGGAGGTCTTATGTTCGAGTCTGTACTTGGGAACTATTTTTGCTTCTTGTGCCGTGTGAGTGTTTCGGTTTAGCCGAAAGACTGATGTGGTTGAGTGTTGGAGTGTTTTTAGGAGTAAATTAGGGGGATGATGGGGGAATATCCATAATTTTATTTCTTTTTGTTATTTTCGAATTCCCCAAAAATTTTCCTATCCCTTCTGACGTTATTCTTTTCACTCCCTCTGCCGAATTTTTGGCTCTTTGTTCTATTCTTTCTAATGTTTGTTGTTCCCGTCACTCTGCCAAATTTCTACATTGAGTTTCTTCCTTCTCTATTGCCAGAAATCTGTTTTTCCAACCACATTCTTATTTTGTTTCCTTTTCCAATCTGTTTCTGTCGTGCTACGGTTGCTCTTCTCTGTTCGGTAATTTTTGTTTCTTGTTAAACTCTAACGTTTTTCTGATTATCGGTTAAGAGGGGTTTCCTTGGATGTTTAGGAACTAATCAAGAGACTATTCATCGTTCCTGATCAGCGAGTTAGGCTCGTAGAATTTGTTGGTATTCGATCGAAGGTAAGAGTGGTTACTTTTTGGATCAAAACCTCGATTTAAGTTCATTTTAAATGCGCGTTAAAAACGATTATTTAAAGGTTTATTGTACGATTATAGGTATTAGAGTGCTCGGTGATCGTTTGGGCTTCAATCGAAATCAGGTGTGTACCCGAAACACTGAAAACGTGACTCGGCGAAAAGTTAAAAAAGCATACTGTGGACGCCACATGGGCGTGTGGTAGCCCATTTGGTTGGCCGTGTGAGGGGACATGGCCGTGTGAGGGGACATGGCCGTGTGATCGACGAACCAGGCCGTGCACGCATGACACGGGCGCATGACACGGCCGTGTGATGGCCGGCGAGGCCGTGTACGATACACGGGCTCGACTAATTGGGCTGTGTAGGCCCACACGGGCGTGTGGGATGTTGGGCCAGGCCTTGTGATCCACACGGCCAAGGCCAAATTAGGCTGTGGGGGCCACACGGGCGTATGGGCCCACACGGGCAGACAACATGGGTGTGTGAGCCTATTTTTACTGATTTATTGTTAAGGTTGCACGGGTCACCCGAGACGATTGTGAACCTACTGTAGGATCAGTAAGATTACCTAGACCCCTAACTGAATGACTGTTATATCCATACTTGATATGTATATATATATGACTGTATATTGAGCATGTTGTTTGTACTGTACTGTATATATGTGATATACCATGGTTGGGCATGACATAACTGTATGATGCATTGCATGGGGATGGGTTGATATTGATTGGAGGAAGTGTACTGAAAGGCTTGAGCCTAATTTCATTGGCAACCTGTTTGCAAATTCTCATATATAGTGTCGCATTCGGTACTATTTGAAGTGTAGGGATGGGTGGGTTGATTATATCCCCACATGGAGTGTAGGGTTGGACGGAGATGGAGTGTAGAGGCTGGTTGGGTAGGATTTTCTGATTGCATATCTCATATCTTTATTCTATTGCATTGTGATGGGTTAAGGCCCTAATGTATATTTATTCTTTGAAATAGGCTAAGGCCCAAACCGGACCGATCATCGACATGAAAAAGGGCTTTGTCCTGCATCGTGATTATTTGTATATTGACTGTTTGTTTTGTATGGGGGTTACACACTGAGTTTACGAAAACTCACCCTTCTTTTTAATCTGTACAGGTAATCCCCAAACGTAGGCAGATCGGTGCGACGGAGGACTCAGCGGTGGCCACACGACTCCTTCTATACTATTTGATACTTAATCATGATTTTAAGTTTATGTGGGTATTTTTCTGTAATAATGGCCTCTACGGATTTTTGGTTTAAATTTGGATTTTATACTGCTTTATGTTTTATAACTATTAGTGGTAGGAGAAACTCGGGTTTTCAAAAGAGATGAATGTTTTATCAAAATACTACGCACACGAGAACTGTTTTAAAAGCTTCCGCAAACTATAACGTTTTGGGAAATGAATGACGATTTTAAATAAATAACATTTTGAAAATAGATAACGTTTTGAAAACAAATGACACAATTTGGAGTTAACATAAGATAATGAAGAGTGGTTTGAACGGAGAAAAAGTCTTAGCGTCGTTGCGATTTCAAAAGCACTATCATGTGACATCACCAGATTCGGCCATAACGTCTAGACCGGGTTTAGGGTGTTACATTTAGTAGTATCAGAGCCAGGTTGCAAAACTCGGCTATAGATTTGGGTTTTAAAATTTGGGGTTTTTAAAGAACTGGTTTCTGATAGTTGAAATATTTTTACTGGATGTGTGGTACACCGAGTCTCCGGCGCCGATCCAGTAAGTTCTCTGAAACTGCTATGTGAAATTGTTATATGTTTTTGACTAAACTGTTATAGGTAGTATATACCGAGACTACTATAGATAGACTGTACTGAAAACACTCAAGTTAGTGTATACTGATACTGTAGTAAAACCGATAGACATTGATAAACACTGCGATGTACGAAACAAACTTTACACTTCTGATACTGTTTTCATAAAATATCTATTAATAAACACTGGAACTGTAAACTGATGCATAAAACTGTTAATACATATAAAACGCTATTAGACAATGAGCACACGGGGTACTCGCGGATGGGGTACAAAAGGCCGTGGTAGAGGCCGTAGAGGGGCTCGAGCGGGGTCCTCATCTTCTAGTAACCTACCCAATCTGGACACTAGCGAGACGTCGGTGTCGCCTGTTACTAAAACTGGGACTGGGTCTCATGATCGAGCGGCTGGGATGACGCACTGTCCCAGGCCATGTTGAGGATCTTAGAGAGAGTCGCTGGGCCCAATACTGGAGCTGGAGGCCGAGGGTCGGTTACGGAACGACTCTGGTCTAATAGAGCTGAGTTTTTCAGGGGTATTGCTGGAGTTGCCCCTAATGTGGCTGAGTATTGGATTGAGGCCACTGAGAGGATCATGGATGATCTGGACTGCACCCCCGAGCAGAAACTAAAGGGTGCAGTCATTACTGAGAGGTGAGGCATATCAGTGGTGGCTTACGGTTAAGGAGGGCACTCAGCCTGAACGACTGTCATGGGAGTTCTTCAAATCCGCCTTTCAGGGAAAGTATGTGGGTGCCAGTTATATGGATGCTCGTAGGAAAAAATTCTTAAATCTGACCTAGGGAGATAGATCAGTGGTCGAGTATGAGGCTGAATTTCTGCGACTGAGTCGGTATGTGTGGGGTATGGTGGCGACTGAGTACGAGCGATGTGTTCGCTTCGATGATGGCCTCAGGGATAATCTAAGGGTTCTGATAGCTCCACAGAGGGAGTGAGACTTTGCTGTACTGGTTGATAAGGTGAAAATCGCCGAAGAAGTGAAGCGCGTTGAGGACTGAAACCGTGAGAAAGAGAGAGGTAGGAACAAGAGGGATTCGGAGCCCTCGAGTTCTGTTCATAGGCCTAAGAAAAATGCCAGAGTTGATGGGCCGATTAGAGTTGGGGCTCCTATTGCTGCTTCTGGACAGCAACCGTGTACTGACTGTGGTAGACGTCATTTGGACGAATGCTGGAAAAGGACTGGGGCTTGTTTGAGGTGCGGTTCTTTGGAGCACCGTATTAGGGATTGTCTGTAACACCCCTAACCCGAAACCGTCGCCGAAATAGGGTTAAGAGGCATTTTCGATAAATCGAAACATTACACATCCATTTCACAACACTAAGTCATTCATCCATCAAACATACTCATTATCAATCATATGGTCCCTTATTGAGGTCTATGAGACCTTAAACACATGCTAGAAAGAGGTCGGGACTAAGCCGAAAACTTATAAAAATTCTCAGAAATTTAAAGCTTTTCTAAGTTTCAGGGGTTACACGCTCGTGTGGGTAGGCCTTGTACCTCCCACGGCTGCTAGACACGCCCATGTGTCTCTCCCGTGGTCGAACCTAACTTAACTCCACGGCCACCAAGCACGTCCGTGTACCTTGGCCGTGGTCGATTCTGACTAAACCACACGGCTATTAGGCACGCCCGTGTGCCATGGCCGTACACTCTTAGCTAAATACTAACTTACACCCACGGTCATCAGGCACGCCCGTGTGCCACAACCGTGTGGCAAAACAGGCCATTTGCAAGGCCAAAATGCCACCCACATTAGGGTCATGCCTACAAGCATAAATACAATACCAAATCAAGCTTACAAATGCCTTCAATCATACCATTTCATGCATTATTCATTCACAAACTAATCCATTTACTTCCATGCTTATTATCATCACAACTAAAGCTATTCAAAATGACAATTATACAATTCAACATGTATATACCAAATTCATAAACTATCTTCAACCACATCCTTTCATCAACCACACCATCATGAGATATACCATTTTCATTACTCATTAATAAGTTCAACAACATTCAACTTCCAAGCCAACTCACATGGCAAGGATTAAACATTTCAAGACATATCTTAACTACTAGCCTATACATGCCATAATTCAACTATATACATCTTTCCAAAAGTACCAAAATAGATTGCCGATAGTGTGATAGAGATGCCGACGATCCCCGAATCCGAGCTAGCTTTACTGACACTGTAAAATAGAGAAACAAATTACACAGTAAGCTTTCAAAGCTTAGTAAGTTCGAAATATAATACCATTAACTCAATGAATTAAATCAATAAATATACATTCAGCCATCACATAGATAATTTACCAATGATACACAAATTCAACCTATCCAATACTCACATAAAATTTCATTCATATAGTTTCTATTTCATCCATCACATAGATATCTTACATACCTTTATCAACACATAGTAACTTACCAATCATGCTACTTAATCATTCAATTTCTCAATTCGATCATTCGTTGCTATTCTCTTACTTATTTCGCACACTTAGTGCCAATTGTAAACTTAACATGCTTGTCATTGCACACTTAGTGCCAATACGTTAAACCGAGCTTATATCGGTATCGCACACTTAGTGCCAATTCAATAAGCTGAAGCTTCTATCAACTCGCACACACAGTGCCAATTATTTCTATCCCATTCCAAATTTCGCACACTTAGTGCCATCTATTTCCAATCCGCACATAGCATTTCTTATCTTATAATTAGGTACACATTCATTCAATTCACATCAAATAGATATAAATTAACAACTAGTATCATATCCGAACTTACCTCGGAAGTCGAAATACCGAAATGGTCGATTAATCGAGCACTTTATCTTTGCCTCGATCTCGATTCGAACCTCTCCTCTCTTGGTCTATACACATTCAAATTCAGTCCATTCAATCACAAAATCATTCATTTTAGTCCAAACACATATTTAGGGCATTTTATAAAATAGCCCTCACATTTTCACATTTCGATACTTTAGTCCTTAATTCACAAAATCACAAAATACACATAATTTGCTTGTACCCTTGCCTAGCCGAATGCTCACTCTACTCATACAAGCCCAAATATTTCATTTATTTCACATTTTAATCCTTCAATTTACACTTTTCTCAATTTAGCCCAAATTACACAAATTCCTCAAACCTTCAAAGACAAACTATATTAATCAAACACATATCTTTCCTTTTCCATCATTAACATTCAAGAACTTACATGTTCATCAATGGCACATTTCAAAAACATCATCAATTCACAAAATTTAAGCATGGGTTAGCTAGAGCACGAAGCAACGATTACAAAAATGTAGAAATTAACAAAAACTGAGCTCAAACATACCTCAAATCAAGATGAACAATAGTCAAAATTTTCAATGCTTAAAACCCTTCTTTCACTCTTAATTTTCGGTGAAGCAAAGATGATAACAATGACCATTTTTCATGTTTTATTATTATTACCTTATTAAACATTTTACCATTTTATCCTTTCATTAAACATATAAAACAAATTATCATCATGGTTATCTTGTCATTTAACACCCCACTATCTTAAAAATGGACTAATAACAACATAAGGCCTTCACTTTAAAAAGCCAACAACAAATAGGCACTTAAAAATCAACACACAGCTTTTACAACTTATGCAATTTAATCCTTTTTCATAATTTGACACACAGTCGATAAAATTATCACACAGAATTTTCACACAGACTATATCATATATAATTAACACCAAAAATAATATTAAAATATTTTTACGACCCCAGATTTGTGGTCCTGAAACCACTGTTCCAACTAGGGTCAAAACTGGGCTGTTACATTATCCACGGAGGGCCGATCAGGTGCAAATTTTGGGTACTGCTACTGCACCACCACCGAGAGTAGTCCCGCAGCCACCGAGAGGCTGGGGTCAGGCCAGAGGTGGTAGTGGGTTGGGCCGTGGTCAGAGAGCACCGGGCAGAGGTGCTGGTCATACTGAGGCAAGGCAGTCGGCTCTAGTGTATGCTGCACGTCATCGAGAGGATAAAGATGCTCCGAACGTCATCATGGGTACGTTTTTTATCTATAATGTACCTTATACTACGCTGATAGATATAGGATCTACTCACTCCTATATAGCTTGTACTATGACTGAAAACTTGGGTATCTTGGTTGAGAGCACTACGAGTTAAGTGACTGTACTGAGTTCGCTGGGACAATCAGTAAGGGTAAATAAGTTGTTTAGAGACGTTCCCTTAGAGGTTCAAGGGGCTATTTTTCTGGCTGATCTGATGGAACTGCCTTTTGGGGATTTTGATTTAATACTGCCAATGGACTGGTTAGTCAAGCACTGAGTGAGCGTAGATTGTGCCACAAAAAGGGTTGTACTGAGAACTGAGGAGGACAGCGAGGTAGTCGTAATTGGGGAATGTCGAAACTACTTGACAAATGTAATTTCTGCACTGAGGGCGAAAAAGTTGGTTCGTAAGGGATGTGAGGAGTATCTGGCCTACATCAGTGTTTCAAATGATGGGGATTCTTCGGTTAAAGATATCAGAACGATTAAAGATTTTCCGGACGTATTTCCTGAGGAGCTACCTGGGTTACCTTCAAACCGCAAAGTAAAGTTTGGGATTGAGCTCCTTCATAGTACAACTCTGGTGTCCATTGCTCCCTATAGAATGGCACCGAAGGAGCTTGTGGAGCTTAAGGCTCAGATTCAAGAGTTACTGGATCGTGGGTTCATCCGCCCTAGTGTGTCTTCGTGGAGAGCACCAGTTCTATTCGTGAAAAAGAAGTATGGATCCATGAGTATGTGTATTGACTACCGACAACTGAATAAGTTGACCATCAAGAATAAGTACCCCCTACTGAGGATAGATGATCTGTTTGACCAGTTCCGAGGGGCTTCGGTTTTCTCCAAGATTGACCTCCGATTAGGGTATCACCAGTTAAGAGTTAAAGAGGCTGACGTGTATAAGATGGCGTTTAAGACTCGTTATGGTCACTATGAGTTCCTAGTAATGTCATTTGGACTGACTAATGCACCGGCAGCTTTCATGGATCTGATGAACCGAGTGTTCCAGCCCTATCTAGATCGGTTTGTAGTGGTATTTATTAACGACATACTGGTGTACTCGAGGACTGAGGATGAGCATGACGAACATCTCAGAGTGGTTTTACAGATTCTGTGAGAGAAACAATTGTACGCTAAGTTCAGTACATGTGAGTTCTGGTTACGAGAAGTAACATTTCTGGGCCATGTAGTTTCCGCTGAGGGGATTAGGGTCAATCCTCAAAAGATAGAGGCTGTGTTGGATTGGAAACAACCTAAGACTGTATCTGAGATCCGCAGTCTTCTGGGACTGGCAGGGTATTATCGATGATTTGTAGAGGGCTTTTTATTGATTGTCGCACCCTTGACTAAGCTGCTACATAAGGGTGTGCCGTTTAACTGGACTGATTCGCAGCAAGAAAGCTTTGAGAAGCTCAAGATTGTATTGACAGAGGCCCCTATTTTGATACAGCCAGAGTTTGGAAAAAAGTTTACTGTTTATAGCGATGAATCACATGTTGGGTTGGGATGTGTGTTGATGCAAAAGGGTAAGGTAGTAGCGTATGCATCTTGTCAGCTTAAGACTCATGAGGCGAATTATCCGATGCATGACTTGGAGTTGGCCGCAGTGGTGTTTGCATTGAAAATCTGGAGGCATTATTTGTATGGTGAGAAGTGTATCATCTACACTGATCACAGGAGCCTCAAGTATGTAATAGCCCAAATTTTAGTGATGTCAGAAATAGTGGTTCGAGACCACCAAATCCGACAAATGAACTCGTAGATTATATTATTTAATATTAACGAGCCAAATGTAGCTTTTAAAAGATTTTTGAAATAGTAAATTGTGTTTTATAAAGATTTATTTGGTCAAGAAATTGAGAAAAAGAGGTATCGTGATCTCGGTGTTATAAACTGAGTCATAAATATTTTTATGAATATTTATGGAATGTCAATAAGGTAGTATTAAAATTTAGTTAGAAAATTTTGACGTTTTGGTGGTTAATTAAATAAAAATGACTAAATTGAAAAAGGTGTAAAAGTTGCTAGAAGGATTAAATAGCTCAATTGTCAAATGAGGAAGGACCTAAAGTGCAAATAGGCCCAAAGGAGATATTTTGGGCGGCAATAGCTGAGAAAAATCAGGAAATGGGTGAAATAAGGGCAAAATTAGAAAATTGCCAAAATTAGCTAAATAAAAATGGGACCAAATTGAAATATCTAGAATTCTCTTCATTTCTCTTCATTTTCATCAGCTGAAAAACAGCCATGGAAGAGGGTTCAAGCTCATTTTCATACTCTAGCTTCATGTAAGTTTAATTCTTGCTTTCTCCTTGAAATTTCTATGTTTTTAGACTTTTACAATTGGGTCCAACTTACTATGTCATTAGTTTTTGATTCTATGACTAATTTTTTAAAGTTTCTATGGATGATTGCTGGAAGCATATGATGAATAAACATATAATTGAAGCTTTAATTTTGATATATGATGATTTTATCAAGTAAAATTTATGGAAATTGGTTTTAGGACCTAATTGTGAAAGAGTTTGGAATTAAGGTCTAATGCTAAAGTTCTGATTTTCAAGGGTTATGAAGTAGTTTAAAATAATAGAATAAAGTATTAATTGAGAACAATTATCTCAATTGAGGGGTTAATTGAGCAAGGACTTAATTGTATGAAATGTGAAATTTGGGGCAAAATGAAAATTAATATTTTGCACTAAAATAGTTTTGGACAGTAGCAGTAGTCTAACTTTGAAAAATCACCAAAAATTGTAGAAATCGATTTAGAGGATGAATAAAATATGAAATTAAATCTTATTGAGTCTAGTTTCTTATAGAAGAAATCGTGTAAGCAATGGAATTGTGAATCATGAGATATAATAAATTTTGTGAGACAAGGTCAGAATGATTTCGGTTTCCCCTGTTCTGACTTGGAAAAATCATCAAAAATTGGAGAAAAATAATTAGGGACTTAAATTTATATGTTTAAAATCCTGAATGAGTCTATTTTCAACAGAAACAAACGATAACATCATCCAAATCTTGTAAAAAGAGATAATTAATTTTTAGTGAAGAAGGGTCGGAACTATCAGACAGCAGAATAGGGGTAATTTTAAAGAATAAACTGTACTTATTGGCTAAACAAAAAATTCTTAAAATTTTATGGTAAGAAGACATGTGAGTCTAGTTTCAGAGAAAATTATCAAATCTTAATTTGGAGTTCTGTAGCTTAAGATAAAATAATTTAGTGACTATGACACGGATGGACAGCTTGAACATTCACATAAATAAATAGTGAAAAATTATAGATAATGTTACTTACAAGTGTGTTATTTATACTAAGGATGTGGATGGAGAGGAGGAGGAGGAAGAATATATGAACGACTTGTGTATAAATTGATCACATGCCCGATTATAATTGATAAATGTTGAATTAGAAATAATATAATGTTTTATTTGGAATATTTATTATAAAATTATGATTATCGTTATAATACAAAAAATTGAACTTGTGAGTTTATATGGCTAAATTTTAGTGATCATTTGTTAATTTTATGAACTTCATGATGTGTTATTTCATATGTATTGATGATAAAATCGTGAATAATGTAAAAGCATGAAAATTGAATAAATGATCAAATTGAGCACTTCAGTTCAGTGACAAGATGAATTGACGGAAAAGACCATGGTTGAACCATGGCAACAAGTGATAAGTGATAGCTTCGGCTACCTTATCAGTGAAAGTGGTAGCTCCGGCTACCTAATCAGTGAATAGTGGTAGCTTCGGCTACAAGTGACAAGTGATTTTCGTGTAAGACCATATCTGGGATATGGCATCGGTGTGATACGTGTTTAAGATGTAAGACCATAGCTGGGCTATGGCATTCTAGTGAAAAGTGATGAATTGACGGATAAGACCATGGTTGATTCATGGAAAAGTGTGAAACGTAGGTATGGTATTAACCATACCGAGTTAAAAAACGTAGGTATGGTATCATCCATACTGAGTTAAGAAACGTAGGTATGGTATTAACCATACTGAGTTAAGAAATGTAGGTATGGTATCATCCATACTGAGTTGTGAAACGTAGGTATGGTATTAACCATACTGAGTTGTGAAACGTAGGTATGGTATTAACCATACTGAGTTAAGAAACGTAGGTATGGCATTTCCCATACCGAGTTGTGAAATGTAGGTATGGTATTTCAATGAGGAAAACCATACTGAGTTGTGAAATGTAGGTATGGTTTTTCAATGAGGAAAACCATATTGAGTTGTGAAACGTGGCACTGAGCAACGACGTACTCAAATTCGTAAGACATTTCCTAATTTGATAATAAGTAATACAAGAGGAGTGAACCAAATGAAAGAGATTGAGTAGTTGTTAATGTTGAGCTCAACTATGTGAAGTATTATAACAGTGGTTGTGAATGGCAGGGAACTTTAGTAAATGTTGTGTTATTGTTTGGAAATATTATGAAAACGTACTTGAAATACATTGGTATATCTTGTATATGTTATTTGAGTTCATAATGTGGAAAGTAAATGTATGTGAAAATTTGAGATGATGATATCTGTACATGGAATCTATTGGTGGATACGTACATCCAAATTTATATGATAAATTTTAGTGAACATTGAAATTGGACTCAATAAGTGATTTGTCAATTTAAATTGTGAATGGCAGGAAGAGTTAGTAAGTTGCATGTTTATGAATTGTTACACGTATTTGTCTGAAATACGAGGAAATGATGGTACTTGATACATAGAAATATGAGACTGTGATATATAAAAACATGGAATATGTTTGATAAATGTGTTTATTCATAATTATAGAACTGTACACCTCAAGTGTACTATTTGTGTAAAGATAATGTTCAAATGATTTGATGAATAGAACTCAAATATGAAGTAGTTAGAAACCAAGACAAATTGTTATGAAAATGTATATAAAATACAGAGGTATGATTATTATATGTCATATGAATACATAATCTAAAAAAGTATAGGTATAAGAGGAATTTAATAAGAATTGAGCCTATATACATTTCTTGTTATTTATATGAAGTGTACGACTAACAAATGATAATAAGTATAAGGCTTGGTTGAATATCTTAAATTGGTTTTTGACTGTATTAAAATGTTGGTAAAGATAAAGGATCAAGTGAGTGAGAAATATGGCTTGGAAAATAGCCTAATTTTCATCCACACGGGTAGACACGGGCGTGTGTCTAGGCTGTGTGTGACAAGCGGTCTACCCCATGGGCGTATGGTCCGGCTGTGTGTCCCCAGTCACACAGGCGTGTGACCCTTATATGCGAGAAAAATTTTAACAGTCGCGAAAAATTTTCCTGAGGATCCGGTTTAGTCTCGACCCGATCTTAATCCATGATTTGGACCCCGAAGGTCCGTTAAAGGAACGTTTATAATTATTCTCGGTATTTGAACGATAATGATTTCAAATTATTTGTAAGTGTTCTGTACTCCTTGGTAATGCCTCGTAACCCTGTTCCAGCGACGGATACGGGTTGGGGGTGTTACAAAGTACCTCCTCATTCAGAAGGAGCTGAATCTTAGGTAGCGTAGATGGATTGAGCTGCTTAAGGACTACGACTGTACGATTGAATACCACCTTGGTAAGGCCAATGTGGTGGCTGACGCACTGAGCCGTAGAGCTATGACTGATCTGAGGGCGATGTTTGCTCGCTTCAGTTTATTTGATGATGGTAGTCTATTGGCCGAACTTCAGGTTAAACCGACGTGGATAGAGCAGATTAAGGGTAAACAGTTGGAGGATGAGTCTTTGGGTCTTCGCTTCAGACAGGTTAAGAGTGGGAATACTGAAGATTTTGGACTGAATAACGAATGGGTACTCTGTTTCCGTGGGAGAATCTGTGTACTAAAAGATACTGAATTGAGGCAGTCCATACTGCGAGAGGCGCATAGTAGCCCTTTTGCTATGCATCCTAGCGGAAATAATATGTACCGTGACCTTCATGAGTTATACTGGTGGGCAGGCCTTAAACGAGAGGTTACCGAATTTGTGGCTAAGTGTCTGACATGTCAGCAGGTTAAGGCTGGGCATCAGTTACATTCGGGTTTGTTGCAGCCAGTTAAGATCCCACTTTGGAAGTGGGAGAGAGTGACTATGGACTTCGTTAGTGGGTTACCTCTCACACCCACTAAGAAGGATTCTTTTTGGGTCATCGTGGATCGATTGACCAAGTCTGCCCACTTCGTACCGGTTCGTACTGACTACTCTCTGCAGAAGCTGGCTAAACTGTATGTGTCTGAGAGAGTGAGACTGCATGGGGTATCGATTTCGATCATCTCCGGTAGGGATCCTCGCTTCACGTCTCGGTTCTAGAAAAAGCTACATGATGCTCTGGGTACAAGGTTGGACTTCAGTACTACGTTTCATCCTCAGACCGATGGTCAATCTGAGAGGGTGATTCAGCTACTGAAAGATATGTTGAGGAGTTACGTGATTGATTTTCGAGGCAGTTGGGAGGATTACCTGCCGCTAGCAGAGTTTGCTTACAACAACATCTATCAGTCTAGATTTCAGATGGCACCTTACGAGGCATTATATGGTCATAGGTGTCGCACTCCTTCATGTTGGACTGAGTTGGGTGAGCGACATGTTCTGGGCCCTGAACTGGTTTCTGATACCGAGGATAAAGTTAGACTGATTCAAGACCGACTGAAAGTGGCATCTGATAGAAAAAAGTCCTACGCAGACCTGAAGCGTAGTGAAATCGAGTATTCTGTAGGAGACTCCGTTTTTCTTAAGGTCTCGCCATGGAAGAAAGTACTGAGGTTTGGTCACAAGGGTAAGTTGAGCCCTATGTTTATTGGGCCTTACCGTATTCTGAAGCGAGTGGGACCAGTTGCCTACCAGTTGGAGTTACCTCGGAGTTGGATCAGATTCACGGTGTTTTTCATGTCTCGATGTTGAGGTGTTACCGCTCTGACACCACGCATATTGTTCCGGTTGAGGAGATCGAGCTTAGGCCAGATCTGACCTTTGAGGAGGAGCCAGTTCAGATATTGGATCGCGACGTAAAGGTTTTAAGTAAGAAGTCTATCTCACTAGTTAAAGTTTTGTGGCGTAATCATAGCACTGAGGAGGCCACGTGGGAGCCTGAGGATACGATGCGTCAGTAGTATCCTCATCTGTTCTGATCAGGTAAAATTTCGAGGCCAAAATTTTCTTTAATGGGGGTAGAGTTGTAACGCCCCAAAATTATCTATTGATGTTTCTGTTATTATTTGACAAAAATATTTGTCTGCTTCATTGGTTATGTGTTCTGGGAGTGTTTGAGAGGTCTTGGGTTCAAGCCTTGACTTGAGAAAAATTTTTGTTTTTATGTGAATAAAGCATTGCTCTTGTTCAGTAGGCTTTTATTTTAAGGTTGGTAAGTTTATAACAGAATGGGCCTGCTGGTCTGGTGGTTAAGTGGAGTGTTGGTGTGAAGGGGGTCTTGTGTTTGAGTCTGTACTTGGGCACTATTTTTGCTGCTTGTGCCGTGTGAGTGTTTCGGTTTAGCCGAAAGACTGATGTGGTTGAGTGTTGGAGTGTTTTTAAGAGTAAATTAGGGGGATGATGGGGGAATATCCAGAATTTTATTTCTTTTTGTTATTTTTGAATTCCCAAAAGTTTCCCTCTCCCGCAGCGTTATTCTCTTCACTCCCTCTGCCAAATTTTTGGCTCTTTGTTCTATTCTTTCTAACGTTTGCTGTTCCAGTCACTCTGCCAAATTTCTGCATTGAGTTTCTTCCTTCTCTATTGCCAAAAATCTGTTTTTCCAAACCCATTCTTATTTTTTTCCTTTTCCAATCTGTTTCTGTCGTGCTACGGTTGCTCTTCTTTGTTCGGTAAATTTTGTTTATTGTTAAACTCTAACGTTTTTCTGATTATCGGTTAAAAGGGGTTTCCTTGGATGTTTAGGAACTAATCAAGGGACTGTTCATCGTTCCCAATCAGTGAGTTAGGCTCGTAGAATTTGCTGGTATTCGATCGAAGGTAAGAGTGGTTACTTTTTGGATAAAAACCTCGATTTAAGTTCTTTTTAAAAGCGCGTTAAAAACGATTATTTAAAGGTTTATTGTGCGATTATAGGTATTGGAGTGCTCGGTGATCGTTTGGGCTTCAATTGGAATCAGGTGTGTACCCAAAACACTGAAAACGCGACTTGGCGAAAAGTCAAAAAAGCATACTGTGGACGCCACACGGGCGTGTGGTAGCCCGTGTGGTAGGCCGTGTGAGGGGACATGGCCGTGTGATCGATGAACCAGGCCGTACATGCATGACACGGGCGCATGACACGGCCGTGTGATAGCCGGCGAGGCCGTGTACGAGACACGGGCTCAACCAATTGGGCTGTGTAGGCCACACGAGCGTGTGGGCCCACATGGGTGAACCACACGGGCGTGTGGGATGTTGGGCCAGGCCGTGTGATCCACACGGCCAAGGCCAAATTGGGCTGTGGAGGCCACACGGGCGTGTAGGCCCACACAGGCAAACAACATGAGCGTGTGAGCCCATTTTCACTGATTTATTGCTAAGGTTGCACGGGTCGCCCAAGACGATTGTAAACCTACTGTAGGATCGGTAAGATTACCTAAACCCCTAACTGAATGACTGTTATATCCATACTTGATATGTATATATATATGACTGTATATTGAGCATGCTGTTTGTATTGTACTGTATATATGTGATATACCATGATTGGGCATGACATAACTGTATGATGCATTGCATGGGGATGGGTTGATATTGATTGGAGGAAGTGTACTGAAAGGCTTCGAGCCTAATTTACTGGCAACACAGCTGCAAATTATTGTCTAGTGTCGCATTCGGTACTATTTGGAGTGTAGGGATGGGTGTGTTGATTATATCCTCACATGGAGTGTAGGGTTGGACGGAGATGGAGTGTAGAGGCTGGTTGGGTAAGATTTTCTGATTGCATATCTGTTACTATTACTGTACTGTGATGGGCTAAGGCCTTAATGCATACTGTTACTGAAATGGGCTAATACCCAAACTGGACTAATACTGATACTGAAAAAGGGCTTAGTCCCAGACTGTGATTATTTGTATATTGACTGTTTGTTTTGTATGGGGGTTACACACTGAGTTTACGAAAACTCACCCTTCTGTTTAATCTATACAGGTAATCCCCAGACATAGGCAGATCGGTGCGGCGGAGGGCTCAGCGGTGGCCACACGACTCCTTCTATATTGTTTGATACTTAATCATAATTTTAAGTTTATGTGGGTATTTTTCTGTAATAATGGCCTCTACGAATTTTTTGTTTAAATTTGGATTTTATATTGTTTTATGTTTTATAACTGCTAGTGGTAGGAGAAACTTGGGTTTTCAAAAGAGATGAATGTTTTATCAAAATACTATGCACACGCAAACTATTTTAAAAGCTTCCGTAAAGTATAACATTTTGGGAAATGAATGACGATTTGTAAATAAATAACGTTTTGAAAACAAATGACACAATTTGGAGTTAACATGAGATAATGAAGAGTGGTTTGAATGGAGAAAAGGTCTTAGCGTCGTTGCGATTTCAAAAGCACTATCATGTGACATCGCCAGATTCGGCCATAACGTCTAGGCCGAGTTTGGGGTGTTACAGCTCAACTCAACTTTCAACTCTTCCTTGGCTAGTTTCTGCATCTCAGTTAACTTTAGCGTTGGAATTAGTCTAATCTTACTTAAGAAATGCTCCTCAATAAACTTGTAAGATGCCCTTTTGTTCTTAAAAGTAATAGAACACTCGTGGGTTTCTATGAAGGTTTTTATCTTGTAACACCCATCACTATTATCTACATTATCACTATTATTAAACCTTTTTTTTTACTGTATACTTTGCTAATGCCGTCTTAAATTCCTCTGGTCCCCTAAACACCATGCCAAGCTCCAAATGTGATATTGGGTTATTAAGATCAAAACATACATGTCTACTTATCCTACAAACTACCGCACCATCTAAATCACTACCATAAGACTCCAGATCTGATGAATCAATGTATTCAATTCCCCTATCTGATGAAATCTCACCATTTTTCTCTCCACTTTCACTACTTTCACCTACCTTTGCTTATTCTCTCTGTTTTTTTCCATTTATATTTTCTATATCAAGCATTTATATTTCTCACCTCTTCATTCTCATCCTCAGATTCTATCCCCAAAGCCCCTTCACTACCCAATGAGTTGTCTGTATCATTGGCCCCACTGCTTTTAGTACTTCCCCCACCCTCAGCATATGCATCACTACTCCCACTGAAGTCTAGTCCCACATTAGATTCCCCACCTAACTCTGTAAATGTTTCCCCAGCCCCACTATTAATTCTCTCATTACAATTTTGTTTCCCAACCCCAACACCACTATTTACATCCTTTTCCCTACTACCAGGAAACAACATGGTATCATCAACAACATCAGGTGTGTCTACCTCGTGTTCAACATATACATGTATGGTCCCTCTTTGTCTAATATAGTTAATCATTGCTATGAATGATGAATTATCATAGCAAACACATATTCCCTTACTAAAATCTACCTCACCCTCACAATATACAAAGTTTCTCACAGCTCTATACCCAGCTTCCACTACCATCTCACACAACGTGTAATAACACAAAAAATCAGGGTCAAAATCCCATTGCAACACTTCACCTCCAATATAGGATGCACATGGGTTTGAAACAAAAGTTCTACCCAAATGCATATGCACCACACATTTATCCCAAGACATTATAGCAAACTACACATGCATAATATAAACTGTAATATACATACATGATATACATACAAATTTTTAACAGTGCTAAACATAACATAACATACATACATACATACATACATACATACATACATACATACATACATACATACATACATAAACATTAATAAACATTCATATGCATAACAGTAATATAACACATAACAAACATACATAATATACATAACAGTACATAACATAACATACATACAAATATACAAACATAACAGCAAACATAACATATATACATATATAACAGAACATAACATAACATACATACAAATATACAAACATAACAGTAAACATAACATACATACATAACAGTACATAACATAACATACATACAAATATACAAACATAACAGTAAACATAACATACATACATAACATTACATAACATAACATACATACAAATATACATACATAACATTAAACATAACATACATGCATAATAGTACATAACATACATAATATACATAATAGTTTAAAAACATAACATACATACATAAACAGTAAAGAAACATACATAATAAACATACCTTTTACACTATAAACATACCTTTTACACTCAATCTCTTAAACGCTCAAAGAAAATCCTCATCACTGACGAATGCCAACAAAAACAAAAAATAAAAGTCAGATATAATATGAATTAAAAATTGGAAATCAGATATAATACATACAAAAAACAATTAGTTTGTGAGAATGAGTCCAAACAAAAGGGTTTAATTTTTAAAAAAACATAAAAAAAACCCCATCAAAGATGAAAAAGCTTTGTATGCTAAAAATACGACAATCTTAATTTGATGATGAAAAATAACCCACAAAAATAGAGTGAAATACATATAATCGATGGTCGAAATATGGAAATCTTGATTCGAATACTACAACAAATAGTTGGGTAAAAAAAGGGATGACTAGTCGATGATGAAACAAGGGTTTTTTCCAGACAGATGAGTGGGTAATCGAAAGGGTATTTGAGATTGTGGAAGGTTTCAAACAAATTGAGGGTTTTCTTTCAAACAAATTGAATCGAAACGGTTTCTCAGATGAAGAATTAATGTTAAATATAGGATTGTTAATAACTATTATCTGGCTTTTGATCTTCAACAAAAAAAAAACCTAATAGTTTTCTTTTAGATGAAGAATCGACAGATTTTTCCACAAACGATTCAAAGCCCGATGCTAAACTTTTAATTCATTCTTATTTGTTTCAAATTCTAATTAATGTTTTCTTTAACTTTTTTTCAAATGGGTCAGGTCAACAGATGAAAAAAAAAACGTGTCAAATGGGGTTCCCAGATTGCGACATGTGAAGGTGCGCGATTGGCTAGCACTGCCACGTTAGAAAAATTTAAACGATGTTAGGCTCAGGTACCAAACTAATGGACGGAAAAAAAGTTTGGAAACCAATCTTGGACAAAAAAAAAACCATAGGTACCAATCTGGGAGAAGTGGACAAGTTCAGGTACTAATCTTATATTTTTCCCAAAAAAGTTTGACATATCTTTTGATTTACATTGTCATACTTAAAATAAATATTTTATTTTCTCAAAAGCAATTTTTGACCTTACTAATAAACATTATTAAATTTTTTAAAAGCATTTTTTGAAAAACACTTTTTAAAAAAAGTGAACCACAGCGGTAATCTGACCTTTTAATTCAAGGTCAATAATAATTGGTAGATGAATGTTTTAATATTGTTGCAATAATGTTGGATTAGAATTTGGGTAATTTACCAGAAAATGCCCTTTTTTAAAAATTTACGGGAAAGGACCTACTATTTAATTATTTACCAAAATGGGCCACTTTCCCCGAAAGCGCTCCACGTCAGCGCGATTTTAGGGGATGCAGCAGGAAAACGCATCCCTGAGGGAGCGTTTTCTACCACATCAGCAGAAATCGCGTCCTTGAGGGCGCGCTTTGCTGATGTGGCAAAAACGCTCCCTTAAGGACGCGTTTTGCCCTCCCTTTTCGTTAGGGTTTTCAGCTGTTTTTAGGATTAGAATTAGGGTTTTTAGGGTTTTAGGGCTAGGGTTTTGTGTTTTTAATGGTTTTTAGGGTTTAAGGTTTTAGAGGAAAGTTAATGAATTAGAGTTTAGGGTTAATTAATTAAAATAATTTTAGGTTTAGGGTTTTAGAAAAAAATATATCAGCAATATCAGCAAGAGTACTGAAAAAAGCTCCCACGTGGATGCTCTTTTGCTACAGTAGTCTCTGGCAAAATAATTTAGAGAAGACGTTTCTGAACAAATAGTGATCAAAACGCTTCAAGCAGGATGCACTGTCAGCAAGAGTACAGAAAAAAGCTCCCACGTGGACGCTCTTTTGCTACAGTAGTTCTTATTTGTCGTTAGACTATAAATGAGCCAAATTTCATTTTCAGGTTGCATAATAGAAATTGAGGCAAAAGTAAAATAGAAACTGAAGATGAGTGAACGTACTAGTGCTGTTATTTACTATGATGGTGAGGTTTGTGACACCGAAAACGGTGTTGTTTTTTTATCGGAGAACACAGCGCGACTGGTTTTTAACCAGAACATAGATTTGACAGAACTTTGCAAAAGAATTAGGCGTAAAATTGATAAACCGAAATAGTAACATATTTTAGGCCCACATTTAGTATGATTTTGGATGAATTATCCCTTGATTTATGTAAAAAGGTGCTCTTAATCCTTTCTTTTCATGTCTTATACTCAAGAAAGCACCCAAGGATAAAAAAAACGAGAAACGGGCTCAAAACGGACCAAAACGGACCAATGAGGAAATCGACACGGCCTGGACTTGGACCCACACGGCCGTGCCAAGTCAATCATTTAGAACACGATCTAACCCCGACTCATTAAAGAAATCCGAACACGACTTGACCACGATTTACACGGGCGTGTGCCATGGCCGTGCCTCTGCCGTGGAAAAGAGCAATTTCATTCGGGAAAGGATACTTAGGGAGAAAGACACGTATTTCAAAAGCCTATAAATACACCCTAAGTATGACCTAAGAAGGGAGCCCAAAAGCCATCGTCTAGGGGCATCGTGCTAGGCCAGAGAAGGCAGATTTGTGGGGATTCACTCGGGGATAGCCAGTTGATCCATCTCAAGAAGCCGGAATTATACTCAAGACGGAGGATCTCTCCTTCAATTCCTTCAGGGGGTGTTAGGGATTTCTTATGTTTTGTTTTATCTTTCTCTTGAGATGTTTTCCTTTATTGTTATGAACTAAACCTTCTTGGATGCCGAAAGGGATGAAACCTATGATGAATCTTGTTATTGTTTTTCTGAATTATATGATAAATACTTAGTTTGTTCTTAATTATGTGAGCTTAATCCAAATTTAATGTGCTTAGGTGGAGGAGGAATAGACCCTGCCTAAGAGTAGATCCAACATAATTAAGCGGAGTTGATCGCACGCCTAGAGATAGGGTGACGAGATTTTGCCTGATTAGGGTGAAACCTAATATGGGAATCCATAGATCGATTTACTGCTATTCTATGGGGTTATTATAAGAGAATGAGAGTTCCACTAATTAACCTAGGGTTAGACGTTATTCGCCTCGAGAGAGGGTTTAATATACGTTAGGGAGTCTTACGGATCAAACTAAGTGAATAAATCGTATGGTTCAGTGTTAGATAACAAGTGAAGTCTAGGTGGATTCTTCCTGAGGGTATCGTCTAAATCAACTGAGTTTTTCCCAAGTTATGTTCCAAATTCATTCTTCTTTGTCTTAGAGTCTTTAGTTTAGTAGTTAATTAATTTAGATTAGATAAACAATCTCTCTTTATTTTTAGGCTAGATAATAAAAAGAAAGTTAGTATTAGTACTTTTAGTTCCTTTGGGTTCGATAATCCGGTCTTGCCTAAGCTATACTACTGTTCGATAGGTGCACTTGCCTCAATCGTTGTCGAGTTAGTTTCGTGTTCGATCATTCTTTTATAAATTTTAAAGCTCTTATTCACAACGATCAAGTTTTTGGCGCCGTAGTTGTCAGTGAACTAAAATATTAAGAAAGCTCTATTTTTATTACTTTAGCCATTATTTTTATTTTTATAATTTATTTTTATTTTTAGTTTTAATTTTAAATTTGTTAAATTTTCTTTCTTTCTTTTCCTAGCAGGTACCTCTAGTTTATGACTAGAAGGAACCCGAGAGGACCTTTAGAATCTGACGGTGATATTGAAGCTACCGCTCGGAGAAATCGCAGAGAAATTGGCGAGCCCTAAATTACCAAGGAGAGCGAGAAGGCAGATCCAATCCTATTGAAGGATGGACGAAAATAATCTTCCACCACAAGATGTGGGAGAAAATAATGCTCCTCGTAATATGTTTGATTATGCTAAACCTCATTTAACAGGAGCCGAATCTAGTAATGTTAGGCCTGCTATAACCGCTAATAATTTTGAATTAAAGCCTAACACTATACAAATGATTCAACAGATTTGTTCAATTTGATGGTTTCTGGGACGAAGGTCCAAACACTCATATAGCTAATTTTTAGAGTTACGTGATACCTTCAAAATAAATGGCGTTTCGATGATGCCGCACGACTTGATTATTTCCCTTTTCATTAAAGAATAAAGCTAAAGCATTGGTTAAACTCGTTACCACAAGGGTCAATCACTACATGGGAACAAATGACCGAAAATTTTTTATTAAAATATTTCCCACCGGCCAAAACAGCCAAATTACGTAATGATATCTCTTCTTTTGTGCATATGGATTTAGAGACATTATACGATGCATGGGAGAGATATAAGGATCTCTTGAGAAGGTGTCCACACCATGGTTTACCCTTGTGGCTCCAAGTCCAGACTTTCTATAACGGTGTAAACCCCTCAACGAGGCAACTAATCGACTCAGCCGCCGGTGGAACCTTGAATAATAGAACTCCTGAGGCAGCCTACGAATTTATAAAAGAGATGTCGCTGAATAACTATCAGTGGCAAGTTACAAGAACAAGGCCAACAAAAACTGCCGGAGTTTACAACCTCGACGCAGTAACCATGCTATCAAATCAGGTAAAGTTGATGAATAAAAAGCTTGATAGTTTGTGTTCTTCGCAGTACATCCGGTCATGCAAGTGCGACGCAAGTGGAGGCGTGGCGAATCCACGAGTACCCACCCTACCAACGGGCACAGAAAGTGAGCGGATGAACTATATAGGTAACAATTTGAGATCTAATAATAACCCATATAGTAATAATTATAATCCAGGTTGGAGGAAACACCCAAATTTTTCGTGGAGAGGACAAGGAAATCAAAGACAACAACCTCCTCAAAATTTCCAAAATCAGCCTTATCCACAGGAAAAGAAGCCGAATCTCGAAGAGACGTTGAACAAATTCATAGCATCCACAGAAGCCCGTCTCCAAAAAACTGAGGTAACACTCGACACCCAACAAACATCGATCAAAACGATCGAGAACCAAGTTGGAGGACTTACAAAGGTAATCGGGGAAATTACCCAGTCAGTCGGACAAATTGCAAAGCTATTATCCGAACGACCGCAAGGGCGTCTACCGAGTAATATTGAAATTAATCCAGAGGAGCAAATCCAAGCCATAACAGCTCAAGAAAGCGAAGAAGTGGACGAACCCAGTCCAACACAAGGAAACGAGGTAGAAAAAGGTAAAGTTGAGGTAACACAAGACAAGCCAAAACCGATAATCAAGGAGTACCAACCTCGCATACCATATCCCGAAGCGTTAACGAGAGACGATACAGAGGAACAGTTCGGTAAGTTTCTTAAACTTTTAAAGAAATTACATATTAACTTACCGTTACTTGAAGCTCTTTCACAGATGCCAGATTCAAGGAAATTTTTAAAACATCTCTTGACGAATAAGCGCAAGATAGACGAAGATCCACATGTGGAATTAAACGCAGTGTGCTCAGCAATGTTACAGAATAGACTACCACAAAAGCTAAAAGATCCAGGGAGTTTTACAATTCCATGTTTAATTGGTAGACTAACTGTTGATAATGCGTTAGCTGATTTAGGGGCAAGCATAAATGTCATGCCTTATAAATTGTTTAAACAATTAGGTGCAGGAAACCCAAACAAACTAGGATGAGCATTCAATTAGTGATAAAGCTGTTAGAATTCCTAGGGTATTATCGAAGATGTTCTTGTAAAAATTGATGATTCGTTTTCCCAAGAGATTTTGTTGTCTTAGACATGGATGAGGATAATTCGATTCCCTAATTTTAAGAAGACCCTTTTTAGCGATTGCCAAGACTAAAATTGATGTTGATGCAGGAGAACTCATACTTTGTGTAGGTAATGAGCGGTCACCCTCAAGGCTCTCGACTCGGCTAGAACATTGAGTAATCAAAGTGAGAACGTAAATTCTCACGATAACCATTCGATTAACCCTTATTTTCGGGAAGAACCACCAAAGAATATAACTAAACCCGATCCTAAAACCCCATGCCAACAAAGAAATAACTCATGAAGATCGAGGATTCGGTTCGATGATCTAGACGCAGTGGAAGACACACTTCAAGGAGAAATTAGGGATACACGACGAAGAACAGGAACCACACAAGATAAAACCGAAGGAGCCCCAAAAGAGCTAATAGGAACAACAAACCACTTCAAAATAGGGGACCAGCATGTTAGATCAGGCAGATCCTCGAATATCCCCTCCGGACCCTAGCACAAACAAAGAAATATCTTTTAGGGTAACCAGTGTTTTCCCACACGGAACAGTCGAGGTAAGTAATCCTATTTTTGGTACTTTTATTATAAACACATCTCGACTTAATTTTTTTCACGAAGACACAAATGATAGCATGAGGAAGGACTTCCAACTCCTCAAATCACCCTGAAGATGCAAATGAGAGGTAAAGTCTAGCTTAAGACTATAAACGAGCGCTTCTCGGGAGGCAACCCGAGCACTAACACAATTTATTTTTTACATTTTGCTTTTCTTTTTCTTCTTTTCTTTACACCTAGTTATAAACTAACAAGGGGTGCAGATTTCTAAGTCACACGGCCTTGCACACGGCCGTGGCCGTGGCCGTGTGGACCATGAGAATCCCCGTACTGACATAGCAAAGGCCGTGCGAATCAGTTCCAACCACTTTTCGAGCTCACGGACTCAACCACTCCACCACGGGCACCGACAATAGGGCACAGCCGTGCCCCATGACCGTGTGAAGCTACTGCCTTTCCAACCACTGGCAAAACACGCCCGTGCCTGAAAACCGTACCAACATACTGACTTGTCGAACACAAGCTAGACACGAGCGTGGGTAACCAACACGCCCTAGAACAAGGCCGTGCGGTTCATCCATCTTTTCTTTTAATTTTAGTTTCATCTTTATTTTTCTTCACTTTAGATTGCTTTTCTTTAATTATTTAATTAGTATAGTTTTAATTATTATTATTATATCCTGGCTAATCCTGCATGAGCTACCCAATTTCTTCATCTAGCGCAGGAACGCCACCCAGACAGACCCCTCCAACATATCGTTCATCCAACTCAAGGATTACATCCATAATTTAGGGAGTTTCACTTATCCCCATATCTTCTGATCTGAACGTCACATTCATATTATATATCTTTGTACATTGAGGGCAATGTACATCTTAAGTGTGGGGGGTGAACAACCTAAAAAGGTGCCTAACTTTTTTTCATTATTCGCAAATTTCTGAAATTAGGTACCAAACTTTTTACATTATTCTCAAAATCCCTGAATTTAGTCTTGTTTGAAAGTAATTTCCTCATATTACTAATTAGGATGAAATTTCTGATGATTTATGATTTTTATTGATATGTTTTAGATTAAGTCATTGATAATTGTGCATTGATAATTAAATTTGAAGAATACTAGAGAATCAAGCATGATAAGTCTATTTTTCAGAAATTAAAAATTTTCTAGGTTGTCGAACTGAGTTTAAATATTACTTTGAAGTTTGAAATTTACGAGGTTGACATCAAAATACCCATAATTTTTGTGAGTTTTTGAGCCTTATAGAGCATAAATTATTTTTCTTGCTCACTTTATTGATTATGAATATGTCAACACTGATTTGTTATTCTAGAACTTGCATCGATTATACATGTCGAGACCATATTTTTTGATTTGATATACAGAGATGATAAAGGCACCTAGGTTTTAACCCACTTACTCCATAAAAAGCCTACCTTCATAATTAACCCCTAGTGAACCCCTTTTAATCCTAACAACCCTATTTATTGACATAACCGCCAATATTAACCCACAACCCTTTGTTTTTGTTATCACCATTCCTTTTGACTACCCTTATATCGAGATTTGATTTGATTAATAGCCTAACTATGTTTTTTATTTTCAGTTATGTATTTATTAGTTTGTTCTTAATTAAAAAAAAATGAAGCATATTCATTATTAGTTATGTGATTAAACGAGCTTATACATTTAAATTGCAAATATTGAAGAAGAAGCTCGTATTATTAGTATTATTAGTTGATTATTAGTTCATTAGTTCTTAGTTAGGTAATTTGTAAATTCAAACTCGATTCTAACCTTCTAAATCAGCCTTATTCCACACCTTAACCCTAGCCCCGTTACAACCCTAACAAAGACCTTTTGATTTGTGTTTCATCTCATATTTCAGTGGTGGAGATTTGATTTTCATGCAAGCCTATGGGATTAACTCTTCATGTTTGACTTTTGAGTGCCTAAACCTTGAACCTTAAACACTTTGAGTGATTTGAGTGAATTTTTAGTGAGGATGTCAATCCTTGAAAATTTCGAATCAGATGTAATTATTTAGATGAAGGGAAACACCTATGTTTTGTGCTGCAAAATATAAGGCTTATAGTTTTTGAATTTTTAGGACACTTTGAGTTGAATTATCCATGTATAAATTATCTCTGAATTATGATGAAACACTATCAATGACTATTATGAATTATAGGAAGTTCGTTTTAATTGTAAGATGAGAATTTTGCTTGAGGACAAGCAAAAGCTTAAGTGTGGGGGTATTTGATAAACCGAAATAGTAACATATTTTAGGCCCACATTTAGTATGCTTTTGGATGAATTATCCCTTGATTTATGTAAAAAGGTGCTCTTAATCCTTTCTTTTCATGTCTTATACTCAGGAAAGCACCCAAGGATAAAAAGAACGAGAAACAGGCTCAAAACGGACCAAAACAGACAAATGAGGAAATCGACACGGCCTGGACTTGGACCCACACGGCCGTGCCAAGTCAATCATCTAGAACACGGTCTAACCCCAACTCACACGGCCATGTCTCATTAAAGAAATCCGAACACGGCTTGGCCACGATTTACACAGGCCTGTGCCATGGCCGTACCTCTGCCGTGGAAAAGAGCAATTTCATTCGGGAAAGGATACTTAGGGAGAAAGAAACGTATTTCAAAAGCCTATAAATATACCCTAAGTATGACCTAAGAAGGGAGCCCAAAAGCCATCGTCTAGGGGCGTCGTGCTAGGCCAGAGAAGGCAGATTTGTGGGGATTCACTCGGGGATAGCCAGTTGATCCATCTCAAGAAGCCAGAATTATACTCAAGACGGAGGATCTCTCCTTCAATTCCTTCAGGGGGTTTTAGGGATTTCTTATATTTTGTTTTATCTTTCTCTTGAGATGTTTTCCTTTATTGTTATGAACTAAACCCTTCGGATACCCAAAGGGGATGAAACTTATGATGAATCTTGTTATTGTTTTCTAAATTATATGATAAATACTTAGTTTGTTCTTAATTATGTGAGCTTAATCCAAATTTAATGTGCTTAGGTGGAGGAGGAATAGACCCTGCCTAAGAGTAGATCCAACATAATTAAGCGGAGTTGATCGCACGCCTAGAGATAGGGTGACGAGATTTTGCCTGATTAGGGTGAAACCTAATATGGGAATCCATAGATCGATTTACTGCTATTCTAGGGGGTTATTATAAGAGAACGAGAGTTCCACTAATTAACCTAGGGTTAGACGTTATTCGCCTCGAGAGAGGGTTTAATATACGTTAGGGAGTCTTACGGATCAAACTAAGTGAATAAATCGTATGGTTCAGTGTTAGATAACAAGTGAAGTCTAGGTGGATTCTTCCTGAGGGTATCGTCTAAATCAACTGAGTTTTTCCCAAGTTATGTTCCAAATTCATTCTTCTTTATCTTAGAGTCTTTAGTTTAGTAGTTAATTAATTTAGATTAGATAAACAATCTCTCTTTATTTTTAGGCTAGATAATAAAAAGAAAGTTAGTATTAGTACTTTTAGTTCCTTTGGGTTTGATAATCTGGCCTTGCCTAAGCTATACTACTGTTCGATAGGTGCACTTGCCTCAATCGTTGTTAGAGTTAGTTTCCAGGTTCGATCATTCTTTTTATAAATTTTAAAGCTCTGATTCACAGCGATCAAAAATATTTAGAACAATGCCAATGAAAGTTCAGTCTATTAAGTATAGATTTTGTGCTTCGGTTGATCCCGTGAGATATGACTCATTCGACATCAAAGGTCATCAGAGCTTGGAGGCAATGGTGGAGACTCATCTTGCCAGTGGATCACCCTATCTTGAGGTATATGTATAATTTTCATCACCAAGTGATCTTCCTTTGACTTCAACATCTACTGCTGTTCGAGAGGAATACACGACCCCAAGCTGACACTCTGTTAGTGGGAAGCAAAATACGGAAGCACCCGTGTTTGGTGGTAGTATGGAAAACACAACCCCTGCATGACACTCAGTTGGTGGATGGGACATACATATCCTTCCTTCGACATTCGATGCTAGAAATACGTATTGGGGAAAGTCATCAACTTCTAGTGGTTGGCAATCCACATATGATTGGGGACGTTACGAAAGTTGTTTAAGAAGGGATAATGTACTCCCCACGACATCCACCAGCTGGGGGACCTCGTTCGTTGCAGATGATAGTGGGTTGGATGATGAGTCCGATGTGGATCCACCTCGAGAGCCCGGCCCCGATGGTGCAGAAGTTGCATTATTTTCTGAATCAGATCCTGTTCCAACCATACCTGAAGATGTTGAAGGGGGTTCAGATGAAGAAGAAGAAGATTCGCGATTCAGGGCGTACTCGCCTCCAGCCCACATGCGTAATGTCGATCTATCTCAAGACGATGCATTGGAGTTTCCAGAACTACCACACAGAAGGCGTAACCGTACAAGTTCGTCGTTGGATTCGGGTGAATTAGAAGTTGGTAAAGAGTTTTCCAACAAGGATAGTTTTCTTGGTGCATTGAAACAATATAGCATCAAGAACGGGGTTAACTACAACGTGGTTAAATCCAAACTCGATAAGTACGAGGCCAAGTGCGCAGTGCAAGACGGTACATGTTCATGGAAAATCATGGCCTCATTGAGGAAAAGGACAGGCTTGTGGGAGATTAAAAAGTACAAAGGTCCAAATACAAGTCTTGCCGGTACAGTATCACTAGGTGTTCAAGGTTTTTGAATAATACTTGTATTACGTAATGTTGCATTATTTAACGTACTTTGTTGACAGGTGTTTCATAAGATCATCCCAAGATGGATTCAGATATGTTGGCTAACTTAACAATACTGACGGTGAAGGCGGATCCCAAGACTTCAGTGCCGGCCTTAATTGCCAATATTCGTAGCCAATTGGGGTACGCGCCCTCTTACCGGAAGACTTGGATAGCTAAGAAGAAGGTGTTGGAAAAGTTACATGGTCGGTGGGAGGCTTCATATAATGAAGTGTGGCAGTGGTGTCAGGTGCTGGAGAGATATGTCCCAGGCAACATAATAGACCTTGAAACGGTACCTGCGTACTACAACGATCGATTGCTCCGTGGATGCTGATAAACCGTAATAGTAACATATTTTAAACCCACATTTAGCATGCTTTTGGGTGATTTAAGCCTTGAATTGTGTAATTTGGTGCTTTTAATCCTTTGTTTTCATGTTTTATACTCAGGAAAGCACCGGAGGATGAAAAGAACGAGAAACGGGCTTAAAACGGACCAAATAGACCAAATCACGAAATCGACACGGCCTGGGCCCAAGCAACACGGCCGTGCCTCCCTAATCAGACTTGAACACCGCCTGGCCACGATTCACACGGCCGTGCCTCCCTAACCAGACCCAAACACGGCCTGGTCACGATTCACACGGGCGTGTGCCAAGGGCGTGCCCCTGCCGTGAAGAAGAGGAATTTCACTCGGATTTGGATACTTAGGGGTAAAGAAACACATTCCAAAAGCTTATATAAACACCCTAGAGGCCAACTTTCAAGGGGCGTTCAGCTAGGCCAAGGAGCCGAGCTAGAAAGATCAGAATTGTGGAAATCACTTGAAGAAAGCCAGTTGATTCATCTCAAGAAGCCGAAGTTATACTCAAGACGGAGGATCTCTCTTCAATTCCTTGGGGTTTTAGAGTTTTTCTTATGTTTTGTTTTATCTTTTCTTTTGAGATGTATTTTATTATCATTATGAACTAAAACCTCAAATACCGAGGGGATGAAACCTAAGATGAATCTTGTTATCGTTTATTTGAACTATATGATAAATATTTGACTTGTTCTTAATTATGTGTTCTTAATTCTTGTGTTGATATTTCGCGGATATTAATTCAAGTTTGATGTGCTTAGGTGGAGGAGCAAAAGTCCCTGCCTAAGAGTAGATCTAGCATAATTAAGCGGAGTTGATCGCATGCCTAGAGATAGGGTGACGAGATTTTGCCGGATTAGGGTGAAACCTAATATGGGATTCCATAGATCGAGTTAATGCAATTCTAGGGGTTTTAATTAGAAATAGATTTCAATTAATCAACCTAGGGTTAGACGTTATTAAGCTTGAGAGATGGTTTAATATACATTAGGGAATCTTACGGATCAAGTCAAATGAATAAATAAATGCAGTTTGAGTTAGATAACAAGTGAAGTCTAGGTGGATTCTTCCTTGGGTATTGTTTTAATCAATTGGTTTTTCCTACAAGTATTTTCCTAATTTCATTCTTTTTGTCTCATCGTCTTTAGCTTAGTAGTTAGTTAATTTTCTAGAATAAACCGATTCACTTCAATTTTAAGGCTAAATAATAAAAAGAAAGTTAGTATTAGTACTTTCGGTTCCTTTGGGTTCGACAATCCGGTCTTGCCACTAAGCTATACTACTGTTCGATAGGTACACTTGCCTCAATCGTTGTCATAGTTAGTTTTTAGGCTCGATCATTCTCATTAAAAATTTTAAGACTTTGACATCGCATAAAACAATGATCAAGTTTTTAGCACCGTTGCCGGGGAACTGAAATATTAAGAACACTCAATTTTTATTACTTTAGCCATTTTTATTTTCTGTAATTTTACTCTTAATTTGTTTTCTATTTTTATCTTTCTAAATTTTAGTTTTTGCTCCTTGTAGGTACCTCTAGTTTATGACTAGAAGGAACCCGACAGGACCCTTAATTTACGATAGTGAGATCGAAGCAACAGCTCACAGAAACCGGAGAGAAATTAGGCGAAGTCTACAATACACAGAAGAAGAGCAAGAAAACATCATCAATACTACCGAAGAGATGGACCAGAACAATCCACCACCCCAAGAGATGGCCGAAAATCATGCTCCTCGAACTATGTATGATTATGCTAAGCCTAGTTTAGTTGGTACTGAATCTAGTATTATTAGACCTACTATTGCTGCAAATAATTTCGAATTGAAACCTAACACTATACAGATGATACAACAGTTCGTTCAGTTTGATGGTTTGCAGGATGAGGATCCTAACACACACTTAGCAAATTTTCTGGAATTCTGCGACACTTTTAAAATTAATGGCGTTACTGATGATGCCATCCGCCTTCAGTTATTTCCCTTTTCTTTGAGAAATAAAGCTAAATAGTTGTTGCATTCTCTTCCCCGAGGATCAATTACTACATGGGAACAAATGACTGAAAAATTTTTATTAAAATATTTTCCGACGGCCAAAACGGCCAAGTTAAGGAATGATATCTCTTCTTTTGTGTAGATGGATTTAGAAACACTTTACGATGCATGGGAGAGATACAAGGATCTTTTGAGAAGGTGCCCACACCATGGATTACCCTTGTGGCTACTGTGTCCAAAACTTTTACAACGGTGTGAACCCTCAACTAGGCAGTTGATCGATTCGATGGCCGGTGGAACTCGAATAATAAAACACACAGCGACTTACAAATTTATAGAGGAGATGTCACTGAATAACTATCAGTGGCAAGTCACGAGGACAAAGCCCAAGAAAGCTGCCAGTGTTTTCAACCTCGACGCAGTAACCATGCTATCGAATCAGGTAGATGTGCTAACTAAAAAAATTGATGGTCTGTGTAATTCCTTGCAGGTACAACCTGTTATGCAGTGTGAAACAAGTGGAGGTGTGGCGAATCCTGAGTACCCACCCTACGGACATGGCATAGAAGGCGAACAAATGAACTATGTAAGTAATAATTTCAGATATCAAAATAATCCTTATAGCAATACTTACAATCCGGGTTGGAAGAACCACCCCAATTTTTCATGGGGTGGTTAAGGAAATCAAAGACAACAACACCCTCCAAAATTCCAACAGCAGTAGTACCCACAGGATAAGAAACCAAACCTTGAGGAGATGCTGACAAAATATATAGCAGTAACAGAAACACGTTGCCAAAGTATAAAAACAAAACTTGCAAAACAAGAAGCATCGACACAAGAGCTCAAAGATCAAATTGGGCAGATCACCAAGATCTTGACGGAACGACCACAAGGTAGATTGCCAAGCAACACTGAAACTAATCCAAGGGAGCAGATTCAAGACATATCAACTAATGATAATGTAAGGTTAGATGAACCTCATTTAAGATAAGAAAATGTGGTAGAAGAGGGTAAGGTTGAGGAAGAAAGTAAAAAGCCAAAACCGGTAATTAAAAAGTACCAACCTCGTATACCATACCCCGAGGCGATGAAGAAAGACGACACAGAGGAACAGTTCGGTAAGTTTCTTAAACTTTTAAAGAAATTACATATTAACTTACCATTACTTAAAGCTCTTTCGCAGATGCCAGATTCAAGGAAATTCTTAAAAAAACTTTTGACAAACAAGCGAAAGCTCGACGAGGAATCACATGTGGAACTCAACGCAAAGTGCTCAGCAATTCTCCAAAATAAATTGCCACAAAAATTAAAAGATCCGAGGAGTTTACAATTCCATGCTTAATTGGTAGTTTATCTATTGATAATGTGTTAGCTGATTTAGGGGCAAGCATAAATGCCATGCCTTATAAAATGTTTAAACAACTTGGTCTAGGGAAACCCAAACAAACTAGGATGAGCATTCAATTAGCTGATAAAACTGTTAGAATTCCTAGGGGTATAATCGAAGATGTGCTGGTAAAGATTGATAAATTCGTATTCCAAGTATACTTTTTTTGTTTTAGACATGGTTGAGGACAATAGCATCCCATTAATTCTAGGAAGGCCCTTTTTAGCAACTGTCAGGACTAAAATTGATGTCGACGCAGGTGAACTCATACTCTGTGTAGGTGACGAGACAGTCACTCTTCAGGCTCTCGATACGGTTAGAACATCAAGCAAACAAGGTGAGAAAGTAAATTCTATTGATAATCGCTTGATTAACCCTTCTTTGCAGGAAGCACCATAAAAGAACACAACTAAGCCCGATCCTAGACCTAATGCCAACAAGGAAACAACTCATGAGGATCGAAGGGATCAAGTTGATGAACTAGACGAGTGGAAGACACATTTCAAGGAAACACTAGGGATACACGAAGAGAAACCAAGGGAACCACCAGACGATCTTGTAGGAGCGGCAAATCACTTTAAAATAGTAGACCAGGTATTGTTAGATAAAGCAGACCCTCGAATATCTCCTCCTGACCCTAATACAAACAAATAAATCCCTTTTAGGGTAATCAGTGTTTTTCCATACGGAACAGTAGAGGTAAGTAATCCTATTTTTGGCACTTTCAATATAAACGCATCTCAACTTGAACTCTGTCATGATAATGAAACTGATAGCATGAGGAAGGACTTTCAACTCCTCAAACCACCTTGATGATGCAAACGAGAGGTAAGTCTAGCTTAAGACTTTAAACGAGCGCTTCTCGGGAGGCAACCCGAGTACTAACTCCATTAACTTTTACAATTTTTTTATTTTATTTTTACTTTTATTTTTCCTTTTCAGCATTTAATTTTAAACTAACCAAAGTGCAGATTTACAGACCACACGGCCGTGGCCGTGGCCGTGCGAATATACCGAATCTCCGTACTGACATGGCAGAGATGGTACGAGTCAGGACGGATCGTATCTTCAAATCACGGACCCAACTACCCCGCCACGGCCGTGCGATATGGCCGTGGCTGACACTGGAGGAAGACACACGGGCTCCAACTAACTAGCCACGACCGTGCGACGCGGCCGTGGTCGACACTGTTTGATTCCACATGGGCGTGGTGACCACGAAACGGGCGTGGGAGAAACGAATGAAACACAACACGGTCGTGCGATACGGCCGTATGACCCAACACGCCCATGGTACACGGGCGTGGGGATGTACCAACTTTGAAAATTCTATTTAAAACACCCCTTACCCCCTTTTCTCACCCACTCCCTATCCCTTTTTCCCTACTCACATTCACCCCTCCAACCCCTCCATTCTTTCCGCTATTCCTCCATCTACAAAGCCTTGAGCTACACCACATCCATGTTAAAGAAACAGAAGGATCCAAGCACAGTCTCCCTGTGGGAGACCAATCTATATAAGTTCATGCCGGCCGCTTTAATTATTCGACAAGCCAAGGGTCTTTGAGACCATTCTATTTTTCTTTTTCCTTTCTCTTCTTCTTTATTTTCCTTTTCTTTATTTCTCTTATGTTTAATTTAGTTTATTTTATCTTAGTTTCTTGGTTTTAAGTTCTAAAGGCTGCTAGGGAAGCACCCCACCACGACCACTGCCAACACCACTGCGGCCTTAGAAATCACACCCCCCTCGCGAACCATCCAACAATAAGGACCCTTCAGTCGATTAATCTTGTCTTTTAATTTTATTTCAATTTTTATTTTCCTTCCATTTAGCTTGCTTTTCTTTAAATAAATAGTTAGTTTATTTTGAACTTTTCTTAGTATTTCCTGGCTATTTCTTTACGGGCTACCCAATTTCTTCATCTAGCGCAGTAATAGTGGGCAGCCCCCAAACCACCACTAGAAACGCCTCATCCAACTTATCCTTCACCTTCAACGCAAGGATTTCATCCATAATTCAGGGAGTTTCACTTCCCTCCATAACTTTTGATTTCTACTTAATTGTTTATATATATATATATATATCTTTGTATATTGAGCGCAATGTACATCTTAAGTGTGGGGGGTGAACAACCTAAAAAGGTGCCTAATTTTTTTCATTATTCTCAAACTCCTGAAATTAGGTGGCAAACTTTTTGCATTATTCTCAAATCCTGAATTATGTCTTGTTTCTTAAGTAAGTTTCTCATATTATGATTAGAATGAAATTTTCTGTGAATTATGATTTTTATTGATATATTTCAGATTAAGTCATTGATAATTGTGCATTGATGATTTATACTTTAAGATACTATAGAATCAAGCATGATAAGTCTATTTTTCTAAATTGAAAATTTTTCTAGGTTGTCTACCTGAATTTGACTATTACTTTGAAGTTTGAAATTTAGCGAGGATGACATCAAAATACCCATAATTTTTGTGAGATTTTTAGCCTTATAGAGCATATATTCTTTTTCTTGCTCACTTTTTTATTATGAGTGTGTCAACATTGATTTGTTATTCTAGAACTTGCATCGATTATACATGTCGAGACCACACCTTTGATTTGATATACTAAGATGATAAAGGCACCTAGGTTTTAACCCACTCACTCCACTAAAAAGCCTACCCATTTTATTAACCCCTAGTGAACCCCGTTGATCCTAACAACCCTTTTTATTGACTCACCCACTAACATTATCTCAAAACCCTTTGTTTTTGTTATCACCATTCCTTTTGACTACCCTTATATCGAGATTTGATTTGATCGATTGCCTATTGATTTCGATAGTAAATTCATCAATTATGATATATATCTGACTTGTTCTAAAAAAAACCGAAGTATATTCATTATTAAGTTCTATGTTCTATGAGCTCAAAACAGTTAAATTCACATCTTTAGAAGAAGCTCGTGTTATTATTAGTGTTATGAGTTTTCAATTGATGTAATTATTTATATTCAGTTCATTGTTTCTAGTTAGGTAATTTGTCAGGTCAATCTCGATTCTAACCTTCTAATTCAGCTTATATCCACACCTTAACCCAAGCCCCGTTACAACCCTATTAAAGACCTTTTGATTTGTGTATTATCTCATATTATAGTGGTGGAGATGTGATTCTCATGCAAGCCTATGGGATTAACTTTTCATGTTCGACTTATGAGTGCTTAATTTTTGAACCTTAAACACCTCGAGTGATTTGAGTGAATCTTTAGTGAGGATGTCAATCCTTGTCAATTTTAAATCAGAGGTAATTATTTAGATGAGGGAAAACACCTATGTTTTCATGCTACAAAATGTATGACTTGAATTGTTTGAACCTTTAGGACTCTTTGAGTTGAATTATCCATGTATGAATTATCTTTGAATTATGATGAAACATTATTGATGAATATTACGAATCAAGAAAGTTCGTTTTAATCATGAGTTGAGAATTTTGCTTGAGGACAAGCAAAAGCTTAAGTGTGAAGGTATTTGATAAACCGTAATAGTAACATATTTTAAACTCACATTTAGCATGCTTTTGGGTAATTTAAGCCTTGAATTGTGTAATTTGGTTCTTTTAATCCTTTGTTTTCATGTTTTATACTCAAGAAAGCACCGGAGGATGAAAAGAACGAGAAACGGGCTTAAAACGGACCAAATAGGCCAAATCACGAAATCGACACGGCCTGGGCCCAAGCAACACGGCCGTGCCTCCCTAATCAGACCTGAACACAGCCTGGCCACGATTCACACGGCCGTGCCTCCCTAACCAGACCCAAACACGGCCTGGCCACGATTCACACGGGCGTGTGCCAAGGGCATGCCCCTGCCATGGAGAAGAGTAATTTCACTCGGATTTGGATACTTAGGGGTAAAGAAACACATTCCAAAAGCCTATATAAACACCCTAGAGGCTAACTTTCAAGGGGCGTCCAGCTAGGCCAAGGAGCCGAGCCAGAAAGATCAGAATTGTGGAAATCACTTGAAGAAAGCCAGTTGATTCATCTCAAGAAGCCGAAGTTATACTCAAGACGGAGGATCTCTCTTCAATTCCTTCAGGGGGTTTTAGAGTTTTTCTTATGTTTTGTTTTATCTTTTATTTTGAGATGTATTTTATTATCATTATGAACTAAACCCTCAAATACCTGAGGAGGATGAATCTTAAGATGAATCTTGTTATCGTTTGCTGAACTATATGATAAATATTTGACTTGTTCTTAATTATGTGTTCTTAATTCTTGTGTTGATATTTCGCGGATATTAATTCAAGTTTGATGTGCTTAAGTGGAGGAGCAAAAGTCCCTGCCTAAGAGTAGATCTAGCATAATTAAGCGGAGTTGATCGCATGCCTAGAGATAGGGTGACGAGATTTTGCCGGATTAGGGTGAAACCTAATATGGGATTCCATAGATCGAGTTAATGCAATTCTAGGGGTTTTAATTAGAAAGATATTTCAATTAATCAACCTAGGGTTAGACGTTATTCGCTTCGAGAGAGGGTTTAATATACATTAAGGAATCTTACGGATCAAGTCAAATGAATAAATCATCTGGTTCAGAGTTAGATAACAAGTGAAGTCTAGGTGGATTCTTCCTTGGGTATTGTTTTAATCAATTGGTTTTTCCTACAAGTATTTTCCTAATTTCATTCTTTTTGTCTCATCGTCTTTAGCTTAGTAGTTAGTTAATTTTCTAGAATAAACCGATTCACTTCAATTTTAAGGCTAAATAATAAAAAGAAAGTTAGTATTAGTACTTTCGGTTCCTTTGGGTTCGACAATCCGGTCTTGCCACTAAGCTATACTACTGTTCGATAGGTACACTTGCCTCAATCATTGTCATAGTTAGTTTTTAGGCTCGATCATTCTCATTATAAATTTTAAGACTTTGACATCGCATAAAACAACGATCAGATGCTAAGTGTTCAAGCGTTTGTTCTGGACATTTAAGCAATGTCGAGACGTATTTTTATACTGCAAGCCATTGGTACAAATTGACGGTACCTTTATGTATGGTAGATATACGTATCGGCTATTGCTAGCTGTGGCACAGGATGGCAGTGGGAGAATCCTTCCAATTGCGTTTGCAATAACACCGGGGGAGTTAGCTGATGACTGGGATTTCTTTCTATCTAGGTTAAGGAGGCATGTCTGCCCCCAACCTGATATATGTGTTATATCGGATCGGGGCCCTAGAATACTAGTCGCAATAGAGCGACAGGAAGCCTATGGCATCGCACACACCATCGATATTGCCTAAGGCATGTTGCGTCCAACTACCACGGGCAACATCGATCTACAAGTGAACGATGGCAAGTGACCAACATGGTATTTAATATCTATTAATATAATTTCGTTTGTAATATTCAATTTATTCTTAATTGAAGAGTGGTATGTAATATTCTCTATCAACTTATATTGGCAGAGTACGAGATCAATAAGGATCGTTTTCACGAGATGTTGGCGAGTTTGCGCTCAGTTAACAAAGAAGGCGCAAACTACCTATGCAACATACCTTTCGAACTGTGGACACAAGCATACGACGGCGACCCTACGATATGGTCATATGACCTCAAACACGGGTGAATGCATAAATTTCGTTTCTAAAAGGAACGCGTCATTTGCCGATAACATTGGTTGTGCGAGAGACATATTTTAGTTTAGCGGCACTATTTCCAAAACGAGCAGCGAGTTATAAACGTCAAATGCAGGGAGGCCATGTATGGTGCGCGAAGGTATTGCGAGAAATTAAAAATACGAAGGCACGGGTCAACACCATGCACACAGTGTGTCACGATTGCGACAACCTATGGTTTCGTGTGACGAAGTTTGACAGATCGAACCAAGGTATTGTTGACGGGCAATATCGTACACTTGAGAAATAGGACTCGCGATCGTGTGGATATTTGACGACCGTTATCCATGCGCTCATGTAATTGCGACTTGTCAGAATCTCCGTCTGGATCCCATGAGCTATGTCGACGAAGTGTATAAAATAGAATACATATACAACGTGTGGAGACACGTATTCCTACCAGTCCCAGATGAACGTAAGTGGCCGTCTGTATCGCTTGCTCCGTTTAAGCTGTTACCGGATAGAGAACTGCGTCGCAAACCAAAGGGTCGACCTTGCTCGACTAGAATACGCAACAATATGGATATCCGAAAAATAGCCAACCAACTGAAGTTATGCGGATGGTGTAGGAACCTAGGCCATACATCTCGCTCGTGTCCAAATCAGAATAGTTGATAGTCTCCTTATCATTTTTGTCTCTTGGTGGCTATGAAAATTCTTTTAATTTCTTGATGAAAATGGTGAACTTTTGTAGAAGGACTAAGTTGCAAAACAAAAAAAAGTTATTCAATTAATCTAAAAATCACCATCATCATTATTCTTTAAAATTATATTTCTTGCTAAATGATTATTTTATTTACAATTAGGAGGAAAAGAGGCATTAATTTGGGTACTACAATGATAATTTAGATATATTAGGAGGAGGAAAAGAGGCATTAAGACTTTTTTTCCCCTTAAAATGCGAATTAAGGCCCCATTACCTACTTTTATTTTATTAAAAATATAAAAATTAAATTACAATTAGGATATTAAAAACAACTTTCATTTTATAAAAAATAAAAAAATTAAATTACAATAAAAAAATAAAAAACAACTTTTATTTTTTAAAAATATAAAAATTAAATTACAATTGAAATATTAAAAAAACATTTATTTTATAAAAAATAAAAAAAATTACAATAAAAAAATAAAAAAACAACTTTTATTTTTTAAAAAATATAAAAATTAAATTACAATCGAAATATTAAAAACAACATTTATTTTATAAAAAATAAAAAAAATTACAATAAAAAAATAAAAAACAACTTTTATTTTTTTAAAAAAATATAAAAATTAAATTACAATTGAAATATTAAAAACAACATTTATTTTATTAAATGAAACAATATAAAAAATTTTATACAAATATATTAAAAAAATCAATGTTGGTGCCGGTCGGAATCAATGCCACATAGGGGTGGTCGACGGTTACGCGCTGGATTCCTCCTTGTTCTAGCTTCCGGCGGGGGTTGTGGTTGCTCAGGCGGAGATTCTGGTTCCTCCGGCAGGGGGTCTGGTTGTGGGTGTTGGGAGGATGACCCACCTTGATAAAATATTGACTGCGGAGGTGTTTGCATCACCCATGGCAGAGGTGTCTGAATCCCATAAGGTGAAGGAGAATGGTAAAAAGAAGAGCTCCCCGATGGCGCCTCGTGCGATCCTTCATGCGACGGCAGCCTATAGATCGGTGGTCCACTCGGAGTAGTCGGGAACGGACTCGAACCGGGCCATGCATTCCAACCTGCCATTGGACTGGAAAAAGGAAACATATAAGGGTTAGGATACATATAAGGGCTAGGATATGCACCCGGCATAACCGAAAAAGGCTGTGATGTGGGTGTCGTCGGCTGAAGTGTTAGGCCCGGTGACTGTGTGAGCGCTGTTGATGGGCCCGGTGATTGTGTCGGTGCTGTTGATGGTTCCGTCTCATCATCACTTCTCCTTGGATTTAAAGGGCCCGTCGTTCCCTTTGTACACGAAGTTGCCGTCGCCTCTCCTCTTTTGACAATAAATACGGCTTGCCATGGATCCTAAACCATGACATGTATTCCGGCACGCACGCTAACTCAGGAACGATGATCGGTTCCCGAGTAGGTATATAATCATACCGGTTTTCTCACAGTTCGATATATGCTGACCAAAATCTTGGCCAATCCGTATGCAACTGTCGTAAGTCAACTTTGTGCTCATCATCGAGCACCTCAGGTGCCACGGGAATCGGTTATCGGAATCCAAATTGACGCAGAACCCGATCTGACTGGTGTATCTCCACGGTGGCATAGTTGACCAATGGGACCTTCACATGCCAAATGTTCAGATTTTGAAAGAGCTCATCCGGAATTACTGCCCGAATTGACGGATCCTCGTATGGTGTCCATTCAAACTATATTAACATGGTAAAAATATTATTTATATACTATATACTAAATAATAAATACTAAATACTAAATACGAAATACGAAACGACTATTTTATTACAAAAATATATTTTATTTAATACTTACTTGTGCTTCCGACCGTTGCTCTATTAGAAGCCGTATATCTTCAAGCGAGGTAGGTATTCCAACATAACTCGCCGAATGGTTCCACCTAATTAAATAAATTTTTAGCATACAATTATATTTTAAATCTACGTAATAATTGTAAAATCTAATATTAAATTTACCTCGTTATGAGTGGGAATGTATACGGGTGGTCCACTCAAGGACATAAAAATGGAAAGCGAAACCGTGCCCATGATTACAGTAGTGATAGGCAACCTCCGATTTTCGCTTTATTCGTCGTCGCGTCGCCCGCACATCTTCCGATACAATTTTGCTAGCACGCGCACCCCAACTCAATTCACCATTGCTCTAAAATCAACGAGTTTCAGCAGCCATCTCAGATGTACGAGGTTTCATGACAAGTCCGGCATCAGATAGCCTCCAATCATCTCAAGAATGTATGCCCAAGCATACCGTATTCTTTCTAATTCGATCGAATCATTATCCGGCTCCGGGAATGTGTCTCGTAACCAGCCCATCTCGATCTGACCTCCGTTAATGTTATTCGGAATAGCACCCAAAAGCTCGTAGCATACGGCTCCCCAATCACCAGAAGTTGCGGACCCGGTGACTACGTACCCATCCACCGGCAATCCCAATTGCAAATGCACGTCTTCCAAAGTGATATTACACTCTCCGCATGGAAGATGGAAAGTGTGCGTCTCGAGTCTCCACCTCTCTATCAACGCACTGATTAGCTTCGGGTCCAACTTGCACCCCCGGCCTATCGTGGCCACGTGCTAAAAATCCGCTTCCCGTAGGTAATTCTCGATCAACGGCGATGGCGGACCAGGCATATTGCGAATATAGCATTGCAACACCCGATCTGATCTGCTTTTAAAAATTATAAAATAAAAATTAATTAAAATTGCATAAACCTAAAAAATATTAAATAGTATTGAAAAATTAAAATTATAACTTACCATTGTCATTTGATCGACGGAGATGTGTTTATTGTCGAGACGAATTAATTCTCCGGCCATTGCTAATACGATCGAATATTTTTAAATTTAACAAAAGAAAAATATTTCAAAAAACTTTTAAACAGGGCTTTTTTGTAAAAATTAAAGGACTATTGTGAAATTTCAGAGGAACTTTAAAGGAATTTGAGAGAAATTTGAGAGGAATTTGAGAGAAAGTTGAGAGAAATTTGAGAGAAAATTGAGTAAGGACCTTTGTGTGAAAAAAATGAAAGGGTGGGGGGGTTTATAGTTTTTTTTTTTACCGTTGGAAGCAGGCAAAACACGTCCTTGAGGGAGCGTTTTTGCCACATCAGCAAAGCGCGCCCTCAAGGACGCGATTTTTGCTGATGTGGCAGAAAACGCTCCCTCAGGGACGCGTTTTCCTGCTGCATCCCTTGAAATCGCGCTGACGTGGACGCGCTTTCGGAGAAAATGGCTCATTCCGGTAAATAATTAAATAGTAAGTCATTTTCCGTAAATTTTGTAAAAAAAAGGATATTTTCTAGTAAATTACCCTTAGAATTTGGCGGTTGATAATGTGTTTATTGTTTTGATGAATTTTATTTTTCGGAAAGAGTGTTAGTTGATTCCTTTTATTTGTGATAATAATCATGAATTTTGTTTCTCGTTAGATTTGTTCTTAATCCATTCAATTCATGCATAAATTCCTAAAGGTTTAGGATCAGCTGCAAATTTATCTAAAACATTAGTGTAAATGCATTTAAAATTTATCATTTTAAATTTTAAATTTTAAATTTTAAATTTAATGCCAAAACATTAATTTTAATTTTTATTAAAATTTTTTATTATATTTAAAATATATTTTTAATTTCAAATAAAAACATTAGTTAAAATAAATAAAAATTGAATCAAATACAATCAAATCAAAGTTTATGAATCACGTACAAAATTATCTTAACTAATTGGGATGAGACTAGATTACCATAATTTTTAATTTTTATAATAGTTTCTTTTTTTAATTAAAATAATCTTTCAATTTTATTTTTTAAAATTTTAGAGAAAGCTTCTAACAATCAAAATCTTGCATGAGGCTTTGATTTCAAACTTTTGAACTCGTAAAGTTGTGATCAATTGTTTGAAGGTGACATATGTGTATTTACATGCCATCTCAGATCCGATAGGTTGGATTTGACATCAAATCCGAGTTAGTAGCTAACATCAAAGCTGATTGAAGGATAGGACTTAATTAATATGATACTAATAATTATAGGATTCAATTAAAATGTTTTTGAAGTTTGGGGACAATTGTAAAATTTAGGTATTCATTTAGGGACTAATGGTGGAATTAGCCCTTAAGCAATTCTTAATTATCTTTTACATTGGGCCTAGGATTGACAGACGACAAATATGGGTCGGATCTTCAGCCCTGACCTCTGATGGGCATAAATTGTAACCCGAAGACTTATTCCCGCTTTTCCTTGGCAATCCATTCACTAAAGCTGCGTCGTTTGGGTTTTGTCTTGCAAAATTCTCCACTCCTGGAGTAGTAAAGCTTTACCACTTCCCTCACGGATTTCCATTTCTCACAGTAAATAAAAAAAATGAGCTCCGACGACCCGAACCAACCCGGTCTCGTGATAACTGTGACCGAATCCATTCGCTCGTTTCTTCTCTTAGCCTCCAATGACCGTCGTCTCTCTGAAGAACTCCGAGAACTCGCTCTCACTCTTTCCTCAGCAGCCAATGCACCGTACAAGCAGATCCGAAGCATATGGATGGAATCAGCTTTTGACACCAGGCCCGGATTGATTTCTCTCTTCTCCGGATCTAATTTCGTTTTCACCAGTCCTAAACCCAGAGAGAAGGTAAATTGAAATCGATTTAGATTCTAGCGTTCTAGGTCTATCATGGTTGCATTTTTAAATTAACTTGTGCTTTTAAAAAAAAATTGAATTTGTAGAGCGAAGAATTGAAGGAGAGGTTAAGGAAGCTTAAAGAACTAGCAGAGAGGAAAGAGTATCAAGAGCTTGTTAAAGATATCACGCCGAAGAAGGATCTCAATGAACCTTTCTCTACTTATAAGGATCAAATTGGCTTTGGTTAGTATTTTCTTTGAATATAATTTTCATATGGTTTCTTGCAAAATTTCAAACTTAAGTAATTAAATGAACAATCAAACTGTTGCAGAACTTACTTCAAATATATATATATTGCTGTTGCAAGATTCTTCTTCGTAGTTAATTCCGGTGATGTATGCATGAACAGGTTTACATGTTGCTCTGACAATGTTTACTGGGTATTTGGTTGGTTATTTTGCATTCAGAGCGTTGTTTAACCACAGTCCTATCATGGTACTTTCAGATTACCAACCTCAAATTTTTAAGTAGTAATGTCATGGCCTCATGGGTGCCTTAGTTTAGATTATTTAGCATAGACTGAATATGCTGATACTGTTCATTATATTTGCAGAATTCTGCTGGAGGTATTCTTGGATTGGTTTTTGGCATGCTTCTTGAAACATTTTTGTTCATTATTAGGACTTCAGAGCCTAACCTTAAATCGCCGTCCTCAACTTCGAGATTGAAGAAAAATCTATAGAGTAGCTAAGAAGAGGTTGGTTGTGTTTTCTTTTCTTGCTACCTATTTTCCATTATAAATCTACGAGTATGTGAGTTTAAGACTGTAAATACTATCATATTGTAATCATAGGGCATTTTATTTTGATGTTCTTTGCCGTGAACAATATTACAAGGTAAAGGTTGTGTAGGATTATTTTTCTAACTTTGTTGAGAGCAGATAAATAAGAGAACAATTATATCCATCTTTAATCATGGTGAAAGTTACAAATTTTGAATTGGCTTCTTCCCGTCTATGACATATGTGTTAATTTTGAATTAATAATTCATTCTCTTTAAGAGATAATATTATTTGGATCTAAAATTGCTATAAATATACTAGTGCTGCATGTATACAGAATTGAAAATTAGGTTGATATTAAGTGAAAATAAATGAAAAACAAGTACATGTTAACGCACTCACATGTTAAGGATTATATGGAAATATAGACGTATACACACATAATATGGATTTCAACTTTCAAAGATGATCTGAAAATGAAACTGAAGATTTTATGGAGAATTTGAACTTTATGAAACGAATAGATATAGCAAGTTGTGGCCTAGCTAAGATTTGATTGTAGTGCTGGAGAGACCCAAATTCTGGGTGGATAAGCTAGCTTGAAGTTGGTAGGATAGAAACCAATGGTTGAGCTCTTCAAATTGAACTCACCCATGTCATATCCTTTGTTCTTGTAATAGTAATTGGCATGAATACAGTCATCCCCAAAATGTATGTGGTTCCTTTTAATTCCTTCCAGACTTGACTCCAAGAGTGAGAAAGACTGGCTAAGCCCCCAAAACAAGGTATGTTCACTCAAATTTGCTACTGGAATCCATTTCTTTAGATAGAAATCTATGATGTATATTTCGGACCTAGTGTTCTTAGCTCTGTCACCTTTACAAAAGTTAGATCTTATCCTTGTCTTAGATGGAATGATGGTAGACTAGATTGTGACATTGTTAATAGAGACTATAATTTTTGGTCCTTGAATTTGACAGCTAGATTCACTTTGGTATCTATATCTTCTTCTTTTTTTCATTTTGGCATTTGAACTTGATAACTAGATCCATTTTGGCTCTTAAATTAGAAAAAAATTAAAGTTTGATGATGTAGCACTCTGAGATTGTGCCACGTTATCACTTGAAAATTAAAAAATTTATATAAATATTTAGGTGATGACATGGTACAATTTCAAAGTATCACATTTAGTATTTAATAAATCGTACTAATGGTTGAACAAGTTAGATAACTGATTCTTGATTCAACCAATTCGATTGGTTCGACTGTCGGGCCAACAATAATTAAATAAATAATTAAAATTTATAAAATATAAAAAAAAATTAAATTGGTTCAAGCTATTCAATTGTCGATTTTTGTCTTGATTTTCTATTTTTATCAATTTCAAGTAGTTTTTGAGTCAACCAGTTCAACCCTTTTGTTCGGACCATTATATCGATTGGTTCTTGATATATCCGGTTTGGTCCTATTCTAGTTACATTGGTCACATCTTCAAATCTTGACAAAATCTAAGTTTACTGATTAAAATGGATCTAGTTGTCAAGTTGAAGGATCAAAGTGAACTAAAAAAATAAAAATATCAAAGCGGATTTAATTGTCTAGTTTAGAAGTCAAATTTTATATTATCAGTAATGTGGGATAGCCTTATGCTTATAGTCCGGCAAGCTTTAGCTCAAACTCTATATGGGCTAAGCTTTGCCTTGATGATAAATTGTTTTGCAATTTGGTTCTGGGCTTTTAAGTCCATAGTCTTTATTTAGGGTAACGATTGTGAAGGAGAAGACTGAATTAACAGGAAAAATAAATATAGGAACAAGGGGAAGAGGATAATAAATCCCAAAAGGTTAGTATATTTATCTATAACTATTTATATTATTATCTAAGAATTTGATTGAGATGGTGTTACTTATTAATCGGGTCTTAATTTAGTTGTGAAATTATCAAAAATTAATTGTTTTTGTAAAGCAGCAAATATTATTTTAAGACATTTTTATATTTTTATATAAAATCTAAAAAAATTACGTATATGGTACACATGATGAGTTTTAAACTCAAGTCATCATATTATTTATTAACTCATTTTTACTATTTCAACTAAAATCACATTTGAATTTTGTACAATTTTTTTTTTATAAATTTATCACATACGTTTTTTTTTCCTCAAGTATGTCATAATTTAGTATAAATATAATTGTTGTATAAAAAATAAGTGTTTATTAAAAGTTGAATTCCACTTACATTGGTGTAAAACTGACATGATTTTACACTCTTTCATAACTTTTTCTACAATTGATAATTTAACAATTTAATTGTCGTATTTTATGTTCCATTTATGTAGATCATGCATATTAAGTTCGAAGTAAGAGAAAAAAAAATCATACAAACTATTTAAGATTTAAATATATTAGATTAATTTAAAATTTTTTATGAACGACAAATACAATTGTATTGATAAATTCAATGTTAAAATTATTAGAATATGAAAATTGTAAAAGAATGTAAAATTATATAAATTTCACAGAGTTTCTCCTCATTTATTAGTATTATTATATTTTATGGTACTCTATCCTAGAAATAAATAAGAAAACTTTTATCACATTATAATAATGTAAACAAAATGATTGTTTGAATTCAGATGTAAAGGTATTACTAGTTTAAGCTGCATGTTTATAGATATTAGACACGTGTAATAAATCTAGGATTTAGTTAATTGTTAGAGACGCCACCTAGAAATAGAATACGAAGAATCATGTAGCAATCCTGGATGGAAGGAGGGATGCAGTGAAGTAAGCAGCAAAGTTCTCATCTCATTTCATGCGAATCACATGGGCCGGCAACCCGCCCCACGTGGAGCCCATAGAAAACCTCGCACGTGACCCCACATGCTCCCAAGTAAAACCTACACATTAAAACATGGAACACAACCCCCCGTTTTGTTTGAGAGGGAAATAAAGGGATCCTTAAACCTCGATTTAATTTAACAGATTGATACATCCCTTAGATAAAAAGTTGTCCATAAAATATTAAGATTTCAATTCTTACTCAAATGAATTCTCCTAGGTTCAATTCCAATCATAAGTTTTTTGGCATAAAGTTTGTGAGTTATTTGCGTAATATGGTATTCAAGTCCTCTGGTGACCCAATTGTTGTGAAATTTTGATCGTTTCATTGCATCTTGTCAAAGATGTTTCTTTTTTGTCACAGTAACAATGAACTATATACAAATTTATTGCATCATGATTGAGAGTTTGGTTGAGAAGATTGTGATAATATACTGTGACCTCCCATCGTAAAAAGTCGATCACTTTCTTTGTTGATTGTAATTAGATTAGTATGTGTATGAGATTATTGTTCCCGTTTTGGTTGTATTTCGAAAGAAATAAAATTTAGAGAAAGGGGCCCTCAACAGCTGTTCGCTTCAATTTTTAATTCCCTTTTGTCCCCGAAACACAATTTCGGATCAAATGGGACTTTTTATCTCATAGCCTTTTGTGCAGAACACAGCATGGGTACACAGAAACAACCAAATCCATTTGCTGCCTTTGCCCATAACATACCATCCTTCCAATCCTTGGAACTTTTAGGGAAGATCCCCTTTTCCTTTATATATATATATATATATATATATATCAATTTTATTTTAATACAATAACTAAATATTTGTGGTTCCCCTCTTTTCCTTTTTAAATATATATATCAATTTTATTTTAATACAAGAGCTAAATATCTGTGGTTCAGAGGATGTTGAGAATTCATTTATGGACATATGTCAATTGAGTCTTAATTCGATCGATATGGACATTATTATCGATGCAGGAAGACATGAGTTTGAGTGCGCTGAAGCGCATTATCCTTCTATTTATAAGTTGAAGAGGAATTATGTATAGTTATAAACATTGATTAAAAAAAAAGATTAGACCTATAATGAAATTCTTAAAAACAAAGAAACAAACAACCATCCATCTAATTCTTTTAGATTTTAATATTTTAAATATCCTTTCATATTTTAATTCCACTTCAAATTAAGAACTCCTCATCAATTTATCAAATAATGATAATAATTATCTTTAAAAGTAGTTAATATTTTTTTAAACATTATTTTTATAGTAAATATTCTTTTTAGTATATTTAACTATTTCACTCATTTCTTAAATTTATTTATTTATCTACTAAAAATCTTATCACACTCATATGTGTATGGAAATCATAAATTTAGAATACAAATGCGTGTTTAAAAATAACATGCAATAAATAATGAAACATATGTCTTGAAATTAATTAATAATAACACATAAAATATGCACGATATTAAAATTAAAAACATAAGATTTAATTGTTTATCATTGTGTTGTCACCAATTTTGAGTTAGTGTCGAGTTAAGTTATAACACAAACTCAATCAAATACATTATTAATATATACAGCTGATGTAGATAAGATGTTGTGCGTATTAAAACAAAAATGTATAAAAAAAACATAAAAATAAAGTTTTGGTTGAGTAGTAATTCAAGGTTTTACTAGTTTAATTGGTGAGGTTTTAAAACTCACCATAAGCATATTTTTATTGATTTATGTTAAAATAAAAATACTAAAATATCATTAAATAATATAATTTATTTTAATTACGGAAATATATTTTCTATTTTAATATTTTTATTTTTTAAAAAACTAATAAAAATTTACATATAATTGGGTTCGAACACATGCTATTTACATCAATAAAATATTAATTTTATCATTAAACTAAAATTTTATTTTAATATAATATTATTTACATTTTAATTGTATCGCGCGCATTTTATTACATCTATCAATAGTATGTATTGATAATGTTATTGATTAAGTTGACAACACTAATTCGAGATTGACAACAATATTATGATAAACAATTGTAGTGCATTTAATATTATTAATATAAAGTATTTACGTGATTAAATTTTATTTTGTTTATAATTTAATCTATTTTTTATTTAAAAATTTATGAGTTATTATTAATTAAATTTTAAATATCACTTTATTCGGAAATCCGTACAATTGCATGCGGGTCCCAACCCGAAGTTACTTGCTCTAACAGGTGGCAGCACGACCTTTCTTAATCATCCTTTTAACGTGACCCCATAAAAAGATATAAAAAAGTGTTCCAGTCTTCACCAAAGCCGACGCCACGCTCATGCCTAAGCTCACGCTCCTATTTACACTTGTCCCCATCTCATTCTCTTCAAGTCAACTACCGTCACCACATCTAACGGCTCCTACTTATCTATATTAATGCAAAGCTTCCCCCTCCAAAGGCCTACTCTCTAACTGAAACTACAAAGTTTGACAAAACAAAGTTGAGAATCAAAAGCTCTTCCAGTTATGAAAGCTGCTATCTTGAGAGCGGGTTCCCTTCCGGTCACCTCATCAGCTCTGCCCGGTTCTCCCAAGGTTTCTCTTTCTCGTCAAAGCTCGTTCGGTGCAGTTTTCTCCGGTGAGAGATCTGGCTTCTCTCTTGGCTCTCCGACAGTATCGTTGCATTTCCCTATGGATAAACGGAAGCCAAAGGAATCTCGCGCGCAAATAAGGCGAGCTTTGTCTGAGACTGATATTATCAAGTCGGAGACTCGGGTTCCCGGTGGATCTCGGTGTTTTACGGCGGGGATACCGGAGGAGGAGTATGTGTCGGATTATGAAATAGACGGCGGATTCCGAACGGAATTCGGGATCTCGATGGAAGAAATTGGATTTTCCGGTGATGGATTTGGAACTGGCGGGAAAATCGGCGGTGATAACGGAGATGATTCGTACGGTGATAAGAGGAAGATGGGCGATTATTATCGTGAAATGTTGAAACTAAATCCCGGTGATCCACTTCTTTTGAGAAACTACGGCAGGTTCTTACACGAGGTAAAAAAGTTTGACATCAATAATACATAGAAAAGTTTTTATCTTTTGAAAATCTGATGGATATTGCATTATGGTTTTGCAGGTGGAAAAGGATATGGAGAGAGCAGAGGAGTATTACGGGAGAGCTATCTTAGCCAGCCCTGGAGATGGGGAAGTTTTGTCTTTGTACGGGAACCTAATCTGGGAACGACACAGAGACGAGAGCCGTGCTAAGTCTTACTTCGACCGAGCCGTCACTGCTTCTCCTGATGACTGGTAATTATGCTTCATTTTCTCAAGGCTCCATACTTGAATATATTTTCAGCCAATTAACCTGAACTTGGGTATAATTTGCAGCATGGTGCTGGGATCTTACGCCAACTTTCTGTGGGATGCAGAGGAAGATGATGAAGAAGAAGAAGTAGAAATGTCGAAGGCTATGGTGGCAGCTTTTTAATGCTCTTATCGTTTACTTTCAATCATTATGGTAGACCGAAAAAAAAGAAAGAAGAAAGAGGATGAAACGGTTTTGGATTAATCATGTTTTTTTGTGTAATACTATTATATTAGATTAAATTAATGCTAATGCTAACTTCAATAACAAGATAATAAGCTTTTGTTTATATGCAACGTGTTTGTACATATTTGATAAGATTGCTCCACCTGAGTTAGTCAATCCTAACCAATATTTTGTCAATATAAATATGGCTCAAATATGCTCTACTACACTTTACCAATTTTCTTCTTGGTACACGTCATCATTTGTTATTTGTTTGCAATAGCATCAACTGCCTTGGAGATCATACATTACAGACTGGAAATTGTCAATAACTTTAAGATCAAGAGTCAACTGCACATGATAAAACTGATTTCATTAGCTTCATCTCAATCTTTTCCTTAGATCTTACCCCCAATTCTAATCTCAATATTCAGCAACTGCAACTTGTGTTAGAAGATTTGACTGCACTAGAAGTACCACCGACGGACATTTCTGGTTGCTCAAATATTCAACTATCTACACAGATTGTGAATATGAGTGCTTGAAATCCATTGAACCATCATGCCTATCTTTAGTCTTACTTTTTCATGTTTTGTGAAGAAAAATCATTTGGTACACTGTTTGGAATTTTGTTTTGGTTTCTTGGCAATTCCCTTGGTAAAGGATACACGTTTTTACATATTTATCTCACACTTGTGAGTAATGGATAATTTCAGGGTAAACTGTTATTAAATATCTTTTTTCAGTCACTTAAATTACAAAAAATTACAAAATAGTTACTTAACTATTAGTGAATTTCTTTTTTGGTCATCCTACTATGAAAAGTTATAAAATGATCACCTAATTATTAAATTGTCTTCTTTTTTTTTTTTTTGTTACCAGCCGGCTAATGGTGACAACTTTTAAAATTAACATAATAGCAATTTTAACCCTCAATATTTATAAATTATATCAATTTAGTCTTGATTCTAAAAAAAATTAACCCTCAAAATTTAGATATTGTGTAATTTGGTCTTCTTTTTTATTGTGACATTAAGGGTTAATTTTAAAAGAATGAGAAAAATGAAAACTATTATCTTGAACTTTTTAGTGTTTTCATTTTTTTTTTTGTATATTCCCAATCAAATTTAGCTGATAATTTTGTTTTTTTCACTTTTTATGTGAGAAAGAGTTAAAAACAAAAGCAAAACTGTACAAAAGACCAAAGTACACAATGTGTAAATGTTGAAGGTTAGATTTTTTAGAATCAAGACTAAATTGAAATAAAGTATAAATGTTGAGGGATAAGGTTGCTATTATGTCAATTTTAAAAGCTATCATTATTAGCCAACTAGTGACCAAAGAAGACAAAATTGAATAGTTGGATAACCAATTTGTAACTTTCCATAGTTGGGTAACCAAGAAAAGAATTTACTAATAGTTGGGTGATTACTAGTATAATTTACTCATATATAATTTTATCATGTTATATATAAACCATGAGTTGAAGGATGAAGCCAAATCTTTGGACTAAATTAGAAAGAAAGAACTATTTATGACCTTAGATATTATTTTTCAACTTTATATTTTACAATTTGCTTCTCAAGTTAATCAGAATCCCATGTCTTATTGTAGCTCCAAAGCAAAGGATGTTACATACCTCAGTTTTAGGTTAAAATATATTGAAAATTTTTGAAATTTTACCCGCTTCTATTTTTTTATATAAAAATTTCAACCTAATTATTAAAATTGTAAATATTTTTTTTCAAAATTTATCAACTTGAAATTTTAATTAAACTATATGATATGACATATGATTGATGAAAAATGAAAATGTTAACAAATTTTGATGAAGATTATCAATACCAATAATAATTGAACTAAAATTTTTAAATTAAAATTTTAATTTACAAATACTAAATCTCAAATTCAATATAAAAATTACCTGCACATTCTAACCTCGATTTTATTGTCATTATTAGGGGTGAGTAAAACTCGATTTGATTCAAAAAAAATTTAAATTTTGAGTTAATCGAATCGAGTTATTCGAATTATTTGAGTCAACTTGAATAAGTAATTCGAATTCCGAGTTCGAATCGAGTTGAATTTTACAATTCGAATAACTCGATAATATGAATAATTCGAATAACAGATTAGTGTAAATACCCTTTTGGTCCTTGTCAAATTTGAAAATGGACAAATTGATCTCTCTCAACAATTACAAAAAAATTCAAAATAATTTTTAAAATTCAAAGTATTTATAAAAATTCTAAAATTTATATTTTTTTAAAAATATATAAAAATATATAAAGAATATTAAAAAAATTAAAAAGTTTCTAGAATAATAATTTCAAACACCTAAATAAGTTAATTAATGTTTCAAATTTATCATACTAAAGTATTTTTTTTTTTTTTTACCTTGAAAAAGTTATCAAATATATATGTTATAACATAAAATTATTTATACTGTAACAAGATTTTAATTTGACATATTTAATTTTTTAATTTAATTCGAACAATTTCGTTCGATTCAACTCTAATTTCATTTAAATTTCAAATCGAGTTAAGATGATAGAGTCAACTCCATTAATTCAAAATATTTTTTACTCCATTCGTTCCAACCATTACCATAAATTGACTTTCATCCCATGATTTTATTTCATATTTCTTTGCTAGAAATGAGCAATCAAACTTAATAATGAGATAAGACCACAACAAGCACAGAGAACAAAGGTGCTTTGTTTTTATAAATAAGAAAATGAACTAAAAAAAACGGATATAATACAGAGTCTGAAAGCTATTCTTGCCGATGAAGACTTAACCTGAGAATTGTTAAAGCATGGCAAACAACTTGAAGACTTAACACCATCCCAGATCATCATCTTCAATATCAGCAGGAGCAGTCCGCATTCCATTAACCATAGAAACAGCAGCAGCACGTTGCATTTATTTGATGCTAGCCTTTACAGAAGGTTGTAGCGACCCGAATGGCTATCACGAAATTGAAATCGCATTTACAACCAAGTTCAGCCAATCGAACGCTATTGTTTCGTCTTGCCCATGAGCGTAGGTGTGACGGAGACAACCCCTATGAGGAAAAGAGTGGCAATTGAGTTGAAGTCGTAAAGATCCCCTAGCGATTGTAACTCACTGAGAGCTATTCCAGCCTGTACAAGAAACAGACAAGCAGGCATTATTAAAGCATCAAGAGTGCCATTTAAGTGGTTTCCATTTTCGTATCAAACTTAAGAGAGAATAGGATAGCTTAATACCCTGACAGTTATGTAAGCAGCAGGGATGAGTCCGATAAAAGTTGCCATGAAGAAAATATGGTAAGGCACATCGACAATAGGTGAAGCAACGTTAATGAATGTATTTGGCAAAGTTGGAGTAAGCCTTAGGAAAAGCATATAGTTCAACAGTCTCTCCCTTCTTTGAGCCACCTGCATGCGTAAAGTTACAACTTATTCCACTTTTTAGCTCAACAAAAGCAATGTTTTTCCATAAGGAATCGAAAATCACCTGGGCTTGGAAGAAGCTCAACTTGTCAGGCCAAAGGGAAAAGACGAGGGGCCGCCCAATCAATTTTGACAGGAAGTAGCAAGAAGAAGCACCAGCAGTAGCAGTGAACACAACAAGAGCTACACCTTTGAAGACTCCAAACAATGCTCCAGCAAGCAATGACATGAAAACAGTTCCTGGAATCATGAAAGTTTGCATGAAAATATAGACTGCACAATACCCCACCAACACTTGTACGGTGTAGTCACTTGTGTAGGATTCAAGGTTATCTCTGCATGATAAATCATACAGAAAACAATCAATATATAGCAAGGGAAAGTGAAAGCCACCTCGGAGGCTCGAATTAGATATAACACAGATATTATCAAGTCAAAGAATGATAAGGAAACTTATTTGATAAAGGATCACTGCATGCTAGTTCATTGTCCGTCTCCTTCAAACAAACGCACTTTTCGCCAACAGGAAATATAATATATGCTAAAAGGAACATCTAAAACCTTTTTCTAGAACTAAAGAGAAGGCGAGACGAGGCATACAAGTTGTCCCCGCAAAATTTGTATCTAACTTGATCAGAATCACCAATTACAGCTCCATACTGTATACAGGCATCTCAAGGGCAATCAAAGCAACATCTAATCTGATTCTTTTAGACTATAACAAATATTTCCATTCTAGGTCATTCCTAGTTACTAAGGACTTGACAACAAATGTTATATTTTGAACAATTCTTGTCAATGTAACAAAGCACAATCCTTTTTCAATGTCTCAACCATGCCCTTCTATATAATTCAGTCATTAGTTTATCAATCCTCACCTTCCTAGCTTCTTTAGATCTCAGGGCTTATCCTTTTTTGGAGAATAAAATGGGGATAATTTTCTAAACAACTCTTAAACATGATCTCATTTGTATTGATAAGCAGACAAAGTACGCAATTAGTCCAAAATGACAACATCTTTCATTTCCACCAAATAAATCCGCTCATTATTGCCACAAATTCATTATAACAAGAGCAAAAACAAGCTCCGCTGACTTCAAGCAAGACCGATCCCGTAACTTGTTAAAATTACAGAGGAAATATAACATATAAGAATCAAAGTTAATATGGACATGAAAATTGACTGGGTAGACTGCATGCAATCTCAAAACAACGAATTAGAGACAGAATCCAAAAGGACGCACCTCAGGATCTGAAGATCTTCAAGGTTCCTGGGTAATTTGAGGAAGCTGTAATCAGAAGCGGGCATGGTTAAATAAACGCCTACAAGCCCGAAAACGATCCCAATCACCATCGTTGAAGCCACTGCGACCTCCCAAAAGGTCAAAGGAAAACTGGGTTTGGATCCCTTTATCTCTTCTCTCCCTTCCATTGCTCCCTTTTGGTTTCAGATTCCCTTCCTTTCTCTCTTTTCTTCAGCTTTCCCCCCCTTGAAGAAGAAAAAGAAAACAGAGAGAAACGAAAGAAACAAAAACCAACAAAATTGTAAATCGGGAGAGATATAAAATGCCTTTTGGGACACTTCTTCTCCTTCCTTCCTTCCTTCCTTCCCCTCCCTATCCCCTTCCCTATCTTCTTTAATTCAAAGTGTCTAAGAAGGGGAGGAAGAATATTCCCCGGGAAGGGCCTTAAATCCCAAACAAGCGTTACGCAAAAAAACCAACTAAAATACAAAAAATAAATTAGTATATTTCTTTTTTCGAGGAGTCTAAAAACCAGCGTCGTTGGTAGTCATCCCTTTATTTATTTATTTATTATTATTTTTTTATATATTTAGGGTGAGTTTGGATGGACAATTGAGTGCAGTGCGGTGCGTTTAGCTTACTTTTTGTCTCACGCTACAGTATCGTTATAGTATCTAATCTCATCGCTACAATTATTTTTACACTAACCGCAAGTAAACGCACTGCTCATCCAAACTCACCCTTAATATTCTTGTAGCTTTGAATTTTTTACACTCTTTCTTTTAATGAATGTTTCAAAAAATAAACTAAAAATGAATTTATATATTATATTAAATTAAATAATAGATTTTGGGAAAAAAGATTGTTTTATATGGGACTATGAATGCATTAGATACTAGATGAATATGTTATATGATTTTTGTCATATGTTAATGAAAATATTAAAAACAGTACACTATTAAATTTAAAGGGTGTTATAAAATATTAATTAGTAAAAAGAAAGGGAATTAAATCACTTATTTAAAAACTTTAATTATTAATTATGTATAAATTTGACGTGACAATAAAAATATAAAAAAAATCTAATTATTAAATTAAAATGAGAAGAATGTATATTATAAAATAATCAAATAAAACAACATATTAACAAGACTTTTTGCATTCTACAAATAAATGATTACTTAATTGCTTTATTAAAACAGCCTTATATTCTTTCTCATAATTTGAGGTGTGCTATCTTATAAATGGACCCGGAGGTAAGGGAAGTCTTAAAAAAATTATTATTAATTTTTTTATTAAGAAAATATTGTGAAATAAATATTTAATGAAAGAAAAAAAAACCATAATTTTCCATTTTAAATTGTCTCGGTAAAAAAACAATCTTATGAGATAAAACATTAATTAAAATAAAATAGTACAACATGTTTTGAACTGACAACATTTTTGAGTCAATGCATTTTAAATTTTTATATTAGTCTTTCAAATGTTGCAATTGGTAATTTCTTGGCTAATAGATTTACTAAATTATCATTAGAATAAATTTGTTGAAGTTTTATATTATTTTTTTTTCTCAAGATCATGTGTGAAAAATAATTTTAGTCAAATATGTTTTGTTTTATCTCCTTTGACGTATCCTCCTTTAAATTGAGCTATATTTATTGTATTATCTTCGTATAAGATAATTTATGTCTTTTTCTATAGATGTAAGTTACATATTTTTTAGATATGTTAGGTCATTAGCCTTAACTAAATACACTCTCGAATAGCCTCATACTTGTAATTATTTCTACATGATTTGAAGAGGCAACATTTAATGTTTGTTTTGTTTAACGCTATGATATCTCTACACATAAATAAATATTTCGTTTGAGGTCATCTTTTTATGTGAATCCAATAAAAAGCCAACATCAATATAGCTAACTAATTAAGATTATGAACCATTTGAGTAAAATAAGACCATACCAATTGTTCCTCTTATATATTTAAATATATGCTTAATTTCATTCAAATATCTGCGTGTTAGAAAAGAGCTAAACCTTACTAACAAATTTCAACAAATGCTATATTAGGTCAAGTGTTAGTTGCAAGATACATTAATGAATGTGATCTTACTATCATTTTCACAAAGATGAAAGGATAAGATACTTCACGATCAATGAACTCTTTACCATTTACTATCATTGACGTAGTTAATGAATGTGCTTTGTCTCTGTCTAAAATTTCTTTAAAATCTTTTATGTATAAGATGACTAATGTATATGAATTCCAACTTTTAAATGTTTGATTTATAGGTCAAGACAAAGTTTTGGTTTTTAAAAATCTTTCTTCTCAAATTCTTCATTTAAATAATTTATTGCATTTTAATGTTCTATAGGAGTTTCAGTAATATTTAAATCACCAATATAAACAACAATTATAATGAATTTTGATCCAGTCCCTTTTTATAAAAACATATGGACAAATTGATACTTTTTTATAACCTTCATTCAATAAATACTCTTTAAGATAATTATACCACTATTGAGGGGGTCGACTCCTTCGAGAGAAGTCTTCAAAATTTCGTTCATTGGGTAGCCGACTAGATTCCCAACAATCGAAGGTACTGTCCTCATGTCAGGGGTTTGTCCCCAGCCTCCATAGAGAGCCATGCACAGTTCATGGAGGGGACACCTCAGTTGGTGGTACATGCAATACTCAGGAGGGGTGTTAGCAGAGGGCGTGTGAATAATTATTCAACAACCTAAAGTGGTACCATGGTTGTAGGTAAGGGCCTTATAAGCCTCAGGTTGGTTGTTTGAGTCACCCCGCACTCAGGTTACTCAATAATTATTCACACCCTATACTAACACCTCTCTCGAGTCTTGTAGGTACCACCAATCGAGGCACTCCCTCTATGAACCGTACACAGTTCTCCGCAAAGGCTAGGGACAAAACCCAAACACGGGGACAATACCTTCGATTGTTGGAGGGTCCAATTGGTTGCCCGATAGACAATACTTCGAAGACTTCTCCCGAAAGAGTCAACCCCTCTCAACAACCACATACGTCTATATTGTTTGAATCCATATAAGGTTTTTTAAAAAAAAAATTGATTGAGCAATTTTCTTGAAAAATCGTGTATCCTTTTGTGGTCTTAAATACTTTTGGAATTTTCATATAAATTTCAATATCAAGTGAACCACATAAACAGGCAATAACAACATCCATCAAACACATATAATTTTTTTTCGTGTACTACCAAACTAATAAGATATCTAAACCTAATTACATCAACCACACGAGAGTATGTCACTTCATCATCAATACTGGGTATTTGCAAAAACCCTTATCTACAAGTAATGTTTCATATCTTACGATTTCATTTTTCTCATTTTGTTTTAGCATAAATATTCATTTATGTCCTACAGGTTTGACACTTTTAGGTGTTTAGGCTATAGATATGAAAATCTCACACTTAGCAAGTGAATTTAATTATGCTTGAATTGCACCTTTCCAGTTTAGTTGGTCTTTTGTATTTCTATCTTAACATATTTATGTTCAAGATTCTCTCTTTCTCTCTCTCTCTTTTTTATTTCAATAGCAACATTATAAACAAAAATGTTGTTGACAACTATATTTTTTTCATTTTGGTTCATCTCTTTCTCGTCGCAACATAACTTGTTGAAATATTGTCATTTTGATCATTTTCAAATACCTCCATATCTCCTGGAGTTTAATGATTAGTTATGTGTTGGATCTTTCCAAGAACATTCGCCTCCACTATATGGTCAACTTGATTATTTACTATTTTTCTTTTACAAGAATTTGTATCTTTGAAACCAATTAATCTAACATACTTCAAGCATGACTTACTTTCATTTTCTCTAACAAGTTGGCCTACTAAGACATCGATTCAAATTAAAGCATTTTCAATTGATACTTGATACTTGGTTCACGTTACTTTGTACGAGAATTTATAAAAACTCATTCCAAATAATTAATTCATCCAATTATTTATTATCCCCATCAATATTTGGAAATTTGTCTCATCAAAATAATGATCAGTCAAGCCATAATTGAATCTTCAAGTAATAGGTCAAAATATTTAATATTCCTTATCCCATTAAATTTGCATCCGGTAACGAATGTGATATCCTAGCTAGGACCCAGCGATTAACTCGAGTAAGGGGTATTACAAAAAAGAAATTTAGAATTTTCAGCAATAACCAAACAAGTAAAATGTGACAAAATTTTTAATGCATTATTTTAGTTTCTATTACTTTTTTACATTAATCTTTAATTTTTTACCTCAATCAACACTTAAAAAAAAAAAGATATTTTGTGGATGACTAAAATGGAAATGACTTAGAAGTTGAGTGACCACAATGAAAATATAAACATAATGTGGTGTGTACAACCAACCATCAGTAGGGATTTAATGCTTGGTGACTAAAATGAAAATATCCTAAAAATTGAATGACAAAATTGTTAAAATTTCTTTTTGAATAATCAAAATTAAAATATCCTAAAAATTAGATGACTAAATAATTAATTTACCTTAATTTTTATATGATTTTTTTTTACTAATTGTGAGTTACATAATCTAATACTCATAATGATAATATAAAACAAGTGAAATGATTTTTAATATAAAAAAAATAAAAGTAAGAAAATGGAGAGATTGTGATACATAGGACGTGATAAATGAAATCATGTGAAACAGTGTACAACGGTAGATCTGTTTAACAGTTGGATAGTTTTGGATAATGTTTTTTTGTATTTGATTCATAATTAAAATTATAGAATTTTAATACTAAAATAACTTTTTAAACTAACCTAATTGATTTAAAAATGAGAACCGACCCTCAACCCAACTTGGCCCTGCCATGCACATCTTTGGAGCAGGGCATGATAAATTAATCGGTGCTTTGCGTTGCATCTACCAAATTGAGGCCTGCAATACCACCTTTTTCATTTTAATATAAAAATAATATTCAATATATTACATATATCTAAGAGATTAATTGCGTTGATACTTGTATCAATTAGGTTATTTTATTAGTTTAATTATTAATTTAGATGTTAAATATTTATTTAGTTTTGATATAATATATATAAAATATTTATAGATTACATTATAAATATGTGTACTTATTATGCGGGTAATTTCAATATAAAGAGTTAAAAAAATAAACAATGTCAATAAAATGGTTAAATTTTGCTATTAGTACTTGTACTTTGCAAAAATTGTGGGTTTAGTCCTTATATTTTAATTTGATTAGTTTTAGTCCATGTACTTTTAAATTGGTCAATTTTAGTCCATGTACTTTTTGAAATTTTAATCTTGACCCAAACAAGAGCAGTTAAATCCTTTTGTTAAAATTCAATTTACTAGTCATGTACCATGCGTACATTTATGAATTTATCCCATATTCTCCAATTGGATCATTTTAAGTCCCTATTACTATTTAAAATTTGAAATTTCAGTCTTAATGCAAATGAAAGATGTTGGCCCATTAACTAAATTTTTAGTGAGTAATATGTGAAAATAACAAGTTGACACAACATTACACATATGGTAATATGCTTTCCGTATCAGATTTTGGAAATAGCAAAATTTAACTTAATCAATTTAACAATTATCATTTGGCAATGACTGAAATTTTAACATTTGAAAAGTAAAGAGACTCAAAATGACCAAATTAAAGTAAAAGGACTAAATTCATAACTTTCACAAAGTACAAGGACTAATAGCAAAACTTAACCCAATAAAATTTTAGAAGGCTGTTTTATAAAAACACATTAGATTTAAAGCTATGCATTAGTAGGTACAAATTTGTTAGCAATTTGATCTATATGGAAAGACCAAATTGATATAATACTAATACTTTGAAGATTCTCTTTAAAATTCAATGAATAATTTAGAATCTAATTTATAGTTTAAAGATGCATGATAGAATTAACTCTAAAAGAGAATATATATATATATATATATATAAACTTAAAAGGGATTTAATGTTATTTAAATTGGATTAAATTGGTCGATTAAACTGGTTGGATCGAGAGCGGATCCAGATATAAGTTCGAACAGAGATGTATTGAGAGAAGAAAAAGTTGTGACATATCATCAAATTCCTTATCCTTTGTTTGATTGTTTCAAATGTATTGAAGTCAAATTTGGCAATTCTAGCTTCGGCTCTATTTAATGGGTTTAATGTATTTGTGAGTCTAAAGGATTTTTGGATGAACAAAATCGTGAATAGTAACTACATCGCATCAATTTGTGCGACTCTACATAAATGGCGGCGGCATCTTTTTAGAATAACATATTTTTTCCATATGGTTTAACTTTATTTCTATTTTAATATACCCGGCTCTTTTCTGGTTGAAGTTTGAATAAAAAATGGTATAATAAAGTTTTGGCCCTCCAACTTTATAAAAAAATTTATTTTAGTCATCTATTTAATTTTTCATCTTTTTTATTCTTTGAACTTGTATTTTTTTATCAAATCACTTTAAAATAGATGAAAAATTACAAATAAAAATGCCACAAATCATGTTATGCTTGTTACAAGATATTTTAGCTTGGGTTTTAATTCAAAATACTGGAGGTGAAAATGCAACAAAAACTTTATACTACATCCTAGATTGCATTTTAGTTCTTATACGAAAAATGGGTAAATTAACTTTTTTACGTTAGATAAGTGAGTAAAATAACCTTCCATTAAAATTTGGTGTTTATATATAAGGTATAATAATAATTTTAGCCCTCAACTTTTATACATTTATTCAATTTGACCCCTACTCTTTTATTGAAAGTAAATTAGAAATTTTTGACATTAACAAGGCTAAAAAAATAAAAAAGATCATAGTAAAAAAACTTAAAAAAAATAATCAATTAAGCCCTTTTAAATTTTAAAAATTATAAACAAATTATTCTTTTAACTATTAATTAAAGTAACTAATAACTCCCTTAAATGTAAAATAATATAATTCATGTTTCAAAAAATGATTGGAGTGACACCAAAAAGAGGTAAAAGGAATTTCCTCCAGTTTCTTGGGCAATGAATTCACATAATATATATGCCTTATAAATAGAGAGATATGAACATTATAAAACCCTAAACTTTGAATCGAAATTTGTAATTTAAATAACTCTTCCGAAAATTCCAACTTTAACATTCCTTAACCACAAGAAAAAACACATAAAATCAAATATTTTTTTAATATTACTGATAACAAGTAGAAAAGCCAATAGAGGTGCTTGTATGCACACCCAAAAATCAACATCTATATGGTTAAGACCCTTCATTAAAGCATGGTTTAAGTATCCATGATCCTCGTCGTATATATGCTTTTTTATCGTGTACATGGAACCTATAGTCTGATGTAATGTTGTCCCAGGCCGCTTCTTCCCATCAACAATTTCAGCTGGATTATCATCCGCTTCAACTCCATTATTCTTCTTTCCCATGGCACCCAACCCACCATTCTGCTGCCCCCCGGCGCACCCAAATCGATTCGCCCTTCCAAATTAAGCCCCAAATGGATTCTTTGGCGGAAATCCTGATTGAGAAAATCTCTGACTCCACTTCCCTTTTGCCACTGCAAACTAGAAGCATTCGGATTGCCAACTCCTTCTTCCCTTAGCCAGCAAGTCGTCACCGTTGAAGCTCTACGCGGCATCGCCATGAAGGAAATATCTCAACCCATATCCATCTCCGTCTCCTTTTTACCTTGGACAACTTATAGGACAAAAACTTCCATTATGTCCCAATCGACGACAGAGGAAACAAAACATGGCACAACTTCTCATACTGAAATCTAATGTAAACCTGCTCCTTTTGAGGCAAACCAATTTTCTTTCTTCTCTTCAATGGATTACGAACATCCAATTTAACTCGTACATACATATAAACATGACCACCTCGACTAATCAGTTTCGAACCATAATCAACAACTGATCAATGAAGTCCCCAAACTGTCGTGCCATCACTTCGTCATCTGCCCGCTCGACAAATCGTGGATCTAAACCCAAAAATCCGCAAATACAAGTAGCACACTAAGGGGGTCTTCGATACCCCTCAATCCTTGTAAGAGAAGGAGATGATTGTTAAAAACCCATGAAGAACCATTCAAGACACTCTCCATCTCAATCTCATAATAGAAATCGGAACAAAAAACTTTTTTTCCCGAGGTTTGTTATAGTAACACCCCCTAACGGATGCTAGAGATTTGTCATAATATTCTGCATCGCCTGAAATTGAACCACACTTACCATAAAAAAACAACCAACCAAGTCAAACTCATGAACAATTGGCTCCTCTCGTACTATCTTTAAAAGAAAATATTGAATGATTCCTTCTCCTCTCTCAATTTAAAGAAGCTTTAATAAACGTTATTATTATTTAGAATATAAATCTGCATATTAGAAAAAATTGCATAAAAAATTAACATAAAATTTTGATTGAGTGGTAAATTTAAAATTTTACAAATTCAATTGGTGCGGTTCAAATCCTATCATGCATATTTTTTTTTTTGTTAAAATTAAAAAGCTAAAATATCCTAGAAAAATATTACTTATTTTAATTATGGAAGGACATTTCTGTAATTTTTTAACCAAATTGGTACTTTGTTAACTCGTGACACCACCAACTTAGTCAAGGTCTTATTATTATTATTATTATTATTATTATTATTATTATTATTATGTTTTCCATATTTTTTTGTTGGGTTAATTATTTGTTTGGCCAATTATGGAGTACAAATTTGAAGGTTAAAATATACTCTAAGTCCCTATACACTTTTTACATTTAAAATTTAATCCTCTATTTCTATTTTCAGAATTAAAACCCTCTACTTTTTGGATATAAAAGTTTAGGTCTAGTTGTTACCATTATTAAAATTATTCTATTAAATTCACTGGTGTAATATTTTGAAATAAAAAAAAACACATTTGGTATAACAATAAAAAAAAACATTGAAAATGTTTGTGGATTTTTACTTAAAAATATCCATTCTAATTCATCATGATAAATTTTTCGTTGGAATAGTATTTCTAAGAAAAATTGATGTCAATATTTTGATTAAAATAGTTAACAATATTAAGTATTGAAACTAGCTAATGACATTATAAAAGTAGAAGGACCAAATTATGTAAAAAATTAAAGTATATATATTAAATCTCAAATTACAACATAGTATAGGGACTAAAATTGAAGTTTGTTCATTGTTTTAGAATGTTAAAAAAAAATCGAGGGAAGCTCAAAAGAAATGAAAAATCACGTATTCGTCTCTAAAACTCTTAGGGCATTCAAATTATATATAAACATGTAACATTTTAATAGAAAAGTTATAAATATGAACTATTTAGACTAATTAATAAGATTATCAAAATATACGATTCAAATTATGTTAAAAATTAAAGTGTAGCAATTAAATCTAAAATTTAGACATAATAGAGGGATTAAAACTAAAATTTAAATTTTTTTTATAATGCAAATAAAAAAAGAAAAAGAAAAAGGAAAGCACCATGATGGTGCGTGTCAACAAAGAAAGAATTACTACTTATTAGTATAATTCTTAGATCACGCTTCATATTGAGTTAATTATTTGTTTGTATCAAGTTATACGGTAAAAATTTGAAGGTTAAATTATGATTTAAGTCTCCATACACTTCGTATATTTGAAATTTAGTCCCCCTAAGTTTATTTTTAAAAATTTAGTCGTCTACTTTTTGGACTTAAAAATAAATCCAATTGTTACCGCTATTAAAATTCATCTATTAACTTCTTTGGTGTGACATTTTGAAATTAAAAAAAAAAATCATTTGATATTCATGTAAGAATAATAATAACGTTGAAGATACTAATTAGGATATTTTTCTTAAAAACACTCATTCGAAGTTGTCAAAATAAATTTTTTTGTCAATGTTTTTAAGAAAAATTGACATCAAAATTTTGAGTGAAATGATCTATTTAGATTAACTAATGACATTAAAAAGTAGAGGGACCAAATTATGTCAAAAATTAAAGTAAATAGATTAAATCTCAAGTTTAAGCATAGTTTAGGGGCTAAATTTTAAATTTAACCATTGTTTTATAAGGTAAAAAAGCAGCTAAAACATAAATAGATTAAATGATGAACAATATTAACTATTTAGACTAACTAATTACATTAAAAACTAGAGGGACCAAATTATGTTAAAAATTAAAGTAAATAGATTGAATCTCAAGTTTAAGTATAGTTTAAGGGCCAAAATTAAAATTTGACCATTGTTTTATAATGTAAAAAAAAGCAACTAAAACTTGGAAAATTGGAAGACAATATTCTTATGTCATTCAAATTATATATAATCATGTAATATTTAAATTAATAAATTAATGGTATTAACTATTTGGACTAATTGATAAAATTATAAAAATATAAAGACTAAATTGGCCAATTTACCAGAGAATACCAATTTTTAACAAAATTTACGGAAAAGTACCAAAAAAATAATTATTTACCGGAAAGGGCCATTTCCCAAAGCGTCCGCGTCGTAGCACAAGGCTGTGGATGAACCAAACAAAGCGCGTCCACGAGGGAGCGCTTTGTGCCACATCAGCAAAAAACACGTCCTTGAGGGCGCGCTTTGCTGATGTGGCAAAAGCGCTCCCTCGTGGACTAGCTTTGCCCGCTTCCAACGGTAAAAAAAAAAAACTATAAAAACCCCCTACCTTTTTATTTTTTCACACAAAAGTCCTTACTCATTTTTATCTCAAATTCCTCTCAAATTCCTTTAAAGTTCCTCTCAAAATTCACAATAGTCCTTTAATATTTACAAAAAAGCCCTTTTTAAAATTTTTTGATATATTTAAAAATATTCGATCGTATTAGCAATGGCCGGAGAATTAATTCGTCTCGACAATAAACACATCTCTGTCGATCAAATGACAATGGTAAGTTTTAATTTTAATTTTTCAATACTATTTAATATTTTTTAGGTTTATGCAATTTTAATTAATTTTTATTTTATAATTTTTTAAACAGTCTGTAGATCGGGTGTTGCAATGCTATATTCGCAATATGCCTGGTCCGCCATCGCCGTTGATCGAGAATTACCTGCGGGAAGCGGGTTTTTGGCACGTGGCCACAATAGGCTGGGGGTGGAAGTTGGAACCGAAGTTAATCAGTGCGTTGATAGAGAGGTGGAGACCCGAGACGCACACTTTCTATCTTCAATGCGGAGAGTGTACTATCACTCTGGAAGACGTGCATTTGCAATTAGGATTGCCGGTGGATGGATACGTAGTCACCGAGTCCGCAACTTCTAGCGATTGGGGAGCCGTATGCTACGAGCTTTTGGGTGCTATTCTGGATAACATTTACGGAGGTCGGATCGAGATGGGCTGGTTACGAGACACATTCCCGGAGCCGGATAATGATTCGACTGAAATAGAAAGAATACGGTATGCTCGGACATACATTCTGGAGATGATTGGAGGCTATCTGATGCCGGACTTGTCACGAAACCTCATACATCCGAGATGGTCTGCTGAAAACTCGTTGATTTTAAGCGTGCGGTGAATTGAGTTGGGGTCTGCCGTGCTAGCAAAATTATATCGGGAGATGTGCGGGGCGACGTGGCCGAATAAAGCGAAAATCGGAGGTTGCCTATCACTACTACAATCATGGGAACGGTTTCGATTTCCATTTTTACGTCCTCGAGTCGACCACCCATATACATTCCCACTCATAACGAGGTAAATTTAATATTAGATTTTACAATTATTACGTTGATTTAAAATATAATTGTATGCTAAAAATTTATTTAATTAGGTGGAACCATTCGGCGAGTTATGTTGGAATACCTACATCGCTTGAAGATATACGGCTTCTATTAGAGCAACGGTCGGAAGCACAAGTAAGTATTAAATAAAATATATTTTTGTAATAAAATAGTCGTTTCGTATTTAGTATGTAGTATTTAGTATTTAGTATTTAGTATTTAGTATTTAGTATATAACTAATATTTTTATCATGTTAATATAGTTTGAATGGACACCATACGAGGACCCGTCAATTCGGGCAGTAATTCCGGAAGAGTTCTTTCAAAATCCGAACATTTGGCATGTGAAGGTGCCATTGGTCAACTATGCCACCGTGGAGATGCACCAGTCAGATAGGGTTCTACGTCAATTTGGATTCCGACAACCGATTCCCGTGGCACCTGAGGTGTTCGATGATGAGCACAAAGTCGACTTACGGCAGTTGCATACGGATTGACCACAATTTTGGTCAGCATATATCGAAATGTAGGAAAACCGGTATGATTATATACCTGCTTGGGAACCGATCATCGTTCCTGAGTTAGCGTGCGTGCCGGAATACATGCCATGGTTTAGGATCCATGGCAAGTCGTGATTATTATTATCGGAGAGAGAGGCGACGGCAACTTCGTGAATAAAGGGAACGACGAGGCCCTTTAAATCCAAGGAGAAGGGGTGATGAGACGGGACCATCAACAGCGCCGACACAAGCACCGGGCCCATCAACAGCGTCCACACAGTCATTGGGCCCAACACTTCAGCCGACGACACCCACATCACAGCCTTTTCAGATTATGCCAGGTGCGTACCCTAGCCCTTATATGTATCCTAACCCTTATATGTTTCCTTTTCCCAGTCCCATGGCAGGTTGGAATGCATGGCCCGGTTCGAGTCCGTTCCCGACTACTCCGACTGGCCAGCCGATCTATAGGCCGCCGTCGTATGAGGGATCGCACGAGGCGCCGTCGGGGAGCTCTTCTTTTTACTAATCTCCTTCACCTTATGGGATTCAGACACTTCCGCCATGGGCGATGCAAACACCTCCCCAGTCAATATTTTATCAAGGTGGGTCATCCTCCCAACACCCACAACTAGACCCCTTGCCGGAGGAACCAGAATCCCCGCCTGAGGTTCCACAACCCCCGCCGGAAGCTAGAAGAAGGAGGAATCCAGCGCGTAACCGTCGACCACCCCCATGTGGCACTGATTCCGACCGGCACCAACATTGATTCCAACCGTCATTTTTTTTTTGTAATTTAATTTTTATATTTTTAAAAAAATAAAAGTTGTTTATTTTTTTTATTGAAATTTAATTTTTATATCTTTAATAAAATAAAAAAAAACATAAAAGTTGTTTTTTTATTTTTTTTGTAATTTAATTTTTATATCTTTAATAAAATAAAAGTTGTTTTTTATTTTTTTTGTAATTTAATTTTTATATCTTTAATAAAATAAAAGTTGTTTTTTTTATTTTTTTTTGTAATTTAATTTTTATATCTTTAAAAAATAAAATTTGTTTATTTTTTATTGTAATTTAGTTTTTATATCTTTAATAAAATAAAAGTTGTTTTTTATTTTTTATTGTAATTTAATTTTTATATCTTTAATAAAATAAAAGTTGCTTATTTTCCCCTAAAAACCCTAAACCCTAAACCCTAAACTCAAGGTGTTTATTTTCCCCTTATCTAGTTCATTAATTTTTCCCTAAAAACCCTAAATCCTAAGACCCTAAAAAACCCTAAACCGTAGCCCTAAAACCCTAAAAACTCATACTCTAACACTAAAAACAACTGAAAAACCCATCGGGGGGAAAGGGCAAAAGTGCGTCCACGAGGGAGCGCTTTTGCCACATCAGCAAAGCACGCCCTCAAGGACGCTTTTTGTTGATGTGGCACAAAGCGCCCTCGTGGACGCGCTTTCTTTGAGTTCATCCAAAACGCTATTTGACGTGGATGCGTTTTCGGGGGAAATGGCCATTTCCGGTAAATAATTATTTTTTAGATACCTTTCCGTAAATTTTGTTAAAAATTGGTATTTTCTAGTAAATTGTCCGACTAAATTATGTTAAAAATAAAAGTAAATAGATTAAATTCCACATGTGTATGTGTGTGATCTAGTAAAGTTTAAAGGTAATAGTATTTCTTTATGTAGTAAAAAACATTAAGGGTACATTTTATTTTTTAAAATATTTTCTATTTTTATTTTCATTTAAAAAAATATTTTTTATTTTTAGTAAATAAAAAAAATTATTTTCATTAATGAAAATATTTTTATCTATTTTAAATCTAAAAAATAAAATAAAAAATAAATTTGTACATTTATGGATTTGAAATAGGATAACAAATTTTATATTTAAAAATTATTGATAGAAAAAATATATTTTTGGATTTTTATGATTTTGAATCACGGTGAATTCATTTAAGTTAAAACTATTATTCTCAACTTTTTTAGTTTTATAATAGTATTTTTAGTGAAATCATTGAAAACCCAATGAAAATGATCTTTTATTGTTTTTAATTTTCACATATTTTCAAATTCTTTTTACAAAAATCATTTTAAAAAATTTAAACAAAGTACATTTCCTTAAATATTTTTTATTTTCTAAAAAATAAAACAAAAAAAATCTCTGTTTCTTGAAACCAAACAGAAATTATGGTTCCGTTTGGTTTCAGGAAACATAGAACATTTTCATTTTCGTTTTCTTGTAAAATGAAAAATATTGGGGAAAACATGTTTGGTTGACATTTTTAAAAATGATTTTTTGTAAATGAAAATTAAAATATGTGAAAATTTAAAAAAAAAACTTTAGATGAATTGACACTCGGTTCAAACTAATATAAACACAAAATATTATTTTTTAACAGATTTTTCAAATATTAAATCTAGTACTGTAACACCCAAAAAGTCGCTATAGTTATGAAAATAGTGAAAAATCAAGATCCTACCCTCGATAAAGTGAAATAAAGGAAAAATAAGGAAATAAATGTGATAAAAAGGGGGAGAAGTTGAGTTATATCAATAAAAAAATTGATTAAGAAGTATATTATGATGTATTGATTCAAGTAATGACTAAATCATAAATGTGAGAAAAGTTTTGTAGCCCAATAGTAAGTACTCAGAATTTGAGAGGTTAAAGTGTAAATATGAAAAAGTTGAAGGGTCAATAGTATAAATATTTAAGGGTGGAAGGATCTAGAAACTAAGGAAAATGGATGAATTAGGACCAAATTGAATAAGTGGAAAAAGTATGAGGGGTTAAATCATAATTTTATCAAGATCAATGATAATTCAATGTAGGAATTTTGAAGGATCATAAGGGGCAAAATGGTAATTTAGCAAGAAAGATAATTTTGAAGAGTAATAATAATGTTGGTGATATTTTAGATTAATTAAATAGATAAATACTAGTTTTTTAATATTTTGATTTGATATTTATTTATATTTTATTAATTATTACTCAGTATATAAGGAAGGAAAGATGAAGATAATTCTCATTATCCTTCATCTTTCTAACGTGAGTAAGGAGAAGAGAAAAGAAAAATTTTCTTTGTTTTGCAATTGCAACTTTAGTCTTTCTACCAAAAATCTACCATTTTCATCTAGAAATCAAAAAATTTTGCATAGCCACAAAGAGAGAAAAATGATAAAGAGATTGTGGGGAGCTAGAATATCAAGTTAGATTCAAGAAAATAAAAATTAGAGGAGAGAGAAAATTAAGTTAAAGTTTGGTTTCAAGAGAATAAAAATATGGATATTAAGGTTTTATGTTATTTTCGAGTTTAGTAGTGATAAAAAAACATAAATATGGTGTTTATTTGAGAATTAAAATGTGAAATTTGTAAACTAAGTGGTAATTAAGTAAAATATAAAGTTGAATAATTTAGCATGTGAAGTAGGAAATTATTATAAAAGCATAATAGTTGAGTTATGTGATAGTGAAAAATACACAAAATATTGAATAAGTGAAATTATGGAAAAATATTAAATTTTATGGAAATATGGACTAAATTGAAAGACTTGAGAAAAATATGTGGGGGAAATAATACAAGTGAAATACATAGAAATTTGATGTTTAAACAATATAGTGGGATTAATTATGTGAATTAAGTGAGATGAGAAAGAAAATTTATTTAATAGTGAATAGGGGACTTTTATGTCAAACAGTGGTTGAATTGGAAAGTTATAAAAGTTTACAAGAAAATATTGAAAAATAAAGAATATAGTGAAAAATATAAGAATATATGAATATTGTAGTCCAAACTACAATTATTTTATAAGTTTTGAAAAATTGAGGCTTTATCGTGAATTTGGGAAATTTATGTTAGAAATATTAAAAGTGAAGTGATTAACACTTAATATGTGGAAATAGATGTTGTGGTGAATTATGGAAATATTAATAAGTATTGAGATATACTATATGCGTTATTGAAAGGAAAAGATATTGTTACGTGAAATATTGTGATGATGACTAAATTGTAAAGTATGTAAATGTGTTATGTGAAATGTATAATAAGAATTATTAGTGATTTATAAAAGTTTATTAAGTATGGAGACAATTTACATGTGTTATTGAGAGTGGAAGATATAATTATACTAAATATTGTTACAAGGAAAAAATTGTGAAAAGTGTAAAAGTGATATGTGTGAATGATATAGTTTGTCTAAGTAGACGGGATTAGAAGTATTGGGATATAGATGGCATTCCATTAAGGAAATTTTAGAGCGTTTATCGTCTTGTGCTTTAGTGCTTACTGTCTCGCACTTCGGTGCTTATCGTTCTGCACTTCGGTGCCTATTGTTTTGCACTTTGGTGCTTAGTGATTTGCACTTCGATGCTTATTGCTCTATTAGTGCATTTTAGTGCACCTCTGTATCAGTTCCATATATCCTAAGTGTTCTGTTTAGTCTATTGGGCATCTGTTAAGAAGGTAAACGATTTTCGTTATAAGGTAAAAGTTTATCTTTGACTATTGATCGAAATATTTAATCAGAAAAGTGAAGACATAAGTAAATTGAATGTATTTGAGGGAGTATAAGAAAGCAAAGGACTAGTAAGTTAAATGTGTAAAGATAAAATTGTGAATGAAATGATAAATATTATTGATGAAATTATGAAAATTACATGAATTAAAAAGAGTAGTGAATTTTATGGGTTAAATTGAGGACTTAAGGACTAAATTGTGAAATAAGTAAAAAGTGGCAAACGAGTATGATAATAAGAAATTGAGATGTAATATGATAAATAAACAAAGAAATTAAATATTAGGAATTAAGGAATTTAATAGATTTTGAATATCATGGGTACTTACTAAATCTTCATAGACTTTACGCATTTTTTTTTATCACGCGTAAGTATAAGATAGCAAGTGTTGGATCGGAAAATCGACCTCAGTACATTTCATCACATCCACCAAGCTCGTAAAAGAGTACGATGCAATTATTTTGGTTTAGATGTGGCATGTACATAGGCTTAATAAGCTATGAATAAAGTAAGTGTTGGAAGGACTAGAATGTAAGATTTTATAAACTCTATTGGTTCCATGAACTTATTAGAAATTAAAGCATGCTCAAGCTAAGCTAGATAAAGACTTATATTCAAGTTAATTGGTATACTTAAGTGATGAATTTTAATGAGTTTGAGGTGAACTGAACTAGTTTTGAAGTGGTGGACTGTTTCGAATCAATGTAAGGGGTTTTAAGTGAAATTTTCCAAATGTTTTTAAGAAAAAAATGCCCAAAGTATCGATACCTATATTTACATCGGTGTAAATAGAAAGTCAGAATGCATTTTTTGTATCGATAACATTTTTGGTATCGATAGTGAAGACAAGGTATCGATACCCAGGCTTAAGGTATCGATACCTTCAAATTTTTTTTGAAATTTACCCCTGTATTGATCAAGAATCATATTTTAATTCATTTCTAAACATACTCAGTTAACCAGTAATGTCTCTAAACTTCTAAAATAATATTATCGGATTGATTAAATGAAAATTTTATCGTTTAATGTTCAAACTACCTAGTGATTAGCCAAGATCGGTTTGGCCCCAAATGTAATATTCCTATATTGAGTTCCGAGGATCGAATCGGGTATAGAGGTGTTACAAGTACTAAGTTCGAATATGTATACATGTAAAAAAAAATATTTTGGTTTTGCTAGAGAAAAATAATTACCAAACGTACTTTGATTATTAAAAACAAATTTTAATTTTAATTTACTAAACATGTTTTTCAATTTAAAAAAAAATAGAAAATAAAAATAAAATATATTTAAAAAATCAAACAGAGCTTAAGCTTTTTTAAAGGATGAGACATGCAAATATATGAAAGTCCTCCTCATGGAATTAAACATAGTAATAACACTTATGTAAAAGTATGATAGAGAGCATTGTAGTAAGATTTATATTATATTTTGCCTCTATACTAAAAAAAAAGTAGGTAAATTAATAAATTGTACATTAGATCAAAAAAATAAATTAATCATTTTCTAAGTTGAATAAGAATTTCTATACTATTTTTACCTAACACTTGCATGGGAAAACTTATTTATTTAATGGACTATGATCCAAAGAATTAATTCAGAAAATTGGATTTATTAGCTTCACCCCTCAACAAAACCCAATCTTCTCTTACGCTTATCATTTTACACTTCCAACTTGGGCTCTTAATTCAAATGGTTTGGCCTCCTCTTCAAGCTTTGCATAACAATAAATTTAGTCCCTATTCTTTATTATTTTACTTCTCAACCTTTAAATTTTAGTTAAATTTACTTTTAGATAGAAAATTGACTGAATTGTTAAAAGTTTAACGGTATTGATGTGGCCACTAGCGTTGTAGTCTATATATAGTTCATAAAAATTCAAAAAGAAAGAACTCAAAAAAGTTGAAAACATTTACAAAATTTATCCATATTAGTTGAGAAGTATAAGTAAAATGCTACATGAGTTATCACGTCAATGCCATTAAAATTTTAATAGTTTAGTCAATAACAGCAAGCAATTTGACTAAATTTCAAATGTTAAGAGCCAAAATAACCACCCAAAAAAAGAATAAGAGTCAAAATGACAAGATGAATAAACATTAAGGACTAAATTTATTTTTATGCATTTTTAAAAAAAATATAAATTTGGCTTTATTTAAAGTATTTTTGTCAAAAATATAAATAAAATACAATTTCTTTACACAAAATTTTTTAACCAATTACATCATGACACATGATAAATCTTTTTACTAAAATAGAAGTTAAATAATTTTTAATTTCTATTTAATTTCATCTTGTAACTTCGTATTCTTTTATTTAAAGTAAGATTAATGGAATCAAATCAGATCGATCGGTTAGATAAAAAAAATCACAAACAAATATATCAGTTTAGAAAAGAAAAAATTAAACCATTTAATTTGTAAATAGATTAAACCGAATTTTTCTATTTTTGAAATATTTTTATTTTATAAATTTTTACTAGTTTATTTAATGTGAAATTGATATCCAGTGACTTGATAATCTCACCTTAGGGCGGGTGAAATAGACTGCCATTTTTCACTTATTTTATTTTTTATTTCCCTTCCTTCTTAACAGCCATGTTTTAAAATTTAATTTTTTAAATAAAAAATATTTAAAGATTAAACATTTGAATTGCTTACCTTAAAACATTAAAACTTTTTATCTGTTTTCCTTGACGTTTTTCCACCAAAATTTGCAAATTCTATCTCTTAGCTTTGTATGTTTTTTATGAAAAGAGGAAGGAATTTTAAAATAAGTATTAGCTTTGAGGTATTTATTGATTTTAAATATAAAAAAAAAAAAAAAAAACATGATACAAGGGAGAGAGAGTTTAGTTGAACTAAAAAAAATAAGGGTAGGGGTAGGTTTGTAATGGACGGAAACAATTTCACCCAAAAGCCTAATTATTCAACTAATATTTTGACTTTTAGTCACTAAAACAAACACTAACTTGCAAAACTGAAGTATTAATCCAGAAAGAAAAAAAAATGTTGTTTATTAAAATAATAAAATAAAAATGGAATCTTATATTTGCAGTAAAGCAAGTTTTTATTATATTCACATGAACTATATCTTTGAGGGAAAGGATTGTATGAAACAGTGACGTCACGTCATCTGTATCCCTTTCCAATAGATTTATACCACATCAGCATTTTTATCCTGAAAAAAATCAAATCCAAATTAAAATCCTGAAATTCAAGATAAAAATGCTGAAATTCAGGATAAAAATGCTGATGTGGCATAAATCTATTGAAAAGGGATACAAATGATGTGATGTCACTGTTTCATACAATCCTTTCTCGTATTTTTGATGCATGAATTAAAAGCAAAACCAGCGATTTAGTTTCACCATCCTTGGTTTGATTTTAAGGAAAAACAAATTACAAGGTATCTATGTTTAGAAAGAAAACATTACATCCCATTACTTATTATTGTATTTTGATTAACCAAAAAACAAAAAAATTCTCAAACGCATGTGGGTGTGGGTGTGGGTGTACAAATTCTTACACATAGGTAGCTCAATTATTCAGCTTCCTAAATGAATCAAATAATGTTTCTCTGCTTGATCATATATGTATCCTGCCCAAAGCTGCTCTACCATGAGATAGGTGATGAGGATGATGAAGTTAAGCTGCAAATGCAAGAGAAAATAAATTTTATCAATTATTAAAGAAAATAAAGGCAACAAAGAAATGAAAATGAATAGAGAATCCAACAAGAGAAGCACTTACTCTAGAATTTCTTTCCAGTAGGAGCCATCGGCTTCGTCTTCCATGATTAGCTTATCCCAAGCCTCATAGATGGTGGAATCTGGTGCTGTCTCGGTCTTGTTGTCCGTCTGGTTTATCGATGAAGTCTGACCAAGAGATGCTGAAACCAACTCGGGCAGTGGATTTTCATTTTGCTCAAAGGAATTGCTCAAACTCTGATTATTCATGCCAAGGTTGCTTTCGTAGTTGAATCCATTTCCAAAATATGCACATGGGTTCTCTAGAGCCTGGAAGTCAGTTGATGTTTGAGAGGTTGCACCAGCGTTGTTTGTAATGTTCTCAGGTGTTGGGGCTAGTTCTTTATCAGAGAGGGTGCTTGTTCCATCGAGTAATCCTTCAATAGGGTAAGGGTTTTGGGATCCAAGGAAACCGGCTGTGTCAACAGTTGCAGGTTTGTTTGTGTTGATAATTTTCAGTAGGTTTTGCAATAGTTGGGTTTTGGCTAGTTGAGCAGCATCAACCTGTAGTTTAAAAGCAGTGTCCCAAGGGTTCATGAGGTTGCCTAACTGTGAGGCACAAAGCAACTGGGAAAGATTTAAGAGATGATTAAGATCAGTTCTTGGCTTGTGGGTTTGAGGGTCGATTCCCATGTTCAGGAGCTTCTTCCTAATCTGTGTATTCCAGTAGTTTTTTATTTCATTATCTGTTCTTCCTGGAAGATGAGCAGCAATCCTAGACCACCTGCAACAAACAAGGTAAAACCAAACATAAATACCTTAGATGCTTTTCCTTTACCTTTTTTTTTTTTTTCCTAAAATCCAAAGAAAACAGGTATTACGTACTTGTTTCCAAGAACAGCATGAAGGTTAATAATAACTCTCTCTTCTTCTTCAGTGAACTTTCCTCTTTTGATATCGGGCCTTAGATAATTAGTCCACCTTAATCTGCAACTTTTGCCACATCTGTTTAAGCCTGCAAGCTTTGGAAGAGCCCTCCAACTTCCATGTCCATGTTTTTTAATGCAATCAACCAGCTTCTGGTCCTCCTCTGGAGTCCACGGCCCCTTTTTCAGGTTGGCATCCTCTGCGCAGCACGGAGACCTACCCATTGCGGCTGATGATAGGAAACAATAAAGTAAATAACCAGGAAAGAATCAGGTATCAATAAAAATGGGGAATCTCTTCTTGGTGAAGGGCTGCTTAATTATTGACAAAGCTGGAAAAAGGAGTTTCAGTTTGGATATTGTGAGGAGATGGACGACATGCAGGTGGTTTTTATAGGTACATGGTGGTTTACGTGATTCAAAGCAATGATGTCATTAACATTCTTTCTTGCAATTATAATATTAACAGTTTCAAATGGCAAGACAAAGACCGGAAATAACCTGGCAACAGGAAGCGCAGGGCTGCTTATAATTATATTACCATTTATTTGAAAAGAACCCTAAAACCGGGGTTAGGTAATTCTGCAAATTTTGAATTTAGTATAACGATGAATGATGTGGTTGAATTTTTATCAGGCGCGTGGCGCTAGGAACCCATCAGCCTTCTTTTCAGCCAACAAGCAACCTAGCCTGAAACTACACACAATGCAGTAGTAGTTTTTTAGGGGTATGATAATATAGAGTTAACCTTCACAACACTTGATTTAGCAGTTGAAGAAGAATAGTATTCCTTTTGGTTACTGTTTTTCTTTCAACCAGTTAAAGTATTAGGTATAAATTCAATCTGCGTTTCAAAAATTTAAGCAAAATTGTTTGGTAAATTAGTAAATATAAATATTGAATATAATTGTTGATCGAAACTCGACTAGCTTGGGTATTGTTGCCAATGTAGGAGGACATAAGTTGGGGAGGGACCAGCAGCGAAGCCAGAACAATTTTTTAGGGGGGGCCGGATGAAATTTTAATTTTTTATAGTTTATATCTTTATAATTTGTAAAGGATTAAATCGAATTTTTATAATTTTAGGGGGGGCCAAAGTGCAATTTTACCTTTACTAATTTAAAATTTTTAAAAAAATTTAAGGGCCTAAATAGTAATTTTACATTTTAGGGGGGCCGGGGCCCATGCCAGCCCCCCTGGCTTCGCCCCTGGGAGGGACTATGGGTAGTTCTAGGTATTGTATCAAAAAGAGTAGATATGATTAGAATATATAATGAGATTGTTCAAAAAAAAGTATTGAATATAGTTATATTGTTTGATAAATGTAAATATTGATTTTTAAAAGATTATTTATTATTTATTTTAATCTTATTAATATAATGTTTTATATTATTTTGGATGGTTTTAGATGAAAGATAAATATGATAATTTAAATATATTATTTTCTAAAAAAATAATTTATTTCAATTTTTTAATAAAATAAATAGATTTAATATTTTCTACATTAAATAGCTGCCTAGCTACTTATCTTATTCAACACTTTTTTTTATTGAAAACTTTATATTAAGTAAAAATTAAAATGATTATCAAACATATTTAAAATATTAAATGTTGAATATTTCCATTTTCAATGGTTTATCAAACACACCATAACTTAATTTAAATTAGAATATGAAGTATAGTTTTGATAATCACAAGATCTTTTAAGGATTGGGCTACTCACCCAAACTCAGAAGTCCATTCAAAATATGAAAGAGTTTGGATAAAACTATTAATTAGCCCCCAAAAAAGGGGCTTGTGTAAAAAAAAAAATAAGTGCGTTAAAAGTATGGGCTAAGATTGGGCTTTAATGTTTAAGGTCTAAGCCCAGTCCAACCCGACCGATTTTATACTTTTGTAATATATTTTTATTTTTACATATTATGTAATTTATATCATATAAAATCAAATATATAGTAAGTAATTTAATACTATTAAACATTAAAAAATAAGGAAAAAGGCCAAAAGTATTAAATGTAAAGTTGAAAATAATATATATATATATATTTAAAATAATATGAGTGAGCCTAAAATAAACTTCGGTTAGTAATTTGTAAATAGGATAGATTTGGGAAAATTTTAAAATTTATATTTCGTGTTGAGTAAAACAAACATAAAATACATTAATATTATACATAAATTTAAGTAGTCTATTAACACATCCTCATGTCATACCACCTCATCAAGTAAATCATGTTAGCTGTGAGAATAAAAAAAGAGTTCATTCAACTCAAAGCCATACTACATCGCCAAAAGAAGCACCTCGCTTTATACTGCATGATTATGATTATTAAACGATGTCCTTCATTAATACATGTTTCTTGCATGCTCAGCAGGTTGAGCGTCGCCAATCATATCAAAGCCCCCTTAGAGTTTTTTTTGGATGGGCGGAGCTCAACATTTTTCTTAAATTACAGAATATCATCCTCAACAATTATAATCTTTGACTCTCCCACATGTTGTATTATATTTCGTCTACGATAGCTAACGATTCAAAGCAGCTTCCTTGCTTAAAATATATTCATCCTTAAATTTTTTTTTTTTTTTTTGGTATAATCTTAAATTGTGCCCTCACCAGCGGTTCTTTTGACATCATTTCAATCGTTAGTTCTGCTACGTTCAATGTTTATATAAATTAATTCCAAAAGAAGGGTCTCAACTGCTCTTTCAATATTTTGTATTTGTTTTTGGTTGATCATCCAATAACCAAAGCAGCCTCTCTTTTAGTAACCAGTCCTTTAGATGATTAAATATACCAACTTGGCAGCTTTGAATATATATGATTCAAAATCAATATTACAGCAAACATTATGAAAACAAGATAAAAACAAAGGAAATGGGTGATTCCGCAAAATCTATTCAACTAAACAACAAATAAACTGTTAAAGAGTAATTAACGAATTCGATCATCTTCCGCGTTAAGGCCGTGTGTGAATTCATACATCAAATCTTTGGGATGGAACCAAGCAATCAAATTTATATATATTCACATTTGACTTGCAGGGTAGAATTTAAAACAAAGACTATAAAACTGTGCATTGATTAGAAGTTGCCCGCGGTGAAATTATATGTCAACTTCTGCATCATAGACTGAGCTCAGCTATTATATGTTTTTACGTAATTTTGCTTGCCATACATTAAATGGTCAAACTACATCCATTTCTAACTTCAAAACCAAACATTTACCAACCCTTTAAACCATAGATTAGGCTCTTCAAATCAGCTACTTTTTTTAAAAAGAAGAGGAATAATGAAGTTTATTTCAATATTATAAATAAATATGCATGATATTCAAATGTTATGTTATGTATGTATGTTGTAATGCTACAAAAGGAAATACTGTATAATCTAAGAGCAAAAACAAGATTCGTCAATACGGGTCCTTAATTAATTAGGAGTGTATGAGTAATAGTTGAACACGTTGCTTATTTTTCCCAGAAAAAATCAATAGTTAGTAGAATTCACTCATATTTTCTTTAGTTTGAGTGTTTAACATTGTCATGATAATATTAATATATAAGTTATTTTGACTTTGCTATTATATTTGGTTAGATTAGATGTAGGTATTTTATACAAATCAAAAGGTTTGATTCTTCAAAATACAGTGGCAAAGGTCAAAGAGAAGATGTGGATAGTAGGATTTGCTGGGTTTTATATATTTCAGATTTCCTTAGCTCATATCCTTCTTTGACAAGTCTGTTACATAAGAAAAATCAATGTGAAAATGATAGTAATTTGTAGAAATTAATGAATAATCTGTAGACTATATCAGTTGTTAGATATTTAACATGCAAAGACCATTGACTGCAATTAAACGACAAGAAGAAAAAGACAGTCAACTAGCTAGGAAACTTGAAAACTAATTGTAATTTAAAACAAAGGCTCTTTATAGCTGTCTCTTCGGAATAAAAACTTGGGAGGATACGAAATTAGAACCTAAAACTTAAGCCTTTTTTATAAAAATAAATAGATAATGTTTGAAGGTTGTGAGGAACAAGGCAGGAATTTTCTCGGCGGCGTATGCTTCCGTTAATGTAGGTATTGCATGCATCGAATTGAGCAGAAGCGGAGGACACAAAAGTTGTCGTAATGAAAGAAACTAAACCATAAGAAACAAGTCATTTTATTATATTAATTAATCATAACTAAAACAAAATTTGATAATTAATTAACTTTTTTCTAGTTGGACCCCTCTTTTTTGAGAAAAATTCAAGTTGATATTATATGAAGAATCCTAATTAAATTAAATATACATAAGTCTTAACTCGATTGGCATCGGTATTATTGTCAGTGTAGGAGGACGTGAGTTCGAGCATGCTGAGACGCATTATCCTCTTATTTAAGGGTTGAGGAGGGACTATAGGTAGTTCTAGACATTATATCAAATAGAACAAATATTATAAAAACCTATAATGGGATTAATATTAAAAAAATATATACACTTACTTCATTAAACAAATCAATCAATATATTGATTTGATCATAGGAGTTGAATTGATCTTTGAATAAACCGTTCAGACAAAAAATCAATGATTGAATTGACTGATAAAATCGAAAATTGATGGTTTAATAAATTCGATTATCCATCCGATTTTTAAACCATTTCCCTTGAGAGGAGTATGCTTTTCCTTGGCTAACCATCTTTAAATTTACTCCAACACCCAAAACTTGCAACTCAAAGATGAGACGATGCATTGCTGGTCAGTGACTTTGTATGTATAGTATTGGAGCCAGGGTTTGGATTAGAATTTCTCTAAAATAAAATATGTATTAATTTAATTGGAGATTTGTTTTTCCTTTCGGAGGTCAAATGTGATATAACCCAATTGAACCATGATCAGCTAGTGGGAATTAAGTGCAATTCTTTTATATACCCTTAGCAGCCAAACTGTGCATGCCCAAAAAGTGCAAACACTTGACGGATACTATATACACGTATGTATTACGTACTTTCTGTTGTCATTAGATGGATCGATATACATACATATTGGCAGGAATGTAGGGACCTGTGCCATCGTTGATCATAGGATGTGGATTTCGGGCGGCATGCATGTTAACCTAACCTCACTCACATCTACTAATTAATTAATTAATGCTATCAATGGATATAAATATATGGCTATGAGTAACGTATGGATTCCCCAATAGTCTAAGACAGACAAAAACAATTATAATATTCGATGTTATGAACTTAATTGGAAAGGAATTTACAGACATTTAATTTGAATAAAAATAACCAAAAAAAAGAAAGAAAAGATTTACAATAACTTTGAAGTAGGTGTCTCTTACAACAACATACAGTAGCTAAATCAAGCTTTTTCCCAAATGAATGAATGAATTAATAGAAGAAGAAATCCGCTAAAAGGAAATTAAAGAAAAAATGAATGAAATATTTCTCTTTGATCATGTTGATGTTGTCTAGTATCTTCATAGTATGGGAGATGATGGCGACGATGCCAAACTGCAAAAATAAAACCATTTAATTAATTAGTGTTAAATGTACATATGAGACTAATAAGGAAATGAATCAAAGTATATAAAAAACAAGAAGACTTACTCAAGAATATCTTTCCAGAAGGAGTTATCAGTTTCATCATCCATCAGCTTCTCCCAAGCCTGGAAAATGGAAGAGTCTGGTGACATGGTTGAGCCGTGATTGGTGTTGGTCTTATCGTCTCCCATTTGGTTCATGGAAGTAGTAGCAGTCTCAGGAGATTCCGGAACCAATTCAGAAATTAGAAAATCACTGATATCTGAGCTTTCATAACCTTCAAAACTTGCCCACGAGTTGTCAATTACACCCTGACCCTGGTGTTGATCACTTGATGTTTGAGACATTAAATGAAATTTCTGAGGAACTGGGGCTGGTTCATCGGCATAAAGAGAGCTTGTCCCATTTATCAATCCTTCATATGGGTAAGAATTCTGGGACCCCATTAAACCTGCAGTAATAGTTGAGAGTTGGTTCGTATTCAGGGTTTGGATTAGGTTTTGCAATAGCTGAGCAGCACCAGCCTGCACTTTAAGAGCACTACTTTCCCAAGGATTCATCAAGCTGCCTAACTGTGCAGCACAAATCAGCTGAGTAAGATTCAAAAGGTGATTGAGATCAGTTCTTGGTTTGTGGGTGTTTGGGTCGAGTCCCATGTTGAGAAGCTTCTTCCTGATGTGGGTGTTCCAAAAGTTCTTGATCTCATTATCTGTTCGTCCAGGGAGATAAGTAGCAATCTTTGACCACCTGTACAAAATTAAATCAAAGCCGTTAAACCTTGAACATGAACAATTGCCAAGATTTATCATTGGAATAAACAATATGAGATATAAATATATATACTTGTTCCCAAGAGTGGAATGAAGGTTAATGATAAGTCTCTCTTCTTCTTCGGAGAATCTCCCCCTCTTGATGTCAGGCCTCAGATAGTTTGCCCACCTTAGCCTGCAACTCTTTCCACATCTATTCAAGCCAGCATGCTTTGGAAGAGTTTTCCAATTGCCATGGCCATGCGTGTTAATGTAATCAAGCAGCTTCTCATCTTCTTCTGGAGTCCATGGACCCTTCTTGAGATTAGCATCATCAGAACTACAGCATGGAGACCTTCCCATTTTGCTGATCACCAACGAAACTAATAATAAACCAGCCGAGCACAGAAGAATCAGGTATCAGATTAGCTGAACTGAACCGCTCTTAGATGCGGGTTTTAACCTTGAAAATTTTAAGGTATGATGATACGAAATGGACCTGGCTGGTCTGGTTTTATAGGAGAATATGACGGACTATCTGATTCAAACGTATGATGTCATTATAGTGCTTTTTGAAGGTTTCCTAGATGAAGGCACCCATTCTTAGGAAGGAACCTGGAAATTCATAAATTTATTGAAAACCCATAAATCCGGATTAGGCAGTACTAGAAGTAGAATGGATGGATCGATGAAGTGGTTTTTTTCTTTTCGCATACGAGTTTGGAAAAAAGAAGAAGAAGAAGATGTACTGCAATAGTTGAGTTGCTAAGTTATTTAGCAAATCAAAGGGGAGAGGTAACTTCGGCACTACAAAAAGTCTCATTTTATTAGTATTTATATGCCAGTAAAAAACAAAATAATCGTTGATATTGAATTTCCCAGCAGTTAATGAGCCGCGGTTGACTGCCAGTGGATGCCGATAAAATGTTTTCAATGTGCTGAGTGCGGATAAAAATCATGTTTATATTCAAATTTAAAAGGTTAATTTACATTTTTTTAGGTATTTATAAGTGTGGATAAAATAAATATTCACATTATATTTAAAAATTAATTTTTTGAATAAGTACTTATAATATTTTGTTAATTCGAAACTATTATTAATTAATTTTGCCCAAATTCATAAAAAAAATAATATAATATTTTGATATTTTAATCTTCACATTTATAATGTAAATATCGCTTACTAAAGCTCCACAAAAATATGTATAGTAAAAGAATGTGATAAAACTTACAAAATTAATTGAAACTAAAATTACAATAAAATAAAAGTTCTTGCAAAACACAAAGTTTGCCCGTACGGAGCCATGTGAACTTGATGCATCTAAAACCTACATAAGCAAGCAAATTACAAATTAGACGACTACACTGTACACAAGTAGAACAATAAAGCATTTACTACATGCAAGATGACTACACTGTACACAATTATAACAATATAGAAATTTACATGTATCAAAATTGGAATGAAGCGGGAGTGGTATCGTCGTTCGGGGTATAGCGATTTACGGGCCTCCATTGATGGGGTGGACGTTGGGGTGTACTGTACACATCAGGAGGATCGGCAGCTGGATCGAACGTGGCCTGAGGCGAGGTGGAGTACATGTTATTACCAAACATATATCAAATGATATCGGTGGTTGCTCTTAGTGGTATGAACTCGAACCGCCCATGTCCGGGTGATATGAACTGCTCTGCGACCCATCACAAAAAGCGTCAACCCATTGGTCCGATGTGTTCAAAGGTTGGTCCTCCGAGTCGGGCTCCGCCATATGTTGATCCTCTAGGTCGAACTCCCCCATAGGTTGACTTCTACGTTTGTAGCCGTGATCCGGTACTATCATAAGTTGTCCACCATATAAATAAACACGTCATGTACCACTGCATGTATTCAGTCGAGGGACTGAAGTCAAACATGCAGGAGTGCATCTCAGGCCGCTTGTCGTACCAGGCATTCCATAGTGCTACATAATGTTGATGTTCCACGCTCCAATCTGTTGTATGTTTCCCCCTCATGGTCTTACCGTGGACATCAGCAAATTGTTGTGGATCGGCTGGCAGAAATTGTTTACACCCAAACTGTCGCATAACTCAATCGACGTTGTACCACTCAACGGTTGAGAAGTTGAGCACTGGCGTGTTAATGCACCACACATGGGCTTCGGCGTGAACCCACTGAGGAATAATGGTTGCAATGTTCGGTGCAGAATACGACATCCACAAGAACTGCACAATATAACATAATGAGTCAAGTCACATCACATACTACAGGTGGATATGTTTAATCAACATTACTTAAACCATATTAATATATATTACTTTCTCTCTGGCGGACGCCTCTATCATTTGGCGGTAAATGATTAATGTCTGGCTTGCACCAATACTCAAAGACATGGCCCATCTAAAACCGAAACAAACACATTAGCACCTAAACTTGGGAAAATATTATCCACACTTATGAGTCGTTAAATGTTAAGTATAATTTTCTTTTTACCTATTTACTAATGATCACGAATATGGTTGGTGCTTAACAACTGATAGAAATGGCATCATGTACAGAGCCCAAGATTGCAACAAACCCAGACAACCAGCCATGTTACTAACCCCATGTTTTGTTGCTTGACAAAGCTCACGGTACAATATGGCCAACACTGTTGATCCTTAGCTGTAAGTACTGGCATAAGTACCCCCCGATCAACTGCATAATATAGGCTCGAGCAGCACACATCACCTTGTGTTCAGTGGCGGTGCTCGATAAATCCTTAAAATTTACTCTCAACCATGTCAATGTCAAGCATGTGAAATTCTGTTCCCCATCACTAGGGGTCCGTCCAAGCAATCTGTGGTACAGTACTAAAGGTTCCAACACTTTGCTTGACGTAACCACAAAGACAAATCAACTCAGAACCCAAGTTGCATAGCGACGTCTTCCAATGTGATAGTGCACTCCCCGCATGGCATAATGAAGATGTGGGTCTCCGTACACCACCGCTCAACCAAGGCAGATATTAAGTTCACCCTCAGGTCAAACCTTCGGATCAATGCGACGTCCCCAAATCCTGCCAATTGTAAGTATGGCATGATTCTCTCGTCCGGATCGTACTTGGGAAAATGAAACCGCAACCTCAAAACCCGATACCTATTGTCGAAACCATTTTTTGAAGTCGACTTTTATTTTTAAAAAAACGAAAAATGGGAGTCGCCACCAATCCTTTTTTGTGAGGTGTGATCGGATCACCTTGTAATTTAACCGTTTTAATAAAAGGTTTGATTTACTAAAATGATGATTTTTGGTCTACAAAATTCAGAAAATGGGTTCGGAAGTCGGTTACGCACGAGGAAAGGTTAGCACCCTCGTAACGCCCGAAATCGGTACCTGATTGATTAATTCGTGTCTTAGTGTCGAAAGTTGAAAATTTGAAAATAATTTAAAAATACGATCCCTCTTTGTATTAATGTTAATTTTGCTTACAAATTTCTTGAATAAATCGAAATAAACGTTAAAGACCCTCTCGTCTCGAGATAACAAAATGTCACATCCCGTAAGTTAGGACACGATAACTTGAACCTTTGAGAACAAGCTTGCCTTTATTTTTTATTTGAAATCTTATGTATTTTAATTTTGAAAGGATATTCGGTTATTCAAGTTCAACGAAAAAATCGAAACCCCGTAAGTTAGGGTACGTTTTCTCGAATCTCCCAAATACCGAACATTGCCTATTTTTGAAAATTTCTTTTATGCATCGCGCAAAAGTTAACGTAACACTTAAATTAGTATTTTAGTTTATTCGGGTATGGTGTAAAAGCGGACAAATATGTTTGAATGTAACACTTAGCACAAGTATTAGCACAATATAAAATAACAGATAAAAAAAGATGACATAACAAGTAGATAAATCAATAAAACGAAAATATTATGCTAGTAAATGATGGTAATAGACTATAATGATGATAGAATAAATGAATAAAAAAACAACAATTTAATAATAATAACAATAATTATAATATTAACATAAATAATAATAATAATAATGATGTGTAATAAGATGGAAGTGCAAACATTATGAAAATAAAATAAAGGTCAAAGAAACAATAAATAAATAAATAAAATAATAAAAATGAAAAGTTGAAATTAAATAAATAAAGGAGTCAATTGGAATTAAAATGAAATTAAGGGTACAAATTATAAAAATAAGTAAATAAGTAAAAATAAAAAGATTCGTGAAAGGCTAAAATTGCTATAATAAATAAATAAATAAATGAGTAAATAATAATAAAATAAAAATAAATAAATTTCATGAAAGGCTGAAATTGCAATAATAAATAAATGAATAATAATAAAATAAAAAATTTATGAAAGGCTGAAATTAAATAAATAAATAAATAAGTAAATAATAAAATAAATAGCTTGTAAAAGGATTGAAGTTAAGTAAACTAAGGATTAAATTGAAATTAGAATGAAATTAGGGAGTATACATTGTAAATAATAAAAAAATAACTAATAAAACAGAAATAAGGATCAAAATAAAATGCGCGAAAAGAAATAGGGATTAAATGGGAAATTATCCCAAACTCCCTAAACGCACCATTTCAAAAAGGACCAAAATGAAAAAAAGACGAAATTAAAAGGTAAAATTTAAAAAAGGAAAAAAAAAGAAATATGACCGGATTGGAAACCGCCTAAAAAGCGGAAGGACTAGGGTTGCAATGATACCCTAGTCACAAAAACACGCGGATCCTAAGGTTATTGGGTTAGGTAATCGAGTCAGCCCCCAAAACGACGCCGTTTTGGGCGTTTGGGGGGCTAAGTGAAACGGCGTCGTTTCACTAGGCTATTTAAGCAAAAATTTTGAAAAAAAAATCATTTGTTCCATGCTTTAGAAAAAAAAAGTTTCTTCTCTCTATTTCTTTCTGGGCAAAGCCCAGAATCTGGCCATGGCTCTGGCCGTCGGCCACCGTGGCGGCCGTCGGTCGCCGGTGACGGCGTCGCCGTACACGGTGGTCGGAGAACCCCAAAAAATTGTTTTAGACCCCTTTTTGACCCTTCCATTTCAAAAAAGTACAAAAAAAGCCAAAAACTTCCGATATCCCTCAAAATCGTTGCACCGAACCTTAATAGGTTCTAGGTTTTCGACGCCGAAAAGGGCCTCCGATGACGGAGGGAGACGAAACGTCCCAGGTAAATTTTTATTTTATTTCTTATATTTTATAAAAAATAAAAGATTAAAAAAAACCTTTTTGAATCTGTATTCTTTGTATTCAATTTTCTCTCTTTTTTTGTATTCGGTTTCTTTTGTCTGTAAAAAATACATTGGAATTGTTATGGCCTTTTATAGCCAATTTACAATATTTTTTTTATCTATTTTCTACTGTTTCAACTGCTTGTGTTTGGTTTCTGTCTTTTCTTTCTTTTCCTTGCAGGCGGTGACGGTGGCGGTGGCAGACAGTTGGTGGAGCAGGTGGCGGCAGATGCTAGGTTTTTTTTGTGTTTTCATTTTAGGTGTTGTGGGCTAGGGTTAATTTGGGCCATTGGGTTTTTTTATTATTTGGGTTTTGTAATTTAGGTAATAAGTTTTTAAAATCTGGGCTTGTAATTTGGGTCTAATTTTTTTGTAATTGGACTTGCTATTATTTCATTTTTATATTTTTTTTGGTTTGTTTTTTTTTTGTTTGGGCCCGGGCAAATTTGAGTCTTTACACCTATCCTGTATGGTAAATTTTTTTATAAAAATATGATAAATCAATTATCTATATAATTTAAACATAAAATTATATATTGAAGAGTAAAACTAAAAGCTTGAGAAAACAAAAATATCAAACTTATATTATACCAACG